>JABSTQ010009062.1:0-422500 GCA_013358835.2 Ixodes persulcatus
GTGTCGAGGCGCCATCTGACGCCTATTTTTAATGTTTCTGGTTCCGGCTTTCTGGCGCGCGCTTAAACATGGCTCCCGTCACGTCGAAAATCGTTAAGTGTTTGTTCGACGACGACTTCGATGAAATAAGTGCGCGGAGACGGCGGCGACAGCAAGAGCTTGTATTTGGGCTGCACGCTGTTGATGCGGCGATTAAAAGAACGCCGAACGTCTTCGGAATTCTCAAAAACCTCGAAGAATGACGGCTGAATGGCCAAATTCATCGGCTCGCCTGATCTTGAAATTGTGGAAAGGCACGTGAAGAACTTCGACAAGCATATGAAGGGTGTATACATACCTGTCTACACCAGCAACCTTTTTATTTCCAACGATGACGAACGACCGCACGAGCTGCCAAATGATCGCCGTCGAAGTATCCACGTATCAGAATGTGATGTGATGTGTGAAGTCAGAATGGACAAGAAGTAGAATTCGTCTACTTGTCCGTGTCTTTTGCGCTCTTGTCCTCTATACACCTTTTCTACGAGGGCGCCGCCATCTTGAATTCTGGAACTTCCGGTATGCGTCAAAACATCGCTTTCTTCTCGCCTCGACAGTAGAACGTGTTAAAATTTTAATTGCAACCGTCAGTCGTTCTTGTTATGACCCTTCTATACTTTTTTACTTGTTGGGGGTTATAATCTCTTGCTTTTTGTTCGGAACGCATACCGGATAGGGGGACAAGCGAGGCTAAACGAAAAAGGTGTATTAGCGGCGAGTTGTTTCGGTGGCGCCCTCGTTTGGTTACCTTTCGTGACGTCATTTCTTTGTGAAGAACAAGTTCAATGGTGTTTGTAATGAGCATGGTGAAAGCCTGAAATCATAGGGCTCTCAAAGTAACACTGCCCACAACGCCAAAATTAAAGTTCTTGCATTCCTCTTTTGCGTCGATTTGATATCCTTTGCTGACGTCATAGTGAGCATTCGGCCAATTCTGGTGGGCCGACCACAGCGACGCTTTTGATCGCTCACGTCGCCAATATTATCCAGATATCCAAGCAGGCGCGAGAATAGAACGCGAGACGCGTTAGATCACCACGAGATTGGCCGCCAGAGCGGAAAGGCCGTCATCTTACCGAAAACCAACCTGTTTGAGCTCTCAAGCACAGTCTCCGGCAGCGGAGATCACGGAGCGCGCTCCGCCACCTTGCCCAGGAAATGAAACAATGTCGTTTAATTTAGCTAGAGTGCACTCTGAGCGCTGGAGCGCGCCCGCGCCGGAAAAAAGCGAGGAGCAGCGCTGAACGGTTACCTATATAGAAGCGCAACTCCGTCTGTTCTTGTGCAGGGGTTGTGGGGACGTTAAAACGCCGACCTCTGATTGGCTCTGAATGAAAGATAGAGGGTAGGCCTGAAGTCAAGGCAGTTAGCTTTGAGGTCTACCCCCTATCCAATCAGAGCTCGGCGTTCTGACGTCACCACAACCCCTGCAAAAGAGGCAGACGGACTTGCGCTCCGCATACTGTAGCGCAGAGCCACTTCTGGGGTAACCTAGAGTTCCTGTATAGGCTCCCCACGGGAGCCAGAGTTGTGCGTCTGTTTTTCACCTGCCGCAGCGCCGCTATTCGCCGAGATCGATTACGTGAGGAGCAAAGATTCCTTCGCCGTGTAGAAGAGCCACCGAAACGGTTAGGGGTGTGCGAATAGTGGTTCGAATCGAATAGCGCAGTGCCATTCCCAGCATCTACACTGCAAAGAGAACCTGCAGGTCTTGGTTTCCCCTAGCGCTTTGAAAGTTATAAATGACGCAGAGCTATTTGATTCGAACCAGTATTCGCACACCCCTAGAAACGGTAGCTTTGCCGATGTTGCACGCGCCCCGTTGTAGGTCACCCCGTTTCTGCCTCCTTCTCCTCCTTTCCTTCTTTTTTCGCATGCGCGGTGGCACGCGCGGATATGCTATTCGTCGAATTTAGTCACGTGGCGAGTAAAGAATCCCTGGTCGCGCTGGAAAGCCTGCCAGGTAGAACTTACTCAAATGGAAAGTAATTAAGTAAGTTACTAACTACCGTAACAAAATGACGAATTACATTTGAAGTTACTTTTATATATTTTGTAGTAACAAGAAAATACATAAATGTTCTGATTCGTTCGCGAAATTCTGCTAGCCAAATATAAAGCGGCTTGTGTTTTCACATAAATGGTTTAATAGCTGGTTCCGCTTTTGTGTGATTAATTGTTTTGTAGTTTTTTTTTTCTGGTAAGTGATGTACTGCGGATGCATAATTTCTGCTTTGAGGTTTAGCAGTGCCTGAGCTTGATTTTGCGGACGGTGCTTGCTTGTTAAAAGTGTTAAGAGTAATGCACATCTTAAAGGTGCTTTAAGTAAAGTGCTATAAATGCAACACACTTTCAAAGTACAAATAATCTTTAGCACATTTTTTTGTGATGCTCTTTCATACCTTATTTTTTTTTCACTTTATTTTATCTGGTTTGCAATGCTCCAAAGGTAATTGGAGGAGCATCAGTTTTTTTTTTTTGGAAATGGCGGCAAATATTGAATACAGTCAAGTCGCAATGGAGTAGTTGTTTTACTCTCGCTGGCGAACTATTTAACACAATACACTTGTAAGGCACTTATTTTTTTCGTCTGCAGTTCCTGGCAAGATGTCCGAACCTTTGGCAGTTGAAGCACTGAACTGCCTGTCCAAAGTATTCTTCAACGGGATGGCTTGTGAATCCGAGGTAGATGCGCTGAGGCATGGCTCGGTCTTTCCGAAATTGAGGACGACTGTCGTTGACGGGTGTTGTTCCATAATTCCGTCGTTGCAAGGTGTGTGCAGGGTCCCACAGCCACAAGGAATGTAGCTTCAGAAAAGAACCAAAATGTGCCAACTGCAGCGGCAACTAATCATCCACATATTCCTGATGTCCGCGAAAAAAGGCCGCCACTGCTGCAAAACAACTTTCTATCATTAACGGAAGGCAAACAAAACGCCGAGATCCGTCATCAAATCCACAAGTTGTTCACCGCCAACCGCGACCAGAGCATCCCAACGGAGCACCATACAAAGAAAAATTACAGGGAGATCCTGAAGCGTCCTCGCAAGGTTCAAAAAGATTAAAACAATACACAAGAGGACGACTTTCTTCCCTTGGAGGAGCGTCCAGGGCGGTCGACAATGGCAACACCCATACCAGCACCTCGTCGATCCCGGAATACTCAAGCGCCTCCCGCCGGAACACCAGCAGCATACCCAATGTCAAGCCAGTCACAGCATCCACAAATACAAAAAGATCTTGTACAGGTACTCCTAGCCATGTTATTTGTGGCGAGGCTATCACACAAGAATACCCTGGGGCAGGCACGTAGCCAGGATTTTGTTTCGGGGGGGGGGGGGGGGGGGGGCCCGCCCATGACAAAATGCTGTATGAGGGGGAGGGGGGAGAGGAGGTCCCAGCAAAATGGAAGATTTCGGGGGGGGGGGGGGGGGCCGGGCCCCATGGGCCTCCCCCCTGGATACGTGCCTGCCCTGGGGCAAACAACCTTCCAGAAGTAGAGGTTCTGCTTACTATGGAGCGATTGCTAATTCCCATTAGGGATCACCGCTATCACAGATAGCGTACGTCAGCACAATGGATGAACATTACAAGAAAGCTTCAGTCATACAATGGAACACAAGAGGTTTGTAATCACGACTTTCTGATTTCAGACAGCTCGTTTTTTAAATATAGCTTCCCCATCATTGTAATCTGTGAATCAAACTTACCTGAAGACATTCGATTGTCACGGTATAAACAATTTGACTCAGAATGCACTAATAGTTCAAGGCGTGTGACAATGTTCATTCGAAGAGATCTTACATATACCGCACACGCCGTTTCAACCCACCCGACCAACAAATGTGTTTGCGCCACGATTTCAAATGGGAAAGTGAAGTTCGCAATAATCGCAGCATATATACCACCAAAGTCCCTATTTGACAGGCAGCATTTGGAGTCTATCCTAAATACAATGCCACTGTCATATATTCTAACAGGTGATTTTAATGCCCATCATCTAATATGGGGGAGCATTCGGACAAACTTGCGGGGAAGGCACTTGGCGGAATTAGCCGACGATTACCACTTATCTACCATTAATGACGGAACACCGACGTATTTCTACGGAACGGAAGGCAGCAGCTGAATTGACTTAACATTTGTTTCGGCAGCACTAACATCGCAAACAACATGTTTTTCAGACATTGAAACTCGTGGTAGTGACCACGTACCCACGTACACAACAAGTAATGGGTTCACCAATGTTCAAAAAACAGACTTCCTAAAACGAACCAACTGGCATATGTTCGAAGAAGCAATGACGAACGAATGCAAGAATGTTACTGAGCTATCTCACTTTGAAAAGGTCATTGTATCCTGTGCACAAAAAGCAACAGGTGATTTTAACGTCCCGTCCACGCAAAAAAAAAAAAAAAATTGACGCAGAATATGAGCGCCTCGGTGCTATACGTCGGAGGGCAGAATGACGATCGAGGAGGACTAAAGACATAAGATCTCCACGAATTGCGCAGAGTGCAAAAAAAAAAAATGTGTTGTTATTTTAAGAAGCTCGCTCGACATTGCTGGACGACGCTCTACGAAAATATAGATCCCAGAAAGCCATTATGTAAAATATGGAAGATCTCACGAGGTCTTAAATTTTCTCCTTTGCAACTCCATCCATTTCGCTCGCTGGCGTTGTAAAGAAATTGTTCGGAGAAAGAGGTCGCAAACAAGTACTGCATTTTGTTGACAACATACACAACCTTTTCGAGCCAATCTTCATCTCGCACCACAGTCGAGCCATTATTACGTGAAGAAGCTATGAACGACCTTATCACACTGAGCGAACTGGATACTGCACTGTCATCAGTAAAACCTCACACCTCTCCGAGACCTGACGGCATACAATACAGTTATTTGATTCATATGGGGAAGGACGCGCGAAAGCCTCTTTTGAATATATAACACTCTTCATGAAACAATGAAAATGTTTCTGGCTCGTGAAAAGAGGCAAGGATTGTGCCACTTCTCAAACTGGGCAAATCGCCACTTCAATTAACTTCGTACCGTCCTGTCGCGCTCGCGAGTTGCATTGAAAAAATCATGGAAAAAATGATTCACCGCCGTCTAGATGTTGTATCTTGAACAGCGAGGGATAGATCTAGAAATCATGCAAGGCTTCCGCCGAGGAAGCAGCTCCATTGATGGAGTCATTGACCTCGTAACTTACATACAACAGGAGCAAGCGCATCGTAAAATCACAATAACCGCTTTCTTAGATATCAAAGGAGCATTTGATAATGTCACTCACGAAGCGATATTTCAAGCTCTCAGCGAAATTGGGATTGTGGGACACTTATACAGGTGGATAAGAAGCTACCTCAGACGAAGATTAATTGTTATGCCTACAAAAGAAGGGAACACACTTTCTTACCCGATGACCCGTGGTGTCCCTCAGGAGGGCGTCCTCAGTCCTATATTATTTAATATCACTCTCATCCGTCTCGCCAAAATACTGCCCCCAACCATCCAGACATATTTCTACGCCGATAATATCTGCATTTGGGCCTCTGGATCTACACGAGTTCAAGCAAAGGCAAGGGTTCAGTCTGCACTAAAGGAAATGACAAATTATCTTTATAAACGTGGACTCGAAATTTCCATTGACAATTTAGCAGCTATTGTGTTCATCCGCCGAAGAATGGACAAATACCCACTTAAGATAGGCAAATGAACAATACCATAGTTAATTGTCACACATTTCTTGAAGTCACCATCGACTGGGGTCTGACCTGGTCACCTCATATTTCGTACTTGCGCAAAAAGCTCGCCAGTTTTAGTGTTCTTGCTCGCTTCATCGGTGGAAGCACGTGGGGCGTGACACAAAGATCCCTGTTACAGATATATGTGGCCTTATTTGTCGGCTTACTTCGATATAGAGGGGCGCTCATAAAGTTCGTATTATCGGCACAAAAAATTGAACAAAAATGAAGCAAAACAGGCATCAAGATGAGCGCGCGTCCCTCTAGTTTCCGCACAGTAAAACATCGCATGCTATAGTAGCTTGGAACGCCGCTAGGGAGTCGAAACAAAACTGGCACCGCCCGTCGGTGCCAAGCACAAGAAGTCATCCGTTTTTTTTTTCTTTGAAGGGAAGCAATGCCAAGGATATTCATTTCAATCTGGGAGCGTTGCTCGGGGACAACGCCCCAGTTTATGGAACTTTGGTTAAATGGCGCAGACGCTTCCAGTGTGGCCAAATAAAAGGAGAGCATTTCAAGGACGGCGACCAAGTGATTGCTCAAGTGGAGCGATTCCTGAACACTCAAAAAGAGGAGTTCTATAACAATTGTCTCCGGCATGTGGTGCATCGCTGGAAGAAGTGGGTACCTTTTGGTGGCAAACATGTAGAGAAAGTCTCAAGTCCTACTCGAGTTTGACTGCTGAATCTTTATTCTTTCGTGACAATAATACGAAATTTATGAACGCCCCTCGTAGCGTTCCCATTCTACATGGCACGTGTCAAACCAACATCAAAGCTCTCAGAGCAGTTCAAGCACGTGGCCTCCGTGGCTGTTTGGGCCTGCCAGCTTGTGCCTCAATTCTGCGCACAGTTGCCGAGGCAGGGACCACACCTGTTGAGGTACAAATGATGCAGGAGACATTGAGAGTTCATCTAAGACATATTACTAATCATAGACATGACTTACTTGCTGATCTTACTTTTAAACGACCTTACTCAGAGTATTCAAAAAGACTGTCAAAAATGGAGCAATACATCCCTAATTATATAGGCTCGTTTGATTTTCAAACGATACCTTCATGGAGACTTTCTCTCCCCGTTGTGGAACTTGACATTCAAGGCATCAAGAAGAAATCAAATACACCATTGCTAGTGCTTAAGCAGTTCACTTTATCCACCATTTCCTGTATACACGCGTCAAAAACTCACATATATACCGACGGATCATGTGCCAAAAATAGTTCTACCGCAAGCATTGTTATTCCATCGTATGTCACAACGAGAAAGTTCAAACTTAGCCACAAGACATCTTCAACAGCGACTGAACTTGTAGGACTTCATCGGGCCCTTCTATTTATATTGACAAAGCCACCTCAGGCATGGACGGTGTTTACAGATTCTAATCCTGCACTCCAAATCATCTGCACATACCTACGACGAAGTGAAAATGGACAAATTATTTTCAAATTTTAGAGCGCAGCTCTAAGGCGCCCATTTCCGGCTTGAGCGGCGTCGGCGTCGCCGTCGGCGTAATCGCGCGTAACCCTTGTAACCCTCGTGAGGGTTACGAGGGTTACTCTCACGAGGGTTACGAGGGTAACCCTCGTGATCCTCGTGAGGGTAACAACCCTCGTAACCCTCGCAACCCTCAGGAGGGTTACGAGCGTTACTTTCACGAGGGTTACGAGAGTTACCATCACGAGGGTCACGAGGGTTACCCTCACGAGAGTTATGAGAGTTACCCTCACGAGGGTCACGAGGGTTATCCTCTCAAGGGTTACTAGGGTTATGAGAGTTACCCTCACGCGAGAGTAACCCTCGTAACCCTCACGAGGGTTACGAGGGTTGCTCTCATGAGGGTTACGAGGGTTACACTCAAGAGGGTCACGAGGGTTACCCTCACGAGGGTCGCGAGTGTTATGAGAGTTACCCTCAAGAGGGTCACGAGGGTTACCCTCACAAGGGTTACTAGGGTTAAGAGAGTTACCCTCACGAGGGTCACGAGGGTTACCCTCACGATGGTCACGAGGGTTACCCTCACGAGGGCCATGAGGGTTACCCCCCTGAGGTCAAGTGACCCCCCTGATGTCACGTGACCCCCCCGCCGAGGTCACGTGACCTCAGGGAGTAACCTATCCCTCAGTACCCTACCATCCTATCCCTTAGTACCCTTCCATCCTCCTCCTCAAGAGCTGCGCTCTAGCCCGGCGTTACAGGGAGTTGTAAACGGCTTTCATTTTTTTATGCCATCTTCAGAAATGTATTGATAGGAGACACTCTTTTGAGTTCCAGTGTATTCCTGGACACTGCAGGATACCTGCAAATGAGGCAGCGGATGGTGCTGCGACTTCCGCCCATACCTTATTGCCCAACGTTGAAATAACCTACTCCAGAAGCTACGTCACTTCATTGATAAATCTCCACACACGAAATGCAACACAAAGTAATTGGAAGAGCCCGGCACACCATTACCCTCCTCTATATCTACTGGATCCTGACCTAACATACCGTGTGTCATGTAACCTTCCCAAGCGAACTGAAGCTGTTATACACCGATTACGTCTGGGCGTTTTTTATACACACAGGAATTTCTGCACCGAATCGGAAAAAACACACAATCCGAACTGTCCGGGATGTGATTGATGTGGAAGCTATATCTCGTTTATTATGTGATTGTGCACTTTACGATGCAGCAAGAGAACTCCTAAAGAGCATTCTTTCACGTCTAGACGACCGGCCATTTACTACGTTCAAAATACTAGGGCCCTGGGACTCTCCACTTAAAGAGGAGAAGGCCGCAAACGCCCTTCTGCGATTTTTATCAGAAACTCGCCTCGAGTTCTGTTTGTAAAAAGGTATTACGGTTCATTATTTGTTGTCATATAGGGGACTATCCGTTTTATAATTTCTGTAAGTGTACATGTGCGCAACTGAACTTCGCGCTGGCGTGTACAAAAACTCGAGTATTTTGGGGTGAACATTGGTGGCAATCCAGCACGCACTTTCAGTATCTTAGTTTTAGTGCCATTTTGTAAACTGCGGCATTCTCTTGAATATTGATTCTGCCCTCACAGTGTTAACTTGAGTTCTAGTATGTTACCTTTATCTCTTCTACTTTTTCTTTCCTCCCTTTTTTATCTCCTCATCCCCTTCCCCAACTCAGAGTAGCCAACCGAGGCAGGCCGCCTTGGTTAAACTCTCTGTTTTCTTCTCCTGCCGTTATCTTCTATTTTTTTGGGTTTTATAGCCGCCAATATTTCACTCAAAGAAATGAGCAGATGACGTCCCGAAAGACGACAGCCCGTTTTCACATAAGGATATGCCTTTTTTTTTTTTTTTCCAAATTTGGGGAAAGTATTTTAAAGTCGGGAATTTTACTTTCTTTAGAAATTATCAGAAAAAAATACTTTAGTACACTACAAGTACATGCTCAGAGAACGTACTTCAAGTAAAGTACAATTTCCCCAATCCTACTTCAAATAGTACTTGAAGTACCATGTGCTTTCTTAAAGAACTTCCCACTCCAGCTTGTTTTTTTTTTTCCTTGTGTTTATTTATTTATTTTTTTTAGAAAAAACGTTGGGGGAATTATTAAGCTTCTCGAACGATCTTTGAATCTTGGAAGACCTGCATATGCTGAGTTTTGGCAGGAAATGCAACGCAAAAAGGTCACCTTTGCGTTCCCCTTTAGCACGCGATTCTTTAGGTGCAGCACAAATTACGGGAGCACCAGATGGACTTCAGGGCGAGTGCTGCATTTTTTGCCTCCTTTGAGTGAGGTTGCAGTGTATACACTTCCTGTATCTGGCAAGAGTTGTTGCGTTAAGGAGAAGCAGGGACGTACCCTTTCTTCACATGCGTCAAGTCTCTTTGAGCTTCCGGACACAAAGAAATGCTAGTTTT
This sequence comes from Ixodes persulcatus, assembly GCA_013358835.2. Taxonomy (NCBI): domain Eukaryota; kingdom Metazoa; phylum Arthropoda; class Arachnida; order Ixodida; family Ixodidae; genus Ixodes; species Ixodes persulcatus. The sequence goes on from JABSTQ010009062.1 coordinate 9,671, forward strand.
TGTCGCTAATTCCGCATCTACTGGGCCTCACTTCCGACGCTTCTTTCCGCTGATTTGTGTGAAGGAATGTTTGTTTACCAGCAAACCTACCACTTAAATTCAAAAGTTATTTGTAATTTGAATAGAAGTTACTCGAAAAAACGTAATTATTGTAAACTGCTATTTACCGAAGTAAACATTTAATCAAAAGCTACTAAACTACTCAGAAAAGTACTTAAATGACAGTAACTTGAATGAGTAGTTGAGCTATGTACAAGTCTGCCATAGAGTTATTACAATAAACGATAGAAGCTCTGGTGGTGCTAGTGTCTACGGGATGTACGGTGGCAAATTGAAGCAGACAGCAACCAGTCTACTTTTCCAGTCTTCCTGTGTAACAGTCTGAAGTTGAGCTAGTTGGTACATAATGCAAAGGTAAACGGTCAGCTAGAACGATAGGCATAAAACACAGAAGGGGCGAAAATAAAAAAGTATAAAGTCTCAGTTGATAGTCAGCGGTGTGTATCTCTCTGTTCCTCCCCGTCTGTTTTGTCTCTATCGTTCTAGCTGACCGTTTACCTTTGCTTCCTCTGTATTCCATGAAAAAACGTACATGATAATTTTCTCTTCGACAGGAAATTATAAAAATCAGCGTAGTTTTCCTTACTCATAACGGGTACTATGGAGCTTTATTAATTCACATATTAAAATTGGAACTTATTTAGCTAATGGATTTTCTTTATTACTGAGCGATGTTTAATTTAGCAAACATTGAGGCCCAGATTTATGTTGTACAGCATGATATGTCAATACAAGCTATCAATGCAAGCAAAAATAACAATTAAAAAGAACAAATAAACAACACTCAGTTACTGCTTTACTTCGATTATTCATGCACTGTTTGTTACTAATCCTGTTAGTGTTCTTCGTTCCATAACTCCATGCTTCGTTCTTGTCGTCTGTTTTGATTGTTTCATTTGGCATATAATAGCATCCTTTTGGTGTTTTGTAAAGCTGATTCAGTCTGTGCTTCACAGCATTCACTATATGCGTAAATACGTGCCCTATAATAGCAGTCTGCAACGTCAACACATATTATACCTGTGTTTCGGGCTATTTTAGCGCAGTGTTCGACGCAATGAATTCCAAAGAAAACTGCTCTAACTGACACATATTTTTGTACATCCGATTGTAAGACGTTCCAAACTTTTTATTCTGTCACAGCTCTAACCAATATTTGCTCTTATAATCGAGCGCGCAGAGAAAACGTATTTGCGTTTTCCCATAGGAATGCATCACCGGAAGTCAAATTTAGACTGGTTGCTGTCTGCTTCAAAATCCAACAGTCACACTAGCGCCACCTGAACCCCTAGCGTCTGTTGTTAATAACTCCAGGGAGTAACCCTTCAGCCAGCGTCAACAATACGCGCGGTGGCCTCTCCGCGAAGCAACAAACCGCAACGGCGAACAAAGAAAGGAGGCTTCCGGCGCAGGGAGAAACGGGAAAGAGGCAGAATAGGAGAAGGGTCGACGCAAAATATTCACTTTTCCCGAAGAAAAACAAAACAAAAAGGAGCGCGTTGTGTTTTCGGATTTTGCTGCTGGGGCATTTGTTTGGCGCTGCCACAGAAAGCCCCTGCGCCCACCCTTTTCTCTGATCTCCTTCCCTCTTTACAGCGGTCATGTCCTTTGTCACAAAACACCTCCGTAGCTCAATGTTTTTTTTTTGTTGTTTCATTGCTATCTTAGCTGTTCTTTCTAATAAACACTGAAATAGAATGGAAAATATATTAGGAAACATTAGAAACTAAACCCTGACACACTTAGAAATTACCATATTAAACAACACTACACAAAATCTCAAATCCAGTCGGGTTTACTCGTAAAGATGCGGTCCCACCGCCAACATATTATACTAAACCCGCCTGCAGACAATCTCTGAGGCATAAGTGCTCCTTGTACGCTGTTCTTTTCACATTAATCACACTAAAGACGGCCTTTAAACATGTTCAAATTATTCATATGTACGAAGCAAACCCGCTTAATTCGAACTTGGCTGTTGCATGTCCGCAGATAATTCTCTCATCGCGTCTGCGGAGAAAACTCAGTGTCTTTAGTACGATGTATGAGCGGAGTGATTGCGGCTTTAGAAAGCAGCAACAGACCCTCTTCGAAATTTCATCAGGCAACGCTGGTGGTCGCCATATTTTCGGGCATCGTTCGCGGCGCGAAGCGTGGGATTGGACCCGAGCTTACCTCAAGCGCCGACGCGGCACTCGCGTCGACCACATTTGAACACGAGTACGCGCCGAACACTGACGCAGCACTCGTGTTCAGTGCACGCTCAACGAGCGCGCCAAAATGTGTCCCTCGGATAATCGACGCAGCAGCTGCTGGAAGGCGCGCACTTTTGTGACGGACACACACTGCTTCGCGCCGGGATGCAAGTCGGGCTACCCGGTCAACGGGGGCAGCCGGAGCACCAGCGATCGCAAGCCGTCGCTGTTTTGTGCGCCAAAGGAGGAGTCGCGCAGACTACAGTGGGAAAAAAAATCTTAATCGAGAAGATAGACGCCTCTCCGAGACATCAGCGGTGTGCGAGAGACATTTTGAACCGCACTTTATCCTTCGGGACTATGCGCGCATCGTCAATGGCGAAGAGGTTAGGATTTTATGCCGCAATATATTATGACTATTTTATAGTCTTTTTGCGTAGTATGTTCCTGGATATCTGTCATGTGCTCGCTGTGTATGTCGATGAAGTGTATTACCACTTTTGAGAAGTCATAAAGCAGTGAGTTGAGAATAATTTTTTTTTCATATTAGGGGTTGTTGAAGTTTGTGTTCATATTGTATTTTAATGCTTCATGTACTCCCAATCGGCGTATTTTTCTTCATACACTGCCTTACACAAAATACAATTTTCTATATGTTCGCCAGTTGCAGTGGCGCCTTGGCCGTTCCCAAACGCGCTTGGCCTTGCACATTACACAACGCTGGTCCCCGCATCAGCAACACTATGACAAAAAGCAATACATCAGTTTATTGTTCCTCTCGCCATTAAACGAAGTGAGAGATTTATTTGTCTATTTTTCCCTGTTAATTAGTATCGCGTGGTTTTTTAGCAGCTATTAAGCGTGCAGCCTAAAGGCTGAACTCCATGGAACGAATTATGTGACGAATAACTGGCGAACACCGCCCGACGGCACGCTCGCTGTGCGCGCGACGTAGCAGCCACTGTGTTCATTCCACGCGCAGAGCAAAAGCCGTCGGGCAAAATTCGTCGGTTATTCGCAGCATATTCGTCCCATGGAGTTCAGCCTTAAGTGATAGCGTTGCTGAACGAACTGTCAGTACTGGCAAAGGGAGAGGGGGGGAGTCGATATGAATCTAGAGGAATTAGCGCAAAGGAAAACCTACAATTTATCACATTAGCAATTGTTCTGCGTCGCAAAAAGCTCCAGTCAAACTACAGTAGTACACTCCGAGAAGCGCCGACGACGAGGCTGACGGGGGCACGTTCCTGGGGCCCAGAACAGCAGCGCTACGGTGTCGTTTACGCGCAAAATCTTCACGCGGCGGCCGCCGCTCTTGCCACTACAACTCCCTAGGGTGCCTACATGTCTGTCTGTCTGAGGGTGAAGACATCCATTGTAGCCCTGAATGTGCCAGCGCGTGACGCTCTCGCGCACTCGGTGCGTGAATTAGGTGGTAAAATGGCGTCTATGCATTAGCCAAAGATCCGCGCTCGAGCTGAGTGACACCAGATTGCGCGCGCTTCAAATTGCATAAAACAACGATTGGGCTGAAAAATGGCTGAGATGTCACTACTCAAGCAAAAGCGCGCGTGTGTATGAAGGCACTCTACAACTCTCTAGAACACTGTAGCTCTACGTTTGGCCGGGCAAAGCGATGTCTATGGCTTTAACAAGCCTCTGATGCGCGTGAGCTTTTCGCAGTTAGACGCTCGCTAGGAGCACTTCTGCTTTCTTCACTATGAGTAGTGCACGTGCTGCCCACGCGGTTATGCTTTAGTTTTCATAGTGCAAAGGAGCTTGGCATAAGCAGAGGATATTAAAGGATCCCCACTCTGGGTTGCAAAAAAATTCCACCAGGCGGCGATATCCGAAATTCTCGACGCGAATACTAATGGCGAATTCCACTGCTCGTTTTGGAGCGCGCCGGGATCGACTTTTCTGGAGCGAGCCTATTTCACTGGGCGATCGGGATCGAGACGGACGTGTTTCACTGGTCGTTTTGGATTAGCTCCCGCTCCCGATCTCGATCTGGATCCGATGGCGAATTCACTGGGCGTTTTGGAGCGCGCCGGGATCATTTGACCAGATCCGGAGTGGAGCGCGGTCGATTCCAAGACGTTTTCGCAATCGCGGCGCAAACAAGTGTTCGACGCACGAGCGGCAAAGATGGCGCAGGAGCTCCTATTCCACTTGTCGCTTTGGAGCGCGCCGGGATCGACTTTTCTGGGGCGAGCCTATTTCACTGGGCGATCGGGATCGAGACGGACGTGTTCCACTGGTCGTTTGGAATTAGCTCCCGCTCCAGATCTCGATCTGGATCCGAGAAAAGTCGCCCCCCGATTTCGGCGGATTCAACCGGAAGCCAGCCGGGCCAGCCCTCGGCGCACACACGTGACTTCCTTTCTCGCTGGGCATCTCGCCTGATCTCGCCTCAGAAGAATTGGTAATGGCCGCTTGCTTACCCCTTGGCTCGACAGCCGGTTCGTTTTCCAGGAAGGAGAAGAGAAGAGAAGGTTTTGCCGCGCTACGGGCACTCCGGAAATCTTTGCTAGACGCTCCTGAGCCATTCCTGCCGCTCGTGCGTCGAACACGTGTTAGCGCCGCGATTGCGTAAACGTTGATGCTTGGAACTTGGAAACAGCCGCTACCAGACACCTGATTTGTTTTAAAAATACCCAGGACGTTTTGGGGGAATGAATCGATCACATAGCAGGCGGTAGACAAATAGACAGCGTTGAAAAATATTTATTCCACCGATTGTTATGAAGGCCGATGGTGTCGGTGTCGCAATTTCGAAGCACTGTCAGTTCAGCTCAACACCACGTTACAAAAGACGCTTTGGGGTACTGCCGGTGCTAACGCAATTTTACAGTAGAAATAGGAATTGCATGAAAGAACCGGACAGAAACACTTCATACGGTGGCGTAAATCCCGAACATATATCGGCGATGTCACTTTCCTCGGTTAGGGCTACTGCTTTGTCCGCGAATGAAGAACATTTCGATAAAATAAAGAGCGGAAAATACTCCCCGTGTCAAGTTTTCTAATCACAGTCACTGGTTGATGTCCTACCGTGGTAATTCACGGCCCTTCGACCGCACTAGCACTTTGTAGAGTCACATTTCCAGCGATTCCGCGCCGCACACGAACGAAGGTAAACAATCAAGATGGCGGAGTGTTCCCCGTGTTGTCCTCGCCGTCAGCGCGGTGTGACAGGGTTATCGGACAAGAAATCGGGCAACACGGTTGCCGGGCGGCAGCAACGTGTTGCCCGACTGTTGTTGTTGCCGCGATTATACTTCGTCTCACCTTAGCTAGGGTGCCTTCATGTGCGCTTTGCTTAGCATGGACTATTGTTAGCCGCGCATGCTAAAAGCGCGAGCTATAGTTGCTTCGGATGAAGCCTCGGCGGTTGCACGGGCGCTCGTGCAGCGAGTGCTCCAGTCAAGCAAGTCAAGGCAGTCAAGGCTGACCGCTCGCGCTTGCACAGCCTTCGCAGTTAGTCCAGGCTATATAGCTCATACGGAGCAGAGTAGCGCAATCCTTTGATCCGCGTGTTTCGCCGACAACATGGCCGACTGAGCAGCGCGGCGCGAGTCACGTGGTACTCAGGGTTCCAGGAGGCGGCCCGCCCTATGGGAGAATACATGGAGATCGACTCAACACGGCAGATTAAGAAATAAACGCCAACTTCACACTTTTCGAAACTAGTCTGTCATGAAGTTGGTAAAGCACTAAACACTTTATCAAAGTTTTCATCATATCGGATGCGTGTGAAAAGTTTGAAAAGGCAATTTCCAAAGCAATGGCGTTTGAAGCAGCCGATTTTTGTACGCAGCGGAGATGGACTTTCTGGGTTGGCCGGAGCGGGTCACGTGGACGGTGCGACGTCGCTGTGACGTCGCCGCGTCGTCTGCTGCATGATTTTGCTCAGGCAATTTTTTAAAAACAATTACGTCCTTACATGGCACGCAACTTAGCGCAATTATTCTAAAATGTCCCTTTATTATGTCAAAAACGATTGACGTTCCGTACATCTCCGCAATATTGAAGAAACAACGATTTTCTCACGTTCCCCATGCATTTCTGATCGGAGTTGAAACCTCCAGGTGTTCGCCGCTAGTCGTCGAGAGATGGCGCTCTAGATTGCGCTACTCACGCTACTCTGCTCCGATTGCGCTACTCTGCTCTAGCCGCGATGTGACGGGGTCGCCGGCAACACGACTTCCCCGTGTTGCCGGATAGAGTTGTCCAACAGTTCCCTCAGTGTGACAGGGCCTTTACCCCTTGGCTCGACAGCCGGTTCGTTTTCCAGGAAAGAGAAGAGAAGGTTTTGCCGCACTACGGGCATTCCGGCAATCTTTACTAGAAGCTCCTGAGCCATTCCTGCCGCTCGTGCGTCGAACACGTGTAAGCACCGCGATTGCGAAAACGTCTTCGAAACGACCGCGGCGGCCGCGGAAAGGGGATTCCCGGGCAGTTGAATGACGGGAAGGCATCCGCCGATCCCGGAGCAGTGGTCATGTTCCACTGGGGATCCATCGGCGGCGCGATCCCGTTCGGATCGTGTGCTCCATTCCGGATCTGGTCAACTGATCCCGGCGCGCTCCAAAACGCCCAGAGGAATTCGCCATAAGTTCCAGCTTAAAAGAGATTGTCCGGTAAACTATTGTGTTTCAGAAAACAACTAAATTATATCGTCATTGCTTGTAGGAATATCTTCCGCCCGATATCTGAATTTTTCATCCTCCCCTGCACAACTAGTTCAATTTCAAACAGAGCCCAACTGCTCAGATTGCACCCGCAAAAGGACACGGCGGTTTCGTTGCCAACAACGGAAGCTCTGGCGTGACGTCCCGCAAAGAAAGTGACGACAGATCTTGGCTCAGTGAAACAACCTCGTTATGAGAAAGACGAGGTTTACGGTAATGAGGGTAGCTCAGTTCTGCGACGATGATCTTTGTACGCACCATTAACCTTGTTGATCAAAAGCGGGAATGTTTCGACGCCCCGTTCTCTAACGTTACCATGCCTGATGTGACGTCCCGACACCACTAGCCATGCATGCGAACTTTCGCTTGCAGTTGAGTATTGGTATTCGTAATTGATTTCACATATATTGAGGGTTTCCTTTATTGAAATATTATCGCATCTGACTATATTTCAGACCACTCTACGTGACCAGCGTAAAAACAGTAATTCCCGGATATCACGGCACTATCTCTTTAAGTCTAGACGCAGCCGCCGATAGCAGCTGATGGGACGAAACAAACAGCGTCGAAAGCACACCATCATGTTATTCCTCATGTTTTTGTACGTGTTCCATCGTCGCTGAGGCAGTCATTACCAGAAGAGGCCCAATGACTTGCGCTTTTGACGCTGCTTGATTACCTCGTAGCGTTGGCTGCGCCTGGACTTGAGATGAAACGAGGTATACAGAACCTTGGTTTAAGAGAAAGAGAGAAACTCAAGCCATGTAGGGCGTTTGAAATTTAATGGCGGACGTTACCCCTACATATTGACTGCGAGTGCGCATGCATGCGTTGTCGGGTGGCAAAAAAGGATAGCGGGCGGCGGAGAGGTTGAGCAAACCATTGAGTTGCTTGCGAACGAACCGCGATTTCGTTAGCTCCTCGCATCTTATATTGTCACGAATGACAAGTGATGAGGCGAGGATAACTGAAAAAACTAAACGTTTAATTGGGCGAACTTGTGTCCAAAACAAAAAGGAAACAGAAGCAAACAGCAGAGCTTCGCGGGCGTCGATGTCGGCGAAACCGCAGGATCGAGCGCTGGGGCGAGACTGAACACGCACTTTCTAGAACAACAAAAGCAGGAATACATGATAGAAGTTATGTCCGGAGCAAGAATAAATGAGAACCTTCTAGACGTCCATGACCCTGCGCGCTGCAATATTGAACACGCGTCCCATAAACCACGTGACCACGATCGCGCAGTTGAAAACACACTAGAATCTGCGGTGACACTTCTGTAAGCCTCTGTTCTAAGCATCATTTGCGGTGCCAAAATTTTGAGGGTGCCTCTTCTGGGTCGTTATGAGGTCGTGTCGGATGCTGGAACGTCATCGGTCACGTCCGCTGCGTCCTCGCAAAAATTAGTTCCTCTCGATCAAGGGGTACGGTGGAACCCTTTGAATTGTGCGGCAGCTTGGGCAACCTGTCGTCAGCACTTTCTACAGACGAAGTGGCCAGCTGGCGGATTCCTGAGATCTAATGTGAAGGAAAGTGGATAAAGAGGTTTCGAATGAGACGAACTTAATAATGCGTTAGCGTTAGTACCCATATGACAGGGAAAACCTGACGGGTTCGTCTGTGGACAAAACAGTGGAAAGGGAAGCGCGCCGTGTAGAGAGCAGAAAAGGAGTGAAGGAGAAAGGCGAGAGGGAGGTGACGTCACGGGGCGGTAGCCAATGAGCGCGCGGATATTGAGGCGAGTCCGAACTTCCATGTGTGCGGAGCGCGTATGCCTTGGTTTGTGCTACAAAATAGAGTCTGAACCAAGTACTAGCGTTGGTCGAAGTAGGCTGCAAAATAGTGAAAGGAAGATCCTTTAGTAGATCCTTTGGGAATGCGTTAGCATGACGTTCGCAAAATGCCACACACGTCCCCCTTTGGGAAACGCTAACACTGACCCCGTAACGAAGCCAAAAAGAGACACCAAAGTAGAGGGAGCAAACGAAAAGCCATTGGAGGAAGCCAAAACAAAGAAGTGAAGGGTTCGTGTTTGCATCTCTCAAAGGGGGAAGTGTTCGGCGTTTGCCAAGGGCCATGCTGACACATTTCCTAAGGATTCACCAATAGATCTTCCTTTAACTTTCGATTTTTGCATTTGATTGCTCAAACTTTTGAAACGTATATGATCCTGAACAATAGAATTCTTTCGCTGGAGGTGATTTTATTTTAGCCAATGTTTGCGAGACGAATCCGTGGCAAGATGAATTCCCTTACCAGTAAATATTCTTACATTATTTTGAGGAGCAGCACTTGGCAAAATATGAAACGACGCGATGAAAATTCGTTGTTTTATGAACGTATTTGTTTGTATGATATGTGTTGCGATGAAGATATGAGCTTCCGATACGATGATGATAATTACCCTAAAATATTACGGGCTAAGTGTTTTTTAAAGATAATCAAAATAAATAATTATATTAGATTGACTGAGGGTCCCAGATAAAAAATTTACCGCATCTCCACGTGGTGAATGATGTTGATTGGGTCGAAGCTCTGGTGTTGCTTGTCTGCGTAGACGCTGAACCGCAGCATGCCGAGCCTTTCGTTCGTTTTCATCAATGTCAGAAAGAAAATGTGTGGTATGGAACGTGGTTATATACGCATTTGAGCATTTGACCTCAGCGCCCTCTCGTCTATAAGCGTTGAGCCAATGCATGCAAAGTTTAACGCGATTATATACGCATTTCACCGCAGCACCCTCTCCTGTATAGACGTTGAGCGGGTATACATGCAACGTTTCATCCATGACATTCCCAGCTCTTGAGTTACTACCACATCTCGGAGCCCCCTACTCGTTCCGCTGTCATTGCCGAGTGGTTAAGGCGATGGACTAGAAATCCATTGGAGTCTCCCCGCACTGGTTCGAATCCTGTCGACTGCGCAAACATATTTTTTCATAATTTTTTTTCATCTTTTTTTCCCATCTTCACTCATCATCATCATCATGAGATTCAATCATCATCATCATGAGATTCACTAATCATTATCATAACTAAAATCATCACTTCATCATCCTCATGAGAGCACCAGACGCTGGGCGGACGAATGGACGGACGGACGGACGGACGGTCGGACGGACGGACATGGCTAGCCCCTAAGGAGCTTCGCCCCTGAAAGAAATACTATCTAATATGAAGCGAAAGGGACTTTTCTACAAGTCTAGGTTTAAGTGTGAGCGTGCAGGAAAAACGTTAACTTTTTGTTAACTTAGCTTGCGGTTAGCAATAAAAAAATCTAATTTACAGTGGATATAACACACGAAAACACAAATCAACACAACATATATATTGGGACTGACAAAATTCCCACTGTGTAAACAAACCAAGGATGAAACTACGGTTAGCGATATTGACCATATATTTAATGTGCGTTTTTTAGAAGATATCACACATGAAATTTAGGCTCACATATTTATAGTAAGCAAAGGTCAAAGATACGCCATTAATAAACAAAAAAGTACAGAAGTGCGATTACCATATACTCACACAGCTTTACAATTTTTGGTTAAGTTTTATATTATGTTGTCCACACAAATGTTAGCCATACGTTATATTTGTATGGAGCCTGTGAACTTCAAAGCCCTTGGTAGTTTCAGTATTTAGGAAGCAGTTGTTTGCTAAGGTGACTAATTGACTAAATATACAACGTCATTAAGAAGGTCGCTTATTATATTACATTAAGAACAATACATGTTAAAGTAGAAAATCTTAACTGCGGTATGACGGAGGGGACGGGTGTGAGTGGAGACGTTTCCTCGAGAGCGGGAGAAACCTAAAATTGAAAATTAAGAGACACTTCCTCGAAAGCGGGAGAAAACTAAAATTGATAGTTAAAAAACCAGGTGACCCAAGTTATCACAGCTCTCCGAAAGACACCTTTTAATTGGATATACAAGTGAGAAACGTTATTCATTCATTCATTCATTTCTTCATTTGTTTATTTTCTGTGCTCATGAACAGCTTGACGCCTTGGTAATGATGCACAACAAAATGTTCGCAGGTTCGTTACAAAAGTCTTAAAAGCTACGAAATTTGGGTTAAAACATCAATATCTGCTCCCCTGAGGGTATTGTAGAAGTGTTGAATACGGGTCATGGGACTGGTTTGGATGATGTAATTATTGAATTCCTTGAATAAATCAAGAAAACACAGTCTATCTGTAGCATACGAATAAAATGAAAAAAAAATGTAATGAAAAAAAAAAACTTGTCGAAAAAGATATTGCAAACTCCACGTTGAACGGTGCCGAAAAAAATTGATTTCAGGAAGATAGTTATACGTTTTAATATTTTTATATACATTTTTGGTCATGCTCTGTTATATGATTTTTATTTTTTTTTCAGTCGTGGAGAGCGAAATAAGAAACCCCATCATTCTAGAGACAGTTTAAATTGAGGTTTACGCAATTTCTGCGGGAAACGGCTGAGTCTAAATAAGGCGAGTAGATTTCTTAAAACGAAAGCAAACAAATATTATGCTTAGCAAATATCCCACGACATTTCAAGCTCACAATGTAAATAAATAACGACAACTGAAATAACGGTAGCCCCGTGTTCAACAAGCAAGAGCAGCTGAAGCAGTCGGCGCTACCGAGACAGTAGAAAAAGTCCTGATTTTACTCTTCCGCATAAAGATAGAAAATTGCTTTGATGACAAGTGGTTTGTATCTGTTTTCTCTGTGTCAGCAGCAGACCGTAATGAAGCTAAAGCAAAAAAGCTTAAATAGAGCAAGTGAATCACACGCAAGGTCATTTATAGAGTGATGTCTACTTATATGGACACCTCCGCACCCTCTAAAAACGCGTTTATAATGTGAGTTGTCCGGAATAACGAGACAAAAGGCACGCATTTAACCTACTTCGTCCCGGAAAATTTTGTTCGCGCAGTGGGGTATTCATTATAAACGGTGACCGTATTGACGAAGCATGACTGTAACAGGGAAGGGAGTAATCGGTTGCCCCGACAATGAAGGGAGAAAAGAGATTAAGCAACCAGAAAAGAACTAGCAGAGAATAAAAGAAAAGCGGGGGCCGAAAGGGTTTCGGAGTCGCTGGGCTATGATTTCCCCCAAGGCGGAAACAAATGACAGCTTTGTTCTCGTCTTCATCTTTCACCGTTATCGGTGTTCCAAAGAGCAGCGACCGATGCGAAATTAAATGAATTTTTTGTCCTCTTCTTGTTATCGCCCGCTTTACTCTCGCCCAGTGTTTCATCTCTCCTCCTCTTTCTCTCTCTCACCCTTTCCATTTTTGCTGTCTCATTTATCGGTATCCACTGTAAAGACGTAAAGACTCCAGGGCTGCTGCGATGAGTTGACACATCGATAAGGAACAAATATAATTAAAGATATCATGAAACGTTTCTCTTGGCTGCGGAAAACTGCTGTCCTGAATAGACACTTCATTTCTCAAATCGTGGTAAAGGAATCGGTTTCTTGCTCACAGGCACTGGATCTCGCGGAAAGTCCATTTATGAGCCCCCGTTTTCTTTTCTCCTCAACAACACGGTTCTTTCTTCAAGACGGTCCCGTTTCTTAGCTGAACAAAACGAAAAGATGAAGGGATTATCTGTTTCTAAAAATAATCCACCCGTAGTCACCAAGAGCTTGAGACACGCCAGGGGGATGGGAGAAAGTCCCAAGCCTTTTATTTTAACTCCCAGCGAGAGTATGGCACGCCTGAAATATTCGTGACTCCAATACACTATAGGTGGCGCCACTCGTTTTCCAAAATGGCGGTTATAGTGATGGTCGGAGATGCGTGCCGGTATACCAGTTGCTGAGACTGTCTAGTGTACTGGCTGCACTGAGCGACAAAAATTATTCCTGCTTATACGAGGAAGCTAGAGTGCTATGAGTGCAGGTCACCTCTTTATCGTGAAAACAAAAAGGTGTTTACCTTAATATTTGCGTTAGGAGGCGCGTTTTTATTCTGGAACGAAACAGAAACTAACCTCTATTTGGGATTTATTTAATCGTTATAGGTGTTAATTTCTGACTATTTTTATATATAACAAGGTATTTAGATAACTAATTGCTTTAACATGATTTTCAGCACACGAATAACAGAATCAATGCAAATTTTACAAAATATCGCGATGGGTGATGAGTTCAGAGTATGTTCACAAAACGTATAAATGAAGAAACGCGCTGTTCTTATTACAAAAGCTCTTAGATGTAATCTGAGTCAAACAGCAGAAATGTTTTGTGTGTGGGTGCGTGTGTGTGTGTCTGCGTGTGTGTGCGTGTGTGTGCGTGTGTATGTGTGTGTGTGTTTGCATGCGTGCGTGTGTGTTTTAGAGCGACGCCTGACACGTAGGACTTCATATTACATCGAGTGTTTGACAGTTTGTCTATCTTGATAACGATGTCGAAGTTTTTTATATGAAAAAAAAATACAAAATGACACCTTTCTAGAAATGCTATCGCGGCTAAATGGCGTATTTTCGTAATCGTGGCGTTTATTGAAGGCCTATATTTCCGCCATTTTTATTAATAATGATAATAATACAATAAAGATATTTAACGCGTAGTGTTTCAAGTCCTAATATAATTTGCTGCTTATGATCTCATTTCCAACGCGCGAACAAGTATAGCAATCAAAAGTGTCCAAATTCTCGTCACAGGTATCTATTGCAGCATTTTTAATTAACAAGCTATAAATAAAAAGTCTAAAGTCAATGAAAACAGTGTAGCCGATCTGAGAAATCCATGTAACATTACGATAATTGTAGGTAAACCATACGTTGCTATCAAAGTGACGACTTTTGACAATCGCCAAAACTTCCAAAGTCGCCGCCAATCCTTCCAGACCAAATGCCCTCCCCCCCCCCCAAAAAAAAAAAAAAAAAAAGAAACCGATTTGTTTTAATTATTAGCTTTTTCAGGAATATTTAGCTTCTTATATTTGTAGGCGCCGTCATTTCGCCAATCTCAGCCTTTCCAGTTTGAAGCAATTCCTACCCGCTCGCACGTCTGCTGACTGCAGAACGTTTTGTTGGCGCTAGAAACCGGTGAATCAGTAGCAAGTTTTAGCATTGCGTATACGAGCGAACGCAAGCATTGGGTGTTCGCATTACCGTGCGCGTGTTCAACACTGCGCGTATGCGGAGCCCAAACTGCGTCTTGTATTGGCGCATGGCTACGACGTGTATCGCCGACGCGGTGCACGCAACGCTAACGCAAACGCACAGCGCTTGCGTTTGTTCCTAAGCGCATTACTAAAACTCTGTAGTAAGGTACAATCACATGTCGGCTGCAGCACTACATTGGGACAGTAAGGAGTGTTGTTTGCATTCGGAAATGACGATTCGGGAGCCATGATTACGAGCAGTTCCGCCGTGCCCGCTGAGCAGGTGAACCGGGGACCCTCACTAGAACGCTTCCCGTTTCCACCGTGGGAGGGCGAGCAACCAGTTGGAGACGCGAATATCGTCAAAAAAACAATCGCGCAAAAAGAAGCGTGAACGCTTATAACTTGTAGGCTTCCATGTTTTTGGAAAGTATCTAAAAAAAAAAATTAACCCCGAGCCGCTTGTTTTGAAATTGGAAAAAACAAACAAAAAACAACTAAAGCTACCCTTAAATTAAAAAAAAAATGAGCTTTAAGGGAAGGATATCTTCATATACAAGCTTATCTTGCACGGACCCGTACCGTCACCTGTCCATCACACCATCGTCTGTCCGTCGTCCATCGACCAGCACCATTGTGGACCTGCACCATCACCTGTCCGAACCATCGCCTATCCGCCATTGCTTAAACACCTACTCTGAGCTTGTAAAAAAAATAATTCGGGTGTGTGTATGTTCATACAGCCTGACCTTAGTCTACTAAGACATGTACAAGTTACTAAAAAAGTAATTAACTTAAGTTACTGTGTGTTGGCCTAAAAAAGTAATTTGAGTAGAGTAGAAATCACTCAAATGGTACGTAATTGAGCAAATTAGTAGCTGCCCTAAAAAATAGCGAATTACTTTTGAAGTTACTTTTATATTTTTATGGTGTGAAGAAAGTATACGTTAGGTTTGCATACGTTAACGAAATTATGCTTGCGAAATAAACTCCGGCTTGTGTTTTCACTGGAATGCTTTAACAGCTGGTTCTGCTTCTGCGTGTCTAATTGTTTTGCACTTTCTTTGGTTTTATGGTGAGTAATATACTGCGGATGTATCATTTCTACTTTTGTGTTTAGCACTGCCAGAGCTTGATTTGGCAGGCAGTGTTTGCTTATTTACAGTGTTGCGCAAAGTGAACCTAAAAGTACTTCAAGTAAAGTACAAAGTTAATGCGGGGTTATGTATTTCAACTTACACCGGGTGAAATGGACTTGAAGTAAAGCAATATGAATACAATGTATTTTCAAAGTAAAGTACAAGTTTTTTTTTTTAACACAATCATTTAGGACGCCCTCTCATCCCCAATCAGGGTTGGTCAGAAATACTCAAAAATGTATTTGAAAATACAAACACTGGGATACAATAAAATAGTAGCTAAAATACTGATACTAAAATATATCTGTAAAAATGTATCGCGATATATATCGGAAATACATTTGAAATAGAGGCAAAACGTCTTTGGAAATACAAATACACGAATATTTAGGGAGGGCAGAAATACAAATACAGAAATACTGATACTGCAATACATTTTTCAAATTGCTTTGAAACGCCAACTGACATGAAGCTTGAAGTTTGAAGTGGAAGTTTGTGATCCCGAAATTTATTTCCCGCATGCTTGGCACCTTGCATAGAAGTTAGTGGTTTCGGACTACGAAGTCTTCAATGGGCTCAAAAAAGCGTTCCATCAAGGACTGACCGCGGTCCCTTCTCTGACATCCTGTCTGAGAGACGAGGAATGCGAAAAGGCTTCGACCTCTAAATACGTTCTGTGTCACTCTAAATCGCATCAAAACGTCACCACGCCCCTCTCCAATAAGGACGCCCTTGTCAACATTGATCACATGACGTCACGGTGGAATGAGCTGGTATTCTTTATTAATAGGCGTGGCCTTGGACATGAAACTTTACCACTCATTTGTACGTACTTTCGTTGTAGGTTACCTCGTTGAAGATCTTGCAGGCAGTGTATTTGAAATTTTCAAGAATAGTTGACCACCTGAAGCTTCTGGAACACATGTCTTATCTTCTGTTACGGTTGAAAAAAAAAACTATACGGTGGCATCCCTGTTGTGAAGGTTCTTCCTGCCGCTCCTCCGGCCACCGACGCACGGATTGCAGTCCTTGAAGTTGGGGAGTTTTACATCTCTCAGAAAGTAAACAAAAAAAAAATACTTTACTGAGCATGCTCAGGGAATGTACTTTAACTAAAGTACAAACTTTCTGACCTTGTAAAGTTGCACTCTCAGTTAGCAATGTGCTTAAAATGCTTCCCAACACTGCTGTTCTTTAAGTAAACACATTGGCTAATTATTAAGCATTGTCGAACGTTCTTGTGAATCTTGAGAGTCCTGCATTTTTTATTTCGTGAGGAAATCCAACAGTCATAAACTCCGGCTTGTGTTTTCACTGGAATGCTTTAACAGCTGGTTCTGCTTCTGCGTGTCTAATTGTTTTGCACTTTCTTTGGTTTTATGGTGAGTAATATACTGCGGATGTATCATTTCTACTTTTGTGTTTAGCACTGCCAGAGCTTGATTTGGCAGGCAGTGTTTGCTTATTTACAGTGTTGCGCAAAGTGAACCTAAAAGTACTTCAAGTAAAGTACAAAGTTAATGCGGGGTTATGTATTTCAACTTACACCGGGTGAAATGGACTTGAAGTAAAGCAATATGAATACAATGTATTTTCAAAGTAAAGTACAAGTTTTTTTTTTTTTTAACACAATCATTTAGGACGCCCTCTCATCCCCAATCAGGGTTGGTCAGAAATACTCAAAAATGTATTTGAAAAT
The DNA here is from genome assembly GCA_013358835.2 of Ixodes persulcatus. Classification (NCBI taxonomy): domain Eukaryota; kingdom Metazoa; phylum Arthropoda; class Arachnida; order Ixodida; family Ixodidae; genus Ixodes; species Ixodes persulcatus. Next base: position 26,569 of record JABSTQ010009062.1, read on the forward strand.
ACAAACACTGGGATACAATAAAATAGTAGCTAAAATACTGATACTAAAATATATCTGTAAAAATGTATCGCGATATATATCGGAAATACATTTGAAATAGAGGCAAAACGTCTTTGGAAATACAAATACACGAATATTTAGGGAGGGCAGAAATACAAATACAGAAATACTGATACTGCAATACATTTTTCAAATTGCTTTGAAACGCCAACTGACATGAAGCTTGAAGTTTGAAGTGGAAGTTTGTGATCCCGAAATTTATTTCCCGCATGCTTGGCACCTTGCATAGAAGTTAGTGGTTTCGGACTACGAAGTCTTCAATGGGCTCAAAAAAGCGTTCCATCAAGGACTGACCGCGGTCCCTTCTCCTGACATCCTGTCTGAGAGACGAGGAATGCGAAAAGGCTTCGACCTCTAAATACGTTCTGTGTCACTCTAAATCGCATCAAAACGTCACCACGCCCCTCTCCAATAAGGACGCCCTTGTCAACATTGATCACATGACGTCACGGTGGAATGAGCTGGTATTCTTTATTAATAGGTGTGGCCTTGGACATGAAACTTTACCACTCATTTGTACGTACTTTCGTTGTAGGTTACCTCGTTGAAGATCTTGCAGGCAGTGTCATTTGAAATTTTCAAGAATAGTTGACCACCTGAAGCATCCTGGAACACATGTCTTATCTTCTGTTACGGTTGAAAAAAAACGATACGGTGGCATCCCTGTTGTGAAGGTTCTTCCTGCCGTCCCTCCGCCACCGACGCACGGATTGCAGTCCTTGAAGTTGGGAGTTTTACATCTCTCAGAAAGTAAAAAAAAAAAAATACTTTACTGAGCATGCTCAGGGAATGTACTTTAACTAAAGTACAAACTTTCTGACCCTTTTTAAAGTTGCACTCTCAGTAGCATGTGCTTAAAATGCTTCCCAACACTGCTTGTTTCTTTAAGTAAACACATTGGCTAAATTATTAAGCATTGTCGAACGTTCTTTGAATCTTGGAAGTCCTGCATTTTTTTAGTTTCGGGAGGAAATCCAACGCAGAGGTCACCTTTGCATTGCCGTTTCGCAAGCAATTCTTCAGGTGCAGCATAAATTACGGGAGCACCAGATGGGCTTCAGGGCGGGTGCTGCATTTTTTGCCTCCTTTGAGTGAGGACGCAGCGTATACACTTCCTGTATCTGGCGAGAGTTGTTGCGTTAGGGAGAAGCAGGGACGGACTCTTTCTTTACCTGCGTCAAATCTCTTTGAGCTTCGGGACACAAAGAAATGCTAGTTTTTGGCGCTAATCCCGCATCTACTGGGCCTCACTTGCGACGCTTCTTTGCATTGCCGTTTCGCATGCGATTCTTCAGGTCCAGCACAAACTGCGGGAGGACCAGAAGAGCTTGAGAGCGGTTTCTGCATTTTGTTGCCACCTTTGAGTGAGGATGCACTGCGTACACCTCCTATAGCGAAGGAGAGTTTCTACGTTGGGGGAAGCGGGAACGAGCCCTTCCTTCACATATGCGTCAAGTCTCCTTGAGCGTCTGTCTGGACACAACGAAGCGCCAGTTTTCGGCCCTAATCCCACAGTTACTCGGCCTCACTTGCGACGTGTCTGTCCGTTCCCCGCTCTTCGTAGCAGGGTTGTTGCAGTAGAGCGGCTGGTGAAAATTTTAGTGGCGTTCAGACCCTTTAAACTATTGCGCTCACGTGCTTCCTCGTCTTTGCACATATCAGATAATCTTCTAACATCTGATCTCTTTTTGTGCACGCATGTTTGTTGATAAGCAGACCTACCACTAAAATTTGGAAAGTAATTTGTAATTTGAGTAGAAGTTCCTCGGGAAAAGTGGCTAAACTGCCAACTACCGAAACATAAATGTAATCGGAAGCTACTAAACTACTCAGAAGAGTAGTTAAACTACGGTAACTTGAGTAGAGTGGTAGAACTATACGTACAAGTCTAAGTCTGTCTCAACAGGCGACAAGCGTCCCTCAGCTGTGAGATGAGCGATTTCGCGATTGCAGTAAAACCGCTATCCCGTGTAGTGAGATACAAGACCGCACGCCGGTATGCGACGCTCATCCAGATCGAAACGGGCAGGGGTTGGAATTTGATCTGAGCAATTATTGGCTACCAGTCCACGTCAATGTTCGGCGTGAACTCGGCTTGGCTCTTATTGGACATGAGGACTACGTCAGCGTTTGGCGTAAACACGGCTCGGCTCATATTGGACACAAGGGCTACGTCAGCTTTCGGCTAAAACTCGGCTCGCTCCTATTAGACACGAGGGCTACGTCAGCGTTCGGCGTGAACTCGGCTCGGCTCCTACTAGACACAAGGGCTACGTCAGCGTTCGGCGTGAACTCGGCTCTGATCCTACAAGACACAAGGGCTACGTCAGCGTTGAACGTGAACTCGGCTCGGCTCCTATTGGACACGAGGGCTACGTCAGCGTTCGGCGTGAACTCGGCTCGGCTCATATTGGACACAAGGGCTACGTCAGCATTCGGCGCGAACTCGGCTCGGCTCATATTGGACACAAGGGCTACGTCAGCGTTCGGCGTGAACTCGGCTCGGCTCATATTGGACACAAGGGCTACATCAGCGTTCGGCGTGCACTCGGCTCGGCTCCTATTTGACGCAAGGGCTACGTCAGCGTTCGACATGAACTCGGCTCGGCTCCTATTAGACACAAAGGCTACGTCAGCGCTCGGCGTGAACTCGGCTCGGCTCCTATTGGACACGAGGGCTACGTCAGCGTTCGGCGTGAACTCGGCTTGGCTTATATTGGACACGAGGGCTACGTCAGCGTTTGGCGTGAACTCGGCTCGGCTCATAATGGACACAAGGGCTACGTCAGCGTTCGGCGTGAACTCGGCTCGGCTCCTATTGGTCACAAGGGCTACGTCAGCGTTTGGCGTGCACTCGGCTCGGCTCCTATTAGACGCAAGGGCTACGTCAGCGTTCGACATGAACTCGGCTCGACTCCTATTAGACACAAAGGCTACGTCAGCGCTCGGCGTGAACTCGGCTCGGCTCCTATTGGACCCGAGGGCTACGTCAGCGTTTGGCGTGAACTCGGCTCGGCTCCTATTGGACACAAGGGCTACGTCAGCGTTTGGCGTGAACTCGGCTTGGCTCATATCGGACACGAGGGCTACGTCAGCGTTCGGCGTGAACTTGGCTTAGCTTATATTGGACACGAGGGCTACGTCAGCGTTTGGCGTGAACTCGGCTCGGCTCCTATTGGTCACAAGGGCTACGTCAGCGTTTGGCGTGAACTCGGCTTGGCTCATATTGGACACGAGGGCTACGTCAGCGTTTGGCCTGAACTGGGCTTGGCTCATATTGGACACGAGGGCTACGTCAGCGTTTGGCGTGAACTCGGCTCGGCTCCTATTGGACACAAGGGCTACGTCAGCGTTTGGCGTGAACTCGGCTTGGCTCATATTTGACACGAGGGCTACGTCAGCGTTCGGCGTGAACTCGGCTTGGCTTATATTGGACACGAGGGCTACGTCAGCGTTTGGCGTGAACTCGGCTCGGCTCCTATTGGACACAAGGGCTACGTCAGCGTTTGGCGTGAACTCGGCTTGGCTCATATTGGACACGAGGGCTACGTCAGCGTTTGGCGTGAACTCGGCTCGGCTCCTATTGGACACAAGGGCTACGTCAGCGTTTGGCGTGAACTCGGCTTGGCTCATATTGGACACGAGGGCTACGTCAGCGTTCGGCGTGAACTCGGCTTGGCTTATATTGGACACGAGGGCTACGTCAGCGTTTGGCGTGAACTCGGCTCGGCTCCTATTGGACACAAGGGCTACGTCAGCGTTTGGCGTGAACTCGGCTTGGCTCATATTGGACACGAGGGCTACGTCAGCGTTTGGCGTGAACTCGGCTTGGCTCATATTGGACACGAGGGCTACGTCAGCGTTTGGCGTGAACTCGGCTCGGCTCCTATTGGACACAAGGGCTACGTCAGCGTTTGGCGTGAACTCGGCTTGGCTCATATTGGACACGAGGGCTATGTCAGCGTTCGGCGTGAACTCGGCTTGGCTTATATTGGACACGAGGGCTACGTCAGCGTTTGGCGTGAACTCGGCTTGGCTCCTATTGGACACAGGGCTACGTCAGCGTTTGGCGTGAACTCGGCTCGGCTCATATTGGACACGAGGGCTACGTCAGCGTTCGGCGTGAACTCGGCTTGGCTTATATTGGACACGAGGGCTACGTCAGCGTTTGGCGTGAACTCGGCTCGGCTCCTATTGGACACAAGGGCTACGTCAGCGTTTGGCGTGAACTCGGCTTGGCTCACATTGGACACGAGGGCTACGTCAGCACTTGGCGTGAACTCGGCTCGGCTCATATTGGACCCGAGGGCTACGTCAGCGTTCGGCATGAACTAGGCTCGGCTTCTATTAGACACGAGCGCTGCGTTGGCGCCCGGCGACGGTTCGGATCCAATCACGCGCTTCGCGTCCATGCAACGGCGACCGCCAATGTTGCTCGATGAACTTTTTGAAAAAAAGGCATATTAATCGTCCGCGAGGCCGATTCTAACTTTGAGAACCAGGCACATTTTCCCGCGTTCTTTTTTCTTTAGAACCGACGCTTTTCCAAGCAAGCGGTTCACGAGTATACCTTCCCCGAGAGGTCGAAAAAAAAAACTAATGCCCGTGTTTTAATTGATTCAACGTTAACCCCGGTTGTTCGCGCGTACGATACATAAATATTGATGCGGAAAACCACCAAGTATGTGGACAAACCCCGCTTCCCCCCCCCCAAGAAAGCACACGCACACACACACACACACACACACACACACACACACACACACACACACACACACACACACACACACACACACACACACACACACACACACCTGAACTTGAAAAAAATAAACGCCGAAAACACAGAACAGTATAGTAGTAAGCCAGGCACCGCGTTTCTAAAGCCACGACTACACTGCTAATGCATCGTACAAAAGGCAGTCTGCAGACACTCTCTGAGGCATGTTTCTTCCCCGCATGACATCCCGGTTACATTGGTCATTCAAAAAACATCTACAGGCATGTTCCATGCATAATATATGTATGAAGCAAATATGCTGCGAAGATACTTGAGGTCCGCTGATAGTTCTATCGTCAGGTCAGCAGGGAAACTTCGTGCCTTTTTGTAATCCTGGTTAAAGCTGCCAGAGAACACAGATCGTTCAACTAATCGCTTCTGCGCGCTAACATTTTTGTTTACTGGGATGTGTAAATTTGTAAGGCGTTCTGAGCCTGCGCAGTAGCTTTCTTCTGCGGAATATCAGTACCCAGGCGCGCGTGGCGTCATGTACGTTTTTCTAGGAATTTCATCGGGTTTTTGCGCCCTCCGACCACAGAAAAGTCTGGCGACTGCTGGCTGCTCCTGAATGGTGCAAACGGATAACAGCGCCGCCGTTTCGAATAAGCTGGCCTACCCGTTCAGCACACCGCGCCACCAATTAGGCAATGTACACCTATTCTGGGAATGTAGCTATTCCTTGAGCAGACATCTGAAATTCTTGCGGGGCTTGTTTCGCGAAAGACTCTCACCTTGCTCTTATCTTTTGGAAACACCCGCGTGTTTCTTCTTTTTTACACAGTTTCTTTCTATAGCTATGACCTACACATAGCCATCACCGGCTTCCTCCGTTTCCGTAGTTTTCTATGATTGGTTTCTTGAAATCTACAAAAGAAAGCAGACTCACTTGCTTACTTAATCTAGAGAGAGAACAATGTTTCCAGGAGACTTTTCCACCAAAAGCCGAAACAATAAAAATAAGGACATCAAAACTCAATCGGTTTCATCGAAAGCAGGGCTCAGGGACCCGCCGGATAGTTAAAACGCTAAGCGTTTTCATATCACAGGGGAAGGCAGCCACAATGCACACACAACCGCCAAGAGCCCTTGCCCCCCCCCCCCCCTCCCCAGCACCCTTCCCTCTTCCTCCGCCCCGCTAACCAAAAGGACATCACTTATGGTGTCGCTCCCAGTACGTGAGAGGAGCAAGGCATACAAGCGTACTCGGCCATTGCACAAAGAACACCATGACTCGCAACAAGGGAGAGATATACTGAAGCAAAGAGGAGACATAAGTAAACAATTATCTCTCAACTGTTACAATGTGGCGGGCTCAGCGTCTTTCAGTTCACGGCATCCTCTGCTTGACCTTACATTGGACCGCAGTAGACGCTACGAGCCAACCTAGCCAAGCCAGCGTTGCGAATGAGTCAAGTGACTGCGCAACCCCGCGTGTCGCTGCTTCTTTCCTGATAGTCACGTGGTATTTACATTGCAGACAATTGGCTCGGGTGGCTCGTAGTGTTAACTGCGGTCTATCGTGATGTCAAACGTGCAGAGTGTGTGCTTGCTCTGGTGTCGACATTAACGCTGACTAATGGACCGAGGGGTTCCGAGCCAGTGGAAAAAAAGCCCGGCGACTGCGTTGTACTCTAACGATTTCCTCCGACAACGAAGTTTTGCTGAGAGGGAACAGACACGAGCCGGTGCACTCATCGAGTCTGGAGGAGTGGGAAAACATTGATGGTTGAAGGAGCGGTCTCTCATATTTATTTTCGTTTCTTCTCATTCCATCTCGAATAAATGTTTTGGAACACAGTTCTGCAGAAAATCAGGGTTTCGGTTTGTTGCTTTTTTTTTTCTTTTAAGTCACACACTTCGCGTCAGTAGTGACTATAAACCAGCTTTAAACACTCATCGACAAGGTTTATCTTTAAGATAGGTGATTTTTCTCAGTGGCCGAAGCGCTTTACTAGAGAGTGTGACATCACGTAAAAAAAAGTTACTAGGGCCATAAGCAATAAAGTCTTTAGAGCGCAGAGTAGACGTATACAAGAGGCCCGCCAACCTGTATTCCTCGTACCGGACACCACGTTTTTTGGAAACGTTGCTGTTGAAAATTAAAGGAGCAGAAGACGACAACCTACTGTAATCCTGACCTGCCAACAGAAGAGTGTGCCAGCGCACACCTTGCAGTACAGGCCACGGCCGCAGCGTTTCGTCACGCTATGAAATCGCGGCGCTGCGCAAATGTATATTACAACGAAGTTATTAAGGGCTAGTTTCCCCAGGATCGTGTCCGTCCTCAAAAAAGCTGATGGCACAGAACTCTGGACAGCTACCGCCATCTATGTGCGACGGCGGAAACCAGACAACCGACTTACCGGTTGTCTGCAGATGCCGCCGTTGCTCATAGATGGCAGCAACCTTTCGAGCCTTTCCGCTCTGGCTTGCCGACTTGCGACCGGTCATTACTTCATTCCCACAATAGTACAGCTTCGCTGGTTTCCTTCTTCACCAGAGTGGAAAGGCTAAAAGTTTTTGTTTTGTTTCCTAGGGTATCCGCATATCAAACGAAGGCGCGCAAGGCGCGGCGGCGTTATCTGGTCCTGATCTGCTCTCCTCGCAGGCCTCGCCGGATCTCGTCAGTCAGTGCATTTTCTCACTAGAGGCGCCGGCTGCCAGCAAAGTGGCAATTTACGGGTTATCCGAGAACGCGCCTTATTTCAACGTTGACACAAGAGCAGGCGAGGGTAAAAAAACGCCTTTGTGCTTCCGTGCCCGAGAAACGCGCTTTTTTTATCCAAACAGACATTAGAGTGATGCCGGCGATGCGCATGCTGCAGTGTGCTACTACAGCCTGCTGGCGCCACGCTACGGCAGATGTTCTCGAAAAACACCAATCAGATATCACCAGCCGCGCGCTGTGCGGATCGTGCGCTAGACAGGCAGGCTGTGGGGCTGTGAACGAAGTGAGCGCCCCTAGCGGAAAGGCGGCGCACTTAATCGGCGACAGCGTCTTCCATGGGAAGTCATTTTGTGGGCAGGTCAGGATTAGAGTACGTGGTGCAGAAGACGGCCTACAGCTAGAGCTCGTGTGTTTGAGCAACGTTGGTTTGAGCTGCGAAGAGAAGACGAGGAAAACAAAATGGGGGCTCCGGTGACAACAAACTTTACCCAATGTAAATACTTTATATGAACTGTCCTGTTACCGCTCCGAGGCAGGTCGGACTCATGTTTATTATACTACACACTGTTGCCGAATCTCGAGATTAAGGAGTCCGACCTTCCCTCCGAACGTTTACCCACTGAACGTGCACCGACTGACTGACTGTCCGCTGACTAGCCGCCTACCGTCCCACCACAGACGGTCACCTGAAACAAATAACCCGTCGATCGCCTACCCAACTACCGGCAGATCACGTAGCTATCTGCCTGCTAACCACCCGCTAATCGAGTGCCACACAAACTATTTTGTCGAAATGGAACGCCTTATAAAAGGAAGAAATGTAATGTGGACGTTTATAACCCGAAGCCTGGACGAGCTACGTGACGTGCTGCAACGATCCAACCGAGTGTCCATGGATCTACAGTTGCCATTTGACTTAATAGTAGATCAACAGTCTTTATTGAACCACAACAATTCGAAGATTCGGAAGGTTACAAGGATCAGCAGCGCTGAATCTGTGATGAAGGAAATAGCGAAGTTCGACCGAAACATGGGATGGACACTGTGTGATGTATGCGTAGCTTCCAGGGACGATTTCATTAGACCCTGCTCCACGAACTTTCGCTACTACAATATCGTTCCTTCAACTTGCATATCGAAGATGGCCGAAAGTACAATTCTTGACAGCGCGATACTACTCCCAACTCAACGACCGACGACTGCCAAACCGATCTTCTGAATCAACGACTCCCAAAACAACTAGTACTGCCAAATTGACTGATTTCGAGCGATATACTTCCGAACCAATGATTTCTGATTGAGAACAGGGGACTCCCGAACCAGTGACTCCCGGACCGACGACTCCCGAACCGACAATTCCCGAACCGATGACTTTCGAGCCAACGACTCTCGAATCGACGGCTCCCGAATCGACCACTCCCGAATCGACGACTTTCGAACCGACATCCACCAAACCGACGACCAGCGAACAGACGACCACCGAACCAAGGACTTTCGATCCAATGACTTTCGATACGGCAACTTCCAAACCGTCGATGCACGAATCGATGACCTCCGAACTGACAACTTTCAAACCGAAGAACCCTGAACCCCACACGAGAGCAAACCGAGGGAAAAGGGTCTGCCTCGGGACGAGCAACACTTCGGAAAAGTACCAAGTTTTCTACATCAGTGGGACGTTACGTCACCGTATTTCCAAAGCCAATGAGGTGTGCCACAACGCGTGCTACTCAAAAGATTTCACCAAAAGTCCCACTGTTGCACTGTCCGAGCAGATATCGCACAGACTGCTTTTATACGAACGCGAAGGGAAAACAAAAGCGCTCCTCCAATGTTCCAACAGTCCGTGCACCCGATCTTACCCTTTCCTGGGCGGCGGGATGTGTTGAATGTTAAAAGAGCAAAAGACGGCCGACAGCTCAAGCGCGTGTGTTTGGGCTACGAAGATAAGATGAGAAAGACAAGATGGCGGCTCCCTCGACATCAAACGCTACCCAATGTAAATACTTTATATAAACTCTTCTGTTACCGCTCCGAGGCATGTCGAACTCATGTTTATTATACTAGAGTCTCCTCGCGTATTTTCTTTCATAGTGTTAATGCGAGAGCATTAACTGTCCCAAGGAGCGAACCGACGTCATCAGCTTTTGGAGCTGCTCCGAACGGCATCTTGCCCTGTCCCAACGGACCGAAGCCTGTCGTCTATTATACTCTGTTTCACCTTATGATGTACCGCAGGAAAGGCTACAAGCTCGAGCTCCTTGCTCTGGGGCACATCTCGGCGGCACAAGCTCTCGCGCATTAAGGGCAGCTGCCAATGCTATGAGCTCGCGCTTCTAGCCTTTGCTGCGGTACAACATAAGGTGAAACGGAGTATAGTGGCGAGATGTTCTGGTGGCGCCCTCCTATGGTTCCCTCTCGTGACGTCATTACCTGGCGAACAACACGTTCGATGGTGTTTGTAATTACCATGGTGGAAGCTTAAAATCACTGCGCTCTTAAATCAACATTGCCAACCCCGTCAAAAATGAAGTTCTTACATTACCCTTATTTCTGTCGACGAGAAAGCCTTTGCTAACGTCATAGTCGGCAATTGGCCAATCGTGGGAGGCCGACCACAGCAATGCTTTCAGTCGCGCACGTCGCCAATTGCAGAAAGCCGGTAGATAGGCCCCCACTGGCTGGCGCGCGTCATAGTTTCAAAGAACGAGGCTTGCATTGGCTCTCGCGTGGCGTAGTTCCAAAAAATGACACCAGAGAAGCCCTCTTCATGGCGGCACAGCGCACGCAGCGACCCGGTAAGAATGGAGCAGCTGGCCGCAGGGCCCCTATACTTTGTTTCATACTTCGTATGCAACGATGCCGAAGCTATTGGCGCGAGCGCGTGGCTTTGTCTATGGTTTTGTTCGCGCGAGCACGCGTGCAAATGATCAAAGAGATGAAGCCTCATGCTCGCGCCAGTAGCTTTGACAGCGTTGTACGCTAAGTGTGAAAGAGAGCATAGAGCCCCTTCATGTTTCAAAAGTAGCGCAAGGGGCGCAAGGTGCGTCGATGCACGAGGCACGTGCAACGTGCTACCGTTGGAAAGATCATGGCGGCACAGCGCAGCACTGAGCTAGATTTCAGACGCCATGAATTTCCCAGAAGTGGCGCGCGGTATGTGCCTCGAGCATTTCTATAACAATGAATGGCGCCACTGTCCCCAGGATAGAGGGGCTTTACAGAGCTCCAACCATATATTTCCGATTTCGTGTTTAAGCTAATTGTGCTCGGCCAGCGCCCCCATTCTCTCAGGGCAAACTCCGGATAGCCTGCAATGCCGAGCTCAGTGCGGCGCGGCCACTTCACGAGAGCGCGCTCGGCCGTCGGCCGCTACCTCGGCAGTAACGAAACGTGGCCGTTCACGTCAGTACGCCACAGACGGACTGAGGGAGCGGAAGAACGACATTCATGCTTTCGCATTCACAACGCATAAAAAAGTGCTTAGGTGTCCTCGGAATTTTTTATTGCGACGTCACCGAAAATGCATAGTCTGACGCCAGGAAGCGTCGTCCGGGGCGACTCTTCACGTGTCGATACGCGGCGTGCGTGAACGTGCACTGTTGGTACGTGGCAAGTGTTTTGCACTTCCTGTCAATTCTTCTATGCTGAGCGCAAGTTTGCCGGCTTCTCCCGCAAAGGTTGCGGTGACGTCAGAACGCCAACCTTTGATTGGCTCGGATTGGGTTATAGGGGGTAGACCTCAATGCTAGTCCTCTTGTGGTGTACCCATTATCCTTCCAGTCGGAGCCAATCAGAGCTCGGCGTTCTGAGGTTACAGCAAACCATGCGCAAGAAGTAGACGAACTCGCATTCCGCGTAGTTCTGACTACAGGGAAAGCCACGCGTTCTACGAAATCAAGCGAAACCTGTTCTAGCTTGTGTAAGAATGTAGTTCTGCAGTGGTAAGAGCCTACATTTTGTGCTGATCCCCCAAAACTCTATACTCAGTATACCACACCCTTTAAACTTCTCAGCTGTGGTGTCTGACGTATATGGGAATCTTAAAGCATCTCGCAAAGCAGTGAGGAGTTTTTTTCACGAATATAGGCTCTTTATCCCACACTTTTTCTTTCCATCAACAATTGGCTCAGTCTTTTCGTAACTCAGACGGCGATTGTTTATCTTCTTGTTTTCCGCTTAACGTTCAGCCACCTGGCCGCGCCTATTTTCGCGGCAAAGTGAAATAGACGGTAGCCCCTCTCTTTCCACATTTTTGTATTTTTTTGTAGGTGGCGTCTTCTCGGTTGGAGAGTGAGGAGTTGAGTGTTGAGCAAATAACATTCTCGCTAGGCGCAGCGACCAGTCGTTAGCATTCCAACGAAGAAGGTTCTCCTTCGCCGTTTGTACCATTCTTTCGGCTTGTCCATCGGAGCTCGGATGGTAGGGTGCGACACGAACATTGCTGATCTGATTTTGGGAGCAAAACTCTTCGAATTCTGCTGACGTAAAAGACGCACCATTATCGGACAGAATAACGTCTGGAAGCCCGTGCGTGGCAAACAAAGCACGAAAGTGGCGTACCGTACACGACGTTGTCATCGAGCCCATCTGCACGACCTCCAACCACTTTGAATAACTGTCTACGACAATGAGGAACGTCGTATTATACACAGGTCCAGCAAAGTCGATATGAATGCGAGACCACGGTTCGGCTGTACGTTCCTAAGGAATCGTCGGACTCTTCGCCGGGGCATGGCGGGACTCTTGACAAACAGAACATACCCTGACCGTTTCTTCTATCTCCGAGTCCATTTTGGGCCACCAGACATAGCTATGAGCCAAACCTTTTATTTGGCACGATATCTGGGTGGCTGTTGTGAAGCAGTGTTAACGTTTGCTTTCTACAGAAAGGTGGTACCACCACACGACTGCCCCAGAGAAGGCAGTTTTTATGAGCTGATAACTCGTACCTTCTTTGAGAAAAGGGCCGGAATCTCTCGTCGGATGGCAGGGCTGACCCACCGTTCAATACGCATGACAAGACCCTTGATAATACCAGGTCATGACGGGTCTCCTCTGCAATCTTCTGTGCGTTCAGTGGAGAGTTTGGCGACAACTCTAAGAGCAAGCAGTTCATGGGTGTTCCAGATACTTCTTCAATAGTAGTCGCCAGCGGTACACGACTAAGTCCATCTGCATTAGTGAGCTCTTTTCCCGGACGATAGACTAGCTCGTAGTCATGGGCTGATAAGGTAAGGCTCCATCGCAGCATCCGCGGAGACATGACTAGTGGCATGGGCTTGTTGTGGTGCATCAGGCCCAGGAGAGGCTTGTGGTCTGTGTAGAACAAGAAATGTCGCCCATACAAGAACTGGTGAAATTTCTTGACCCCCGTGACAATAGCAAGGGCTTCCTTGTCTATTTGAGCATATTTTTGTTCAGTAGAAGTTAGTGTTCACGAGGAGTAGGCCACAGGTGACTCTCGTCCATCTTTCATGGTGTGGCTAAGGACAGAGCCCACACCATACGGAGAAGCGTCACAGGCAAGCGAAAGAGGCAGAGCTTCGTCGTAGTGCACAAGTAAGCTGTCGCTCTGGAGGAGCTGTTTCGCTCGGAAATATGCTTCGTCGTGGACCGTGCTCCAGTCACCTTCCTCCGCTGGACAGCAGTTGATGTAACGGCTCCAATACTCCGACGCGGTCTCGGGGGAAGCAACCTTAGAAGTTTATAATTTCCGAAAATGCTCGCCACTCGGTGATATTACGTGGTGTTGGAGCATCGCGGATTGCTTCTACCTTTTCTTTGGTTGGCCGAATACCACTAGAATCTATGTTGTAGCCTAGGTATGTGGTGCTGGCAGAGGAGAAGACGCACTTTTCCTTTGCAAGCGAAGCCCGGCCTCCGAGAGTCGCCACAGGACTTCTTTTAAGCGTTCATCATGCTCCGTGATTGTTTTTCTTGTAATCAGAATTGTCATCAAGATAAGTAATTACACCTCTGATTCCTGACAGAAGTCTGTCTCTGAAGCGCTGAAAAATCGCAAAATCGCAACCGCAGAAGTAACTCCAAAAGCTAGGCGGCGTACGCGGTACAGCCCCTTATGCGTGTTTATGGTCATTAGATCAGCAGCCGCTTCATCCACCCGGAGCTGTTGATATGCCTGAGACAAATCCAGTATTGTAAAGATAACACCTCCAGCCAAAGTGGATCGAATGTCATTGATGGTCAGAAGCGGGTAAGTCTCAGCAATCACAAACGGGTTAATAGTGCTACGGTAGTCACCGCAAAGACGCAGCTTGCCATTTTTCTTGATGATAGGCACGATTGGTGCAGCCCATCGGCTATGTCTGGCAGGCTGCAGTATTTGCTGTTTTACAAGATTTTGTAGCTCCGCTTCAATGGCAGGCCGAAGAGCGAACAGAACGGGCCGACTCTTGAGGAACTCCGGCGTAGCGTTCGTTGCTATTTGAATTAATATGGTCTCACCACTGTGGGCTCCTAAGTCTCCTGCGAAAACGTCGGGAAAACGTTCAAGCAGCTGGGAGCTGCGTAAAGAGGTGACTCATGTGACATCAATGCCCAGACTACCAAACCAGTCGCGCCCGAGAAGGCTAGCCTGTCCTCCGCTGGCAACAAACAAGGGAAGTGTAGCGGTGTGGCCTCTGAATTCTACGTCAACTTCTATCTTCCCCAGTACGCTTAGGTACTGCTGTGTCCAGGTTTTAAGCAAATGGTTACCTTTGTCAGCGGGGGAGGTACTCCTGCTCTCAGCATCTTGTAAGTGTCCTCACTGATGATAGATACGGCAGCTCCACAGTCCACTTCCATGGCCAAAGGAACTCCGTTGAGAGTCACCATCACCATACACGGAGGCAGCGTTTTATTTTCCACCGCATACGCCTCAAATCGAGGTGGGTTTTAAACTTGACCTTCCTGCACCGCGTGTGTTGCATGAGACTCGTTCGACCTTGCTTGTGGATGTCGTCGTTGCTCTCCGTCTTTGGTCATGCAGACCTTCTCGATATGGCCCAGCTTGTTACAGTAGCGACAAAGGACGCTTTTAAACCGACATTTGCATGGTGAGTGCTGACCCCCACAGCGAAAACGAGAGCTTGATTGCGTAGGTCTGCAAGGAGAGCTGCGCTGGGCAGCATTGACGATCGAGGAGTCTAAACCTGGAGTTTCAGCATTTGTGTTTCTGCAAGGTTGAATTCTGGGCAACGACGATCTTGATTGCAGCTCTAGTGTTTTGGTTTGGCAGCTGTTTGTGGCACTACGTAGTAGACAAGGGGAGACCGCAGGTACAACTCTCGGCGCGATGTCTGTGCCTACAGCCAGCCTTGAACTGGTGGAATAACTGGAGGAGAAATTTCTGATGTGTATTGAGAGCCTCATTTTCAGAGAAAACACGCTGCAGAAGCTCTGTGCTTTCATGGCAGGCCATTCGGAACAAGGTCTTTGCTCTCTAGACTCTAAGACGTTTCTCTGTATGTTCAGCCATGAACGTCTCATTTGGCATCCGCTCCTAGTGAATGGGCGTCTCCAAAAACCTAACCTCAAAAGATCAGCTGCAGCGAGGAAGGCGAAATAAGTGTGATGTTCGTGCATATATGATATGCGTCCATGTTTGAAGGAATATATATATATATATATATGTTTTATGTTCCATATGTCTGGTGTGTGGGATTCTTTTCAGGCTTGCCCTATGTTACCTATGTTGCGTGAATCTGTGTGCTTTCAAGGGAGAGCATTTAGTGGATGTCAAACATGACTACTGAAAAATGTTTGCGGAAATATCGTATTTATATATGTCATAAACCATGTACTGTGCCTTTGTTTGTTGATTTGTCCTAAGTTGTCCTATGTCGTTTATTATTTTTTCTTTCACATGCTATCTATTTGATTGTTTCCTGTGTTCTCCAAAAGGTTGTGTGCATGATCTTTATTATTTTTCTGGTATTTGTGCCTATAATAAACAATGAATAAAAAGAACACGCATCAACCCTTGTCTCCTGCCCAATGCAGAACAAGCTAAGCGAAAACAGCGAAAACGACTTGAAGAGCCGGCGCGGATGCACGGGGAAGGTAGAAAAGATGGGAGGGATGAAGCGGCGGCGAAGCGGGCACCGCAAGCGGCAACGAAGCAGGCTATGTAGGCCGCGACCCAGGCATCTAGTTGGCCGACAAGACTTCAATGGTCGGTGACAACTCAAGTAGGCAGAGAAAGAAAGGTGGGAGAGGAGGAAAAGGACGCAACGCTGGCGAGAGGAGGAGGAAACCCCCTCCACCCGAAAGCGTTGCGACCGCTTCCTCCTCTCCCACCTTGCTTTCCCTCACCCTACCTTCTTCACCGTCGGTTGGCACATATCACAGCGGAAGGTAGCGTGCGACATCCCTTACCACTTTCTCCCTTTTCTGGTTTCTCTTATATCGTTCGTACTTTTTCGTCTCTCTTTTGCCCCTTCGCTCGCTCAGACGTCGAAAGCGCGCTACAATAGCCAAGGCCACGGCTGCGTACTCCTAGCCGGGCCTCGTTCCATAGAAAGCTCGTGCATCGATAATCAGTGAGCGGCCAAGGGTGACAATTTCAGGAGAATGAAAAATACCAAACTGTATCGAAGTGCCATTACACACGATTTATTGAGTTTAGGTAGAGGTCTGAAAGGCGGTCATCATCTGTCAGTCCATAATCACACAAACCATGGGCGGTGTTTCACCTCCAGCTCATCGCTAGAAAGCCATGACGAGGGCAAGTTCGTCTGCTTCTTGCGCAGGGGTTGCGGTGACGTCAGAACGCCGAGCTCTGATTGGCTCAATTGAAAAGATAGGGGGTCGCCGCAACTCACTATCTGAGCGTCGTCTGCTCCTTTGCAACTTCGCCTGCTAATCAACAGCTGTCTTACGTTTACGAGCGAGCTCGACTTCGCCTTTCAGAGAGGGCAGGCGAAAGAACTCGAGCGGTACGATGTGTTTTTGTTTAACAAGTAGCAGACACGTATCAAGGAGTGAAGCCAAAGGACTCACGGGCGAGGTGGCCGACCCGCCGAGGTTTGTTTGCTAACAACCGCGAACGAGTGTGGTTAGCGTCCCCAAGTTCCCTCTTTTCGTGTGCGGCGAGACTCCTCACTCTTTAACGGCGTCGGCGGGTTGGTGCGGTTGGCGCAGTTTACATCGTCTGCTTTACGTCTGCTTGTCAAAGCGATGGCTGTTTTACCTTGCCTGCGTCTGTCGGAGGTTCACTGCTTTTTCACAGACAAGAACGCGGCCTTCGAAAAAGGCGAAGGAAAATACTTTGAAGAATACGTCCTTTTTTTAGGTGCATGATTTCACTGTAGTAGCAAATGTACAGGCGTCGTTTAAGAATTGTAGCCACGCGGTAAAATGGCGCTCTCCGATGAAGGTGACATTTTAGAGAGTCACTGTGAGTCCCCTTGCGGGCCCGCAAAGTGCAGCCACGTGGTGGCTACCGCACCTTACGCGGCTATAAATGGACTGTCCAAGACGGACCTTCCACAGCAGTGGCTGCAACACCCCCACAGCAACATGCCGTGGCAGGTCACTCGCTCAGGTAAATAAAGACCACAGTTCATCGCTATGTTAAAACGTATATTTTCACAAGCTTCGTGAATGGTACCTCGCGTTTGATGAGTTGTTCAATGATAATCAGCTAAAGACAGATGACAACCGATGTAGTGATTGGAAATAAACAAATGCGGCTGTTCGATCACTACTGTGAGCACATCATAGCCCAAAAGTGCTCGATCGCTGCTTGTTGTCACATTTTTCTCGCGCGACTAAAAGGCTATTGTCAATTAGCGTACTCGGGTATGTATGTTTGGCATAAACCTAAGTGATAAAAGTCTGAAGAACTGTGCTAATCCGTGAAAGAGAATCCGAGCAAGATCGATCGATCTACCCGAGTGGCGTCGAGCGTATCGCGGAAGTTATGTCGTAGACTCGTTGACACCAAGAAGTAATTACTGTTTTTATTTTTGGCGAAATTTTATGAAAACTTAATTTTATATTTCCCTTCCTAAAATGTCATATATCGCCCTGATATATTTTATATATGGCCATACATGATAATATAAGGAGTCAAATCCTCCATACCCCAGACATAGTACTTTACGCCGATGACACGAGTGTTTTGTTGTTGTTTTTTTCATCCAGGGACCTATCATCTCTTATTCCTGTCACAAACGCATGGCTAAAAAATTTATCGAAGTGGCTTGATGCGAATCAACTGCTTCTAAATGTTAACAAACAAAATATATTGCTTTTTCTTCAATTAATAGACCAGTAAACCTTACTACCAAAATAGTATTCCAGTCACGGTCACTAGAAAGGGCTAACGAATACAAATTCTTAGGCACACATTTTCATGAAAACCTTCGCTGGACATGTCATGTAATTTTTTTTGAAGCGTAACATTGCGAAGTCTATTGGTATGCTGAATATATTTCGTGCCTTACTACCAATATGTCTAAAGTGTCAGCTCTACGTTACTAGTGTTCATTCGCGACTACACTATTGTTTACTTGTCTGGGGGTTACATCTAAATGTAATATGACTAGTTTGTACTTAATGCAGAAAAAAGTATACGGTTTATTCAAAACCTATCAAGCCGCGATCATACATCCCAATACTTTGAACAACACCGTATACTGAATATTGAGGCACTGTATAATCAACGATTGTCTGAGGTTATATTCTCCCAAGTTAAAACTGACCGTGAATTGTTCCTTTCTACATATACGAATACTGATGCACACTACAATTTTAGAAATATAAACTTTATAAATATCAGAACTAGAACAAATTATGGTACGCAATTACTATCTTGGCAGATTCCTAATCTTCTCAACCTCCATCCTGGTTTGGTCGATATAATCAATCATAATTCAAACCCTTGATTTTCAGAGAACAATCAAAAACCTATTTTCTACTTTCCGCATAATGTTGCTGTCCTCTAAATTATGTGTACAAATGTAATTGTAGTAATCTAGGACATATATTTTTGTTGTATATTGTTGTTTGTTTATGGTTAACTGTAATCACTGTACCACTAGTCTGCCTGCTGCATCTGCTGCAAGTATAGTCTGGTGCTAGGGGCCTGGTCAGGTGACTTACTGTCACCTTTTGCCTCAGCACCATGACAATCCTGCATTATCAAAAGTTCCAATAAACAAACAAACAGATATGGCCATATACCGCTATATATAGGAGCCATATGTGGCCATATACGTGCGTAAATACGGCCTTATATCGCCATTTACGCGTGCAGATATAGCCATATATGACTGTATGAAAGTTCAAATACAGCCATATTTAGCCCGTTCACGACATATATGGGTAAACATACTGGGTCATTCAAGGAGCGTCGAGGTTCTTTAAATCGACCGCAAAATTCGGTTTGTTAACCTATCACGCTACGACTTTGTGCGGCGTTGCCCACAGATGCTGCTTTTTTTGTAAAATTTTAAAAGAGCGAACTTACCTGAGGAAAAAGTGGAGAAAGAACGCAGCAAAGCCACCCATCTTCAAACAATACGGCGCCGCCCCGCACGGCAGACAAGAGATGGCGCAAGCGGTAGGCGTCGCCAACTGCCGCAAACGAACGAGCATACAGCGCCGAGAGCCGGCGTCTTTAGCAGACGATCGTTTTGACTCAAAAGCGGCGCGAGCTTTGCTGATATCAGTTGCCAATGCATTATTTTGTCATCCTTACTAATAAAACATACTGAATGGACAGATAATCGATTTCAAAATGGTTTGTCGGGATATTTTGACTGTTGTTTTCGGGGTACTGATGTCGTCTGCTTTGCAGTTCCTTGCTGTTACGCCGGCACTCGGCGCGGTACGCTCGTTCGTTGGCGGCAGTGGGCGTCGTGACCGGCTTGCGCCATCTCTTAGTCTCCCCTGCGAAGCGGCGCCGTATTGTTTGAAGACCTGTGGCTTCGCTGCGTTTCCATATGAGCTAAGCCTTTTTTTTACTTTTTTTCTCGGGAAAGTTCCGCCTTTGCAAATTTTACAAAAAAAAATGCACCATCTGTGGGCAACGCTGTACAAAGTCGTAGCGCGAAAGGTTAAGAAACCGAATTTCGTGGTCGATTTAAAGAGCCTGGCCGCTTCTTGAATCACCCAGGTTATCTCCTGATAATGATATATGGGCCCGTTTCGGTCATGCAAGCAAAAAGTCATAGGTACTCGACAAGACACTAGTTGATTGATCTATATTGCATGAGTCCTATGTAATTCGTTAACTATTGTTAACATCCTCAAAGTGAAGTTATTCCAGATATTTAGACCAACTAATCAATTGCGCGATTTGAAGATTGAAAGACAAATAAAATATGGTTGTATGTTTGACGTGTGACAATATGACGAAGTGCATAAAATCGGAAAGCGAGTTAATCAAATAATGAATTTTAGATCACAGCTCTAGGCGCCCGCTTCCGCGTTAAGCGATGTTTGGCGTCGCCGTCGGCATCGGTGTAACCGCCCCGCTAAATTTAGCGGGAAATTGAATTGGTGCTTATGTCACGTGACGGTCTATTTTTTTTCATTTTTCCCAGCTATATTTAGCGGGAAAACACGAACCGTTAGCTTACTGAATCCTTTTTCCTTCAAACGGCTGCGAAGCCGTTACGCCCGGAGTACCCTACGCAGCATCTTTCAAAACCGTTCGCGCAGCATCGCAACCTTACCTTTGCGAGCGTCGGCGATTCATCGTGTGTTGAAAGTCGGAAGATGAGCTGTCCGTGGTGCCGTTTATGTGTAACTCTTTCGTAAAAAAGTTTGAAATTTAAAAACGCAAACCTAACAGTGTACACATAATTTTAGATTTATTGATAAAAATATATATATATATTTATTTATCTTTTATTTGTGGACATCGTGCGCCAAAAATTGTCGCGCTTATTTTTTCATTTAAAATTATAATGCGGGCTATACGGCGTAAAACATAGTATCTTCAAACTTGCATCGTGTTCGATCACTTTAGGGCTGGACAGCTTCTTTGGAAGTTCAAAAGCTGGACTTCAAGAGCTGTCCCATTTCACTCGGTATTGACAGCACTGTAGACGTTATGCATGTTTCAGGACAATCGTGTCTCCGGTTAGGGTCACGTGACAACAGTCTAGAACCTGCTGATAAGGCAGAACACGGCACTTGCCTGGAGCCCAAGGCCACACATAGCATTGACTGCACTATCAACCTTGGGTACAAGTGAGAATCCGCTTGTTGTGGTCATTGATGCCCCAGAAGATAAGACTTTTGTGTGTGCACTTCCGTTTTCGCCTTTCCTTCTCTCCTTTCCTCTCTCTCCCTTAGCTGAAAGCGTGGTAGAACATGCGCACTGGCCGAACCAATCAGCCGTAGACTTATTATCGCTTGACTATGCTCTCTGTGCGCAGGAAAGGGAAAAAGCGTGGTCGCGTGGTGTGACGGATGACGCATCAGCCGTTGGCAATATCGGAATGCCTGATTGCGAATACGGACCTAGTTTGGCGAATGGCGCGCCCTGCGTAGCTGTTGTGTATTCTGCTTGTGTAGTAAATGGTATCTCGTTCGAAAAGTCCTGCCCATATATCGGCAACAAACAATTTCTTCAAAGAAGCCCAAGAATTTTTTGTGAGGCGTTTAGTGTTCGGTTTTACAAACGACATCTTGTGCTACATCGTGTTGAATCTTCACGGACACCTTCCTTCTCGCTTTTGTTTTTGAGTGGATCTGCCGTGCCCGTGTCGACATATATCTCAGATTACACCTTTCAAGTCCGGTATTGTCAACGTAAGTGCGCTGCAACCTTCTTCGAGACAAGTGATCGTTTTCCTATAGGTACTCTTCCAGATTACCTCTAGAATTAGGCCATGTCTATCTCCTGGCAGCCGGGATAATAATGTCCCCGAAATTCTACCAGCAGTCACCTGCCATTGGCCGTCTGAAATCATGTCACAACTGCAGGTAGAATACTGATTTTTTTATTCTCCCTGCGTTTCGTGATAACACGTTCCACGGCCACCTTCTCGTGGATACACGTTTGAAGGACACACGTTTCGTCGACATTAATGTTTCATCGACATTCGTTACGCGAGTGTCAATAATCCTGCTTTCTCTGGAAACCAAGTGTTCGGGACATATCCCTTTATGGCAGACCCAGATATGGATAAATACAGGGTGTTACACAAACATTACATGGTTTTTCTTACCGCAAAAATAAACTAGGCATCGCCGAACGCTCATTCTCCACCCAAAGGTAGCGCTAGAGGTCACAACCAGATGCCAAAGTTTCAGCCCGATCCGATATCTTGTTCAAAAGATATAATTGATTTTCTGAAAATTTCAATGGGAAAATGTCGGCCGACAGAGTTTTCGAATACATGGGGCTCTATGGCACCAGAAACCGAAAACGGGCAAAAATAGACTCCTTTTTCCCATTGAAATTTTCTGAAAATCATTTATAACTATTGAACAAGATATCGGATTGGGCTGAAACTTTGGCATCTGGTTGCTGACCTCTAGCGCTACCTTTGGGTGGAGAATGAGCGTCAGGCGATGCCCAGTTTATTTTTGCTATAAAAAGAACCCTCTATTTTTTTTTTGTGACACCCTGTATATAATGGGCCTATCTGGCCAGATATGCATTATAAAAACTGATATGATTTATATGGCCAGATTTGCCCAATTTTTTATATAACCATATTTTTTTGTATATAAGTCAAGATATGCCATTTTTGTAAGGGCTGTTATTGAAACAGACGAACACTTGCTCGGCGGTAAACCGATGGACTTCAATTAGCCCTCTGCATTTGCTCATGCCACTTTTTCTAAGCTTACTGTCTTAACAGACAGAGATAAAAACACGCTGCTTCCTTCAGTGTAGCGCGCGTGCGGCCCCGGACATCTAAGGGCATCACAGACCTGTTATTGATCTGTTTCGTGCGGTTAGGAGCCGCTTGTCCCTCAAAGAAGGGTGCAAGCTGCAGAGAGCCACGCACCTATTTAATAGGCTAAAGTCTCTTTCGTCATCGAAATTAACCAGACAAATCGCTCCACCAACTAAGAACGGCCATGCACCACCATCCACCGAATCGAGAAAGAGCTCTCAATCTGCCAATCCTCCCAGAAATTTAAAATGCGACACACCGTCGTGAATGCGCCCACCACATCCGAAGACGCAGCGCGTTTTCATTTCCCCTAGCAACACTGCCCCTTGGACAGCGCCTGATCGGAGGAGACCTCCATATCAAACACAACAGAAGCGGAACGTTCTTTTCTCTTTTTCTTAACCCGCAACCACGCGAAGGACTCACGGCTACAGCCACAGCTGCTACAGCACGCCCGCCATTGCCGACGCCGAGATGTTTACATCCGCGAGCTCCCCCGCCCCCCCCCCCCCCCCCAGCAGGCGGAGCTTAGTATGACATCCTCTCCCACCTTCACACCTCCTTTCCCATGCGCAGAAGAACGAAATGCGCCCACTTGCAAGGCGCATTGGACTGTTTTCACGCTGTCCCGCACTATACCCGTTTTCACCTCAAGAAAAAAGGACGTTTTGCTCCATGTTCATACGCCGCGCGAAGTAGTTCTTACAAAATTTGGTTGTCGGAGGCAGAAGTGATGCTTTTAGCGTTTGAAACGTGTACGTCTTGATAAGGTAACATGTATCTAATCTAAAATGCACCAACATATATCTCAATTCTCAGCATAAAGAGGAAAATTAGTAATGCTCCGCGAGAAACCGTACTTTTTTAGAGCGCAGCTCTTAGGCGCCCGTTTCCGGCTTGAGCGGCGTCGCCGTCGCCGTCGGCGTCGCTGTCGCCGTCGGCGTCGGCGTAACCAAGGTCATCCCAAGGTCACGTGACCCCCCAAGGTCACCCAAGATCACGTGACCCCACAGGTCACGGGGGACCCCCCGGGGGTCACGTGACCTCGGGGGAGGAGGGGGGGGGTCACGTGACCTGGGGGGAGGAGGGGGAGGGGGGTCACGTAACCTGGGGCGAGGAGGGGGCCCCCCTCCCCCTGAGGTCACGTGACCCCCCCCCCCCCCCAGAGGAGATTGAAGAATGAGGGGAGGAGGAGGAGGAGGGGTATACGCTCCCCTGATTACCCTTCCCTCCTCCTCCTCAAGAGCTGCGCTCCAATTCGGTGAAAACGAGTATAGCTGCGGCTGAAACCACGCACGAAGATAAAGCTGTAATGTCTGCGAAAACGAAAACAGAGAAGTGATGTTGTTTGGTCCTAGGAGTATATGTACGTACTACGTGGCAATCGTAGCGTGCAACAACCTTACTAATAGATTATTAAGTTTCATTTGTTTCGTTTTTATCTCAAAGGTACCTAGCGTTGCATTCTATGGGGCTGAATTACAAGTGAGAGAAGTCGTGATATGACGCACATGTAAACGACAATTATTTATTTATTGCGCAATTAAAGGCCCGGCATGGCATTACATGAGGAAGGGAGCCTATACGGACGGTTCAGGCTTCTGTTATATGCTTCCAAAAATGCTTCAGCATGAAATGCCGCAGCAGTTCCAATAACACTAAGCTATTCGTTTTAATTTTTTTTCAATGTTTTCTCAGTCGGAGTTTTGCATATATTTTAACGTCTCGTTCATAAACTGTACACCATGCATGTCGGCTCTATTTATTGTGCTTCTATGTGAATGTTCATTGCACGATTTCGTTACTGTTTCCAGCGTCGCTGAGACAAATATTTATATACGTCAAATAAAAAAAACTTGACTCAAAATTTGATTCAGGTAAGCCTGCAACGTGCCACATTTTTAACGGCTTGATAGCAATGGTGGTGGGGATCATTGTATATTTTTTTGTCCAAGACAAGATTCAATCACCATCTTAGGATAGGAAACTTGACGCCTGAAAAGCGATAAAAACTCGAAAGCTCAGAGGCGCGATTACACGGGTATTCGCGCCATCGGATGAGGAGAGGTACACTCTCGGTGTATCTCTGCCTTTGCCATGTCTATGTCCAAGTTGTCTCCGTGCTGCTGTGTGGAAGGAAAATGTTTGTCAAGCGCAAGGACCGTAGATTTGAGGAGATGCCACTTCAGTTTCCTTTGAAATCTCGAGCTACTGACAAAAGGGTGTGCCTTTTAGCTCGTCAAGGTTTCTTCGGGACAACGGGTCATACTATCAAAAGTTAGTTTCTATTGGCTTTTAATATTAAAACAAGAACTGCGAACACAGTAAAATAAGTTCTAATTTTCAAGAGATTCAAAATCTAAAGAAAACGCCGTAAAGTCCAAAACTTCCCTTGAAAAAAAAAAAAATAATAAAAGCTCAGAATAGCATTTTCCGAATTGAACGCGAAATCTCCGAAAAAAAGGAATCCTACTTACGTGGTACTAAACTTGTTCTTAATTTTAAAACTTTTGTTTCGCCAAAGCTAAAAGTCGCAATACACCAACATGCTGTTTACAAACAGCTCGCGTTTCCGAAACCAGGTGTGGGCACTGCGCTTGCGCGTTGCTCCATTGAGGGAGCATAGTTACCCCTTAAGCGAGGGTGGATGGTTGCACCCTTGTAGCTGGGGGTAAAGGTTACCTCCCTAAGGAAGAGTTGACAGTGACACGTCTGTTACTCCCTCAAGGGGATAATTCCTATACCCGTTTTTCTTAGGGTGTAATATGATTGGGGCTTGCTGTCAGTTACCATAGCAACACCTGGAATCGGCACACGATTTTTAACGTTTCACACTTACTACTTAGAAAAACTTCAAAGACTTGCCCTGGGTTTTTTTCAACTTAATTTATGGTAAAGTACTTATATGTACTCCCCACTGGTGTGTAAGCTAAGAAAGGCCTCGAAGCGTAACAGAGCTTTGTTCGATTTTCCTGCACCTCCTGCAGCGGTGCAGAAAAGTGTAGGGCGGTGTACTTCCGGTCGTATCTCAATACGTATACCGGAAGTACTCTGCCCTACATTACTTATGCACCGGTGCAGGAGGTGCAGGAAAATCGAACGAATCTTAGGATTAAAGTCGAAAGTGCATAAGTGATATTATATTTAGTGACTAATGAACAGATGCGGAATCGACAAAAATCGATACACTGAGTTGTTTGATTCCTCAGAATAATGTAATTTAATCAAAAACGCTAAAACCCTTTTTTTATTTTTTATAAAAAAATTCGAGCTTTTTTTTTTTTTTTTTTTTTACGTATAACATTTGCTGCTTGGAACAACCTGATACCCGATGTCGCAAATGTAGTCCCGCTTTCGGACTTTCCAAGTGCCTTGTAACAGTGAATGCATCCTGAAGTACGCGTACTTGTTTTCCACTTCAATAGTCACGAAAGAGACAAAGTTTAAATACAAAACAAAACAAGGGTACACTATTTGCTTTAGCGCAGCGCACGCGGGCGGTGTATAAACCTGATTAAAATGCTCCCTAACCAAAGCGCAAACATGGTGGAGCTCGCAATCGAGTTGCGGCGTAGTTTTCGGGCTACCGCGTATTGTTTGCGCGAGAGAGGTGTACCCCGCGAAGCGCCTGATTGTGTTACGACGACGCGACCGGCAGGCGAGCAACAAAGGCTTGACAAATAGGCCTGTTCCCACCAAAACCTTCATCTCAGACTTTTTTCTTTTTGTTAGTGAAAGAAGGTTTTGTGTTGCAGGGGAGTGCAAATACCCGCTCTTGTTACGGGCTATTTCGCTTTGCTGCTTCCTTCGACTTGGGCAACCGCGTGTTCGTGTGATGCAGATAGTTCGAACGACAACAAATGTGCAAAGAGAGTTAAGAAAATATTGAATGCCACCTTTATCTCGAAAGTTTTGTAATGCATTACATGCAGTATTTGAGGAGCGATGGTTTGCATATGTTTAGAAGTCGTTAAAAAGCTATTTCAGGCAGTGGAGAACCTATATTTTTATTAATTGTTTTGCTGACGTTAACGGGGAAATTGACCTGATACAAAGGCCACGTGATGTGAAGTTTATTGCTGAATTTAAGAAGGAAACTAATTGTCGTAATAGGTCACTTGACGTCAGGACGCATGACATCAATTTTCTCGTTCTATCTAGCGAACAAACTCAATTGAGATTGTCTCGTGACGGGCGTTCACGTAACATCGATTTCCCCGCTAAATTTAGCGGGGAAAGCGAATTGGCGTATAAGTCACGTGACATCAGTTTCCCCGCTTATATTTAGCGGAATATGCACAGATGGACGGACCAAAGTTAGGGGTCGGGGGATTCCGTTAAAAAGTGTTCTATGCATTTAATAAGCCCAAAGTCTTCAGTCGTTGGAAGAATAAATTGTAAGAAAATTTATGACCTCCAAAGTTGAGCTGTAGCCAAGATCACTATAACGACACCTGTTTAATGACCCGTAAGATTTTGGTTATTGAAGCTTATACATAATTATTCGTTCGCCAATTATCGTGTCTGTTTCCTCGCTGTTAATGCCCGCCGACGGGTACACGTTTGCGGGGATATATCACAACACTGTAAAAAAGGCATATTAAAATTGCAGCACAACGACAATACAAAAAAAAAACGGTGTCGGAAGTAACGCGCTATAAGTAACGACGGTACCGGTAACGCGTTCAGTTTTTTTTTTTTTTTCTAACGTACTCTTGAAAATCTGACATGACTAGTTTATAAGGTAATATTGTTACTATTCTACTTTATTGGCTGTCAAATATTGTTAATCGTTACGTCTTGAATACCATTAGTCGCGTTCTCGGCTCCTGGGTCAAGCGCCGTAGCGAGCTCTGTATTCTACAAATTCGGTAAACAAAAAATAAGAAACAAACTCAAAATCATTCTGTAACAGTCAGTTGTTGTCAGAGTTTGTATCCGCTTCTTATCGCTGCTATGTGATAATACCGAAATCAAAACCAACTCAGAACTAACGCAAAAGTAACGTTCTTTATATTTAGTAAAGCAACGGTAGCGGCATTTCATTAAATTTGGAGGGCGGTAATGAATTTTAGTAACGCGTTAAATTTTGAAAAGCTAACGAACAGCGCTATATCATCACCTATTATTGCTAACGGGAACACACACAAAAAAGTAAAAATGCACATTTCCTATGAGAGTTCCAACATCACTAAGTTTTTGAAATGTTAAAAAAAAATGTAAGAACCCCCAAAAAATATTAAACAAACTTCTATTCGGTTCCCAGGAGTCCTTTTGGAGCGTTTATGAACATAGGATAGTTCCAGTGGCCTAAAAAAAGGCGCAGGAAAGCTTATACTACGTTGAAGGTTGCTTTGATCTTGAAGCCCACAGTCCTGCCAGGGCGATAGATACTTTCGCCAAAAGAAAAAAACACGAACTTGTTTCGTGACTCGAGCAATTTCCCGCGCTAAACCCGACGTCTCTCGTTGCGTACAAAACCTGATTGACATCGTACAATTTTGATTGTAATTTCGCAGCCTCCATCACGCTTTTTTGCCATATAAAGGACATGCAGCTGCGAAATCGAAAAAAAAAAAAAACTATCGAAGTAAAGACACTTAAGACTGCTTACGTGTAAGAATGAGAAAGACATTCCCACACGCAGCGCATTCCTACAAGCGCCGCGCCGCGTCTTCCTCTTTCCCACGGCGGTGACATCACCCTCCCCCACAGCGCAGGCGCGGCGAACCCTGCCGGCTTCACGACGGCTTCCGTTTTGGCCAAAGGGAATTCAGGTGCCGTTTTCAGCTGTTACAGACAACGACTATAGGCTTCAGACAGCGCCGGCTTCGCTTTATGGGAGAGTTAATGCTTTGGCATTAATAAAGACGGACCATGTGAATCAGGCATAAGGCGGAACCATCGTCAACGACCTATGCAACA
Source organism: Ixodes persulcatus (assembly GCA_013358835.2). Lineage (NCBI taxonomy): Eukaryota > Metazoa > Arthropoda > Arachnida > Ixodida > Ixodidae > Ixodes > Ixodes persulcatus. The sequence goes on from JABSTQ010009062.1 coordinate 54,872, forward strand.
CCTATCGATGTTTTCAGTAAACGGGATTTTCCTTAATTAATCATTGTCAAGAAGAGTTCCAGCCGCGGCTTCTCTGCATCACACAAGAAAACGCAACAAAGGCGCGCGAGCGACGGAGAAATGGAAAGCTAGCAATGCCCCTCCTTTCCCTCTGTTGCTTAGGTACTTTGTTCTTGTGTGTCGCCGTCGCTCGATCAACGCCCGCTTCAATGTGGCCAACTGATAGATTATTCCAAGCTACTTGTTCCGTAACAATGATCCCAAGAAAAAACAAAGCAAAGTGGAATCTTCGAGATCGACCGGTACAACAGATGATCGAAAACAAGGTCGGAAGTTGCTTTCTGCGTCTCTCCGGCATTTCTGGCACGAACCTAACGGATCCTCTTGACAGCTCGACAGAAGTCGGTAGTCCGTGCCTTAATTACCACCGTTTCCGTACAGGTTGACCACACTATTTATGAAAAAATTAATCTTCGTCAGGGTGCTTTTTTTTCTTTCTTTTTAATGCCTCGCAACATATTTTGATCACTGCACCCAAAGGTACAAGCGCCAGCTAGCCCGCGCTTATAGCTTTGAGACATGCATTTCTAGCGCGAGTACTTGTTCTGCAGAATAATAATTCAAAACAGCGACCTCGAGCTCTCGTGCTTGTGGCATTGCCTGCAGTCTCAGCTTAAGGGTGAACGGAGTACAGCTGACACGCACACAAAACCCCCAAATATATTTTTTTTTTCTTTTCAAGTAGCAAAGTTTATTACATCTAAGAACGCACTTTTCAAGGTAACGAATTGGCGTTCTTTAGCTCATTTCGCTGCCAGGCACCGTCATTCGCTTCCTAAAATCTACATTGGCACAGAGTCGGCGCCTCAAAGAATGTCGATTCTTGTAAGAAGCGCAAAGTGTATCCAGAAACGTTAGGTCCGCTTACCTCATGTTGTCTAACCCTGAAGAAAGGAGGTTACATTATAATAACGATGCAATACGATACAATACGATTTAAGTGACATTAAATATCCAATTAGTACTTTGGGAATGGTACGAGGGAACCGAATACGCAATAACTAAGTCATGTTTAACCATGATGATGTAAGTGCGTAAAATTACACTTTTGCTTAAATTAAAATTATTGTTCGCGTAAAAAATAAATAAAAAAGTTATACTTATTTGACGGAGTTGAACATGAAGAAATAGCGCGTAAATAGACGAGGACAGTGACCGGAGCGGAACACCGAATACCACCTTGCTCAAGTTGACTGAATAGTTAGCATGAACGGCTGAATAGTTAGCATGAACAAAATCATATAGAGACATTGTGAAGTGACGCGGTTAGTTTGATATTCACGAATTTTTCAATGACTATTGCTAATTGTGAGCAATTGAATAGACGCTTTCAAACGCGTCAGTTGCTCGAATGGCCACCAGTCGCCGCGCTCCCAAGGCCACCACTGCCGGCCTGTATTTTCGCCTGCGCCTGCATTCCGGTTTCCTCGCTTGCGATGTTTGTGCGACGATGAGCGGCCGCAGTGAGGTGCATAAATGGCGTCCGACGGGCAAGACTTCGATGTCCATTTGTGATGACTTGTAGTCATAAACGACTGCTATAAAATATATAAAAAAATGTAAACATGTTTTTGCAAACAGGGTAAATAAACGATGTTCTGACAAGAATAAATATCTGAAGTGCTTGTGCACGTGATGTTACGATTTTTAAAGTTTGGCAATTCAGGAGCTACGAACGATATCCGCTTTCGTCCTGCAGAAAACACCATCATACACGGCAATCACTCCGGCCACAAACCCACAGTCGCTATAAGAATGCAGATTTCCACACTGAATAACCCGAGCGGTGCATATTTACTACGGGACTGGCAGCACTTCTTTCTCGGCCCCCTTTCGCAAATTAGCGACTACTCGTTCGCGCACGACTTTCTACTTAACACGCATATGTTGTCCGCTGTAAGTCATTCCCATGCACCTAACATCGAAAACAATATGTTTGCTGATGAGCGACGACCGCACAGCGTCAAGGACCGTACGCGAGCGGCGCATGGGCGACGAGCGAAGTTTACTAGGAATCTATACAACAACCGGGTGGTGCGACGAGAGAGAGCGAGATATCCGCCCCAGCGACGGCCCGACCCGTCGCTGATCGCCACGTTTTTCGCTTGCCAAATTGCCTGCGTGATGAAAGTATTCAAATGTCGCGAGAAACAAGGCCGCAACGTGAAAAGCACGCACACGCAGCGATGGATAAGACTGCGATATCCTTGCTGTGTCAACTCGTCATTAGCAGAAGTCGCACTGGGTGCCAACTACCTTTTTTTCCGGCACAAACGTAACAATAGTGATGAACCTACATCGTCCCTGAAGTCTAGGCCATAATCCTGTGTCGTTGACCCATTCAACCTTCCTATTCCATCGTGTATAATGCCCCGGCGGTGGCTGGCAAAACGTGGTGGAGTACGTAATGCAGCAGCGCGAAAGTAGAGGCCGGCTATGGTGGACAGGTCACGTGATACTAAGATGGCGGCCCCCATGCAAAGTTGCCTGAAAGCGTTTATAGTCACTAGTGTGACTATATTCAAGCGATTTCAAAACCGCAATGAAATTAGTGCTCCCTGGACACTAGACACTACGCAAAAAAGCACTTTATGGCGTGTTTTTTTTTTTTTTTTGAAAACTTTCCTTAAAGATTTTTTTTTTATTTTGCGGACCCCGGGGAGGGGGGGGGGGGTGCATTTTTTGACGTTTTTTGAGTGACAAGTTTTCCCGTCTGGCTCTCGTTTCTACGTTTTCTGAGCCGTGGACTCAGTGCTGTTTCATGTTGTGTTACTGGGCGTTTGGTTACATATCCTCGTTTTTTCTTGTAAACTCTCTTCGGCAAAAAACGTTTGTAATGTTCGAGGCTACAGGCGCCCATAGACACACACAAAAGAAAAACAAATAACAATAAAGTAACATAAGCTAAAAAATCGAAACATTTTCTCTTTTTTTTTTTTTGTCGATGGATCAAATACTTTGTTTCTATCGATAGTAAAACTTAGCCCTTACCGCTACGAGACATTATAGATCGTACTCTAATTTCACAGACTATATTTTGATAAACCGTTGTTAAACCGTTTTTGTGGGGTAAACTGCACAAAGGAGGTAGTGAAAAAATTAACAATTAATTTATAAGAATTGTTTTGATAGAAACGGAGGCAAGAAGAAATAAACGGTAGAAGAAAAAGTACTAAAAAAAATTCAACTGTGACGGCGGAAAAAAAAGGAGACTGCAGCTCTTCCCACACTAACTCCTAATAAAAACCGCGAACGCGCAGCGGCTTGTTGTCGCCACTGCAAAGCGCTCTAAACCCGAACAATCTGAGCATGGTAAGGTCCCCAGTCAACACCAACGTCTTGTTGCGATATCAAGAGACCAGTGTTACTGCGTCCCTCATTTCGCTCTAACCTGGATCACTGCCATTGTTGACCTCTCTCAGAGCCATCTTAGAAACGCGATTTCTGCACGAGACCCAGAAATCGCGAACAGTAGTGTGCGGAAAACGGGGTATCAAACGAGAGTCTGTTCCTTGGATCGGTTCGGTTGATTCCTAGCCTCCGCCACGGCCCAAACTAGGGAACAGTGATCGAACAGCACTAAGCCCCTAAGGGCAATAAAAATAAACAAATAAATGAACCTATAGAAGCCATTGTACGTCTCCACATTTTCCGTCATGCGGTAAAACGCGACACTACAAACGTATAACTTCACTTTCTTTTTCAGTGTATTAAGCTTTAACCCTGCCCGTTTCGATCTGAAGGGGAAGGAGCATCGTACCGTCATTATGTCGTGTATCACTACTGCGTGATGCACGTTAAAGGCGCCAGTCTAGCAGTTGTACCGCACTGGTTAAATATATTATCTACAGCGGTGACACCAAAATCCCCCTGGGGCACTTTCCTCTGTCTAAACAAACACGCAAGACAATTCATACAGAACGCGTAGGGGGGGTGAAACGCGCGACGACAAATTTCATCGGGTAGTAAACGACAATGTATAGTCCACCTCCCTTTCTTTATTTTCGTTTTCTTTTTTTTTTCGGCGTTTTTTTTATCCCCCGCATGCCTGACATACCCACGAGGCATGTTTTCGCCACGCGTTCCCTTATCTCGCGCTTGGGAGGATTCTTTTTCGCTAGACCGCACATCCCGAAGTTTCCGAGGGGTGCAGTTTGCGTGGAAGCCGAGAGGCATCCTGCTCGAAGGTTCTTTGCCGCGTACGCTAGATTTTTCTTCTTCATATTGTGGGTTTGTTTCGGTCGTTGTAGTCGAGTTTGCTACACATTAACTTCGTGTTCGCGACAAAAAAAAAAAAAAAAGCACAACGTGTGAAACGTTTCGTAAAGGAGGTGTTGCATATCGAAAACATCACAAGATTGCTGCCGCGAACCTTTTCTGCGTTTTCGTCTTGATTGGCTGGCGGTCGTACATACAGGGTGTCCCAAGCAGGACCTTCCGCTGTAAAACACGCCGGAAAAATTGGCGCCTTCACGTAGAAAGTTGAAGCTTTCGTCCAATGTGCGCTCTGCAGGCCAGTTTTACCGGGTGGGGATTGAACACAGAACTCAGAATCCTGGGTTCAAATCCAAACCCTGCCCGTTTCGATTTGGATGAGCATCGTACCGGCGTACGTTCGTGTATAACTACTGCGTGATGCACGTTAAAGGCCCAGGGCTAGCGGTTGTATTGCACTGGCTAAATTTCTCATTTACTGTTGGAAGACTCGTCGCTCGTTGAGGCAGACGAAGTTCTAGGCGCTATAAACATACACACACCTCAATGTTTTTTTTTTTTACCGAGTGAAATTTCAAGGGACATACTTGTGTTTGTCTTTTGCCTGGCGAAAATAAGAGCAAAAAATCTTTTCAAAGTCAAGGTTAAGCCCGTTCGCAGACGGCCGAGTTAGGGATGCTGTTTACATGTGGCGCCATCTCCCGATACGCGTAGCGAGCAAGCGACGCACTCTGTTGTATACTTGCTGGGCCTATCGGGAGATGACGCGTCAAGTAATTAGCGTCGCGCTACCTCAGTCGTCTGCGAACGTTACTAACCTTGAGTTTGGAAATTGTTTTTTGCCCTCACTTTCTACAGTAACAGAACTGTGCCTTGAAATTTACCATGCTGAAAGTCACCTGCTCAGTACATATTCGGTGAAAATTTGAGCTTTCCATGTGGAGGCGCCGCTTTTTTCTGCCCGTTTTATGCGGAAGGTCCGCTTGAAACACCCTGTAGTTTTGTTGGTTCTTTTAATTACTGGCAGCCTAAAACACGCAGGGTGTTGTGATTCCTCGCTAGGCATCTTAATATCACCTTGCGGCCAATGAGATGCAGCCAATGAGAACAGGGATCCTGAACATAACAAGGCACACACTGCGTTTCTTGAGTTTTCTTTGATTATAGTATCACTCTTGTCACGGTCGTCACGTTGTTCTTGTTATGGGATTAAGCTGAGCAAGTAAGCAATTATTTGTAAAAGTAACGAACCAACCAACAAAGAAAAGCTAGGACATTCACAACGCTTGAGTAGCAACCCGTTAACGGTTGCGAGCAACCGTTTAACCGTTTAAACGGTTGCTACTCATTCGGTGTGAATGTATCACACATTCAAACCATTAGACTAGAAACCGTTGAAACTGTTGCAAGTCTAGCGCTAGACTACACTCCCAGGATTGTATGAGAGTTTTTTCTGTAATCAAATAAACTTATCTTAACTTATCTTATCTTAAATGGGGGGTGTACAGGGGTACAGCCCTTTCCCTATATGTAACACCCCAAAACAACAATTCGACGCTCAGTCCACAGGCGTCGAACCGACGATGATACCAACTTTAACGAGCGGCTAATGTACTCATTAAATGCTACAGGAAGACAAAAAAGGTTTTTTTTTGGCCCTGCTGCAAAACCTCAGTGATTGTTTTTGGTAGTCTTTGATACGCACATTAGCTATTTAATACGTTATATCCAACAGCTATCAAGCCGGTCGTAAGTTATATGCTATCGCCAGATGGACGTCAGTGGACAGAACGGCGAAATGCATTTTTGGATAGTTACATGTGGGACGAGAGGTGTACCCATACACCTCCTATTTCTGAGAGTGTAGCAACGGTTTAAACAGTTCCTAGTCTAGCGGTTTAAATGTGTATTTTAAAGCGAGAGCTTTAATATTGCAGAAAAGCGGGCGTCGGCAGCGTGACGGGAAAATCCTGATCGGTCGATACCGTCATGACGTCGCAGCCACATGACCGTGTCTCAAATGATTTCACTTTATGTAGTAATTCATTTAGTTAACATTTTTTTTTAAAGAATATTATACAGTCGAGATTCGCACCCGGGACCCTTCGGTTACGAGCCATGGACACGCTTCCACTAGGCGACGACATTTTTTTTATTGTATTTATTGCTTGGAAAGGTGACTAGCACACGCGGACACACTTTCACGGCTTGGAAACGAGAGGCGGCCTATAGACCTTTCCAGTGGCAGTCTCGAACGAAGCGATATTCAGAGCGTGTTCCTGGTATTGAGTGTGTACGTCAGTTATGCCCGACTGCGCTGGGTTGTGGGTTTTCTCATCAGTGGGCCGTGGCAGCCTGCGTACACGCAATTCCGGACGGTAGTACCGGCTAAATTGTAGCGTTTTTTTTTTTTTTCTGTGTGTGTTTTATGGCGAATAGGATTTCTCGTGGTTTCTAAGAAAGCATTGTGCTATTGTTGTGCACAAAAACAAACAAATGAAAGATATTTTTGGTGAGTCCATGCGCGACAGAAAAAATGCAACTGGAACGTTTGCTTAATTTTATGTTTATTTAATTATATTTTCATGACACCATACACTCAGCCGTCCCAAACTACAAAGGTATTAACTCTCGAAAATATTTGACCACGCGGCATAGCCGAAATGCTTGGGTATTTCTTGCTCACAGCATGACATTCAACGAGTCTCATCAATCGAACAACACATATTGCACGTACCCCGCGCTAGCCCGTTAACTGAACAGGATTTAACGAAGGTCTCAAATAACACAGCATATCAATCCAATACACAATGTCGACGACAGTCACTTCACGACGATCGGACGGGATCCGGCTTTATTTGGGGCACATTTTAAAGAGAGCTGCTTTTTTGACACAGCAGCAGAGGAAATGAACGAACGTCTCTATTCCGTGCCCATATCCCCGACCTTTCCCTACCAGCTGTTTTGCGCGAAGACCGGGAACATAGCCGGGAAAGCTTTTCGGAAATTATCTCAATGGAAATAATCCTCGAAGAATGTCGAACAACCCGCATCGCGGACTGCTTGACGTTCACTTTCTTTGTTTGTTGACTGCGAATGCCGAGCCGGCTACGAGCCTTGGTATGCCCTGGTTCTTAAAAACACACACACACACACACACACACACACACAAAAGTGTAAGCATTTTGAACACGCAAATTATTTATTATCATTATATCAATAAATTAAAACCTTTCAAAAAACGCCGGCTAACTCCTCATCCACAATGCAGGTGGGGGGTCGCGCTGACCGGGTTTCCAAAGCTCAGGCGGGTGGCAGAAATTTCTGGCTGATGGGGGTCGCTCGAGTCGCAAAATGGCGGCGGCCTGAGAGCTGTTTTTGCAAAGGTCTATATTTAGCTATCGGGTTCCACGGTTAAAGGCGAAGCTTAAGCGTCCTCCTGCAATTTACGGTGGAAGGGGGGGGGGGGGGGTTGAGCTGCCCACTTTCACAAGGTTTTTTTTTTTCTTTATCTTCATCAAAGAAAGATTTATTACCAAGAAATTAATTCAATATGTGAACTGGGGTGTTAGAAGTAAAAATGTTACGTTTTCCGTTGACCATAACAAATAACCTTCAACGGCACACTTCGAGATTCGGGAAGTATACTTCACAAACTTTGAATGCGAGATCTATATTTTTATCAGGTTACGTCACGACCCTTGTACTACTCTCGTACGTCTCGTAATGTATTGTATTCTCACTGAACGCGTGATATGTTAGGGTAGATGTCGATGCGTCTTATGTAATGTAACTCGCCTAATACGGCGCAGGAAGCACATTTCATTGTTCAGGCTTTGGCTTTTCAAAATTTATATGTCACAAAATACGACTTAGTAATTAACCGTTGAATGTTTTCAAATAGAAAGACTTTGGTATAGATTTATTTTGGATGGTCGCAATGCCAGGGAGCACACATCGATGGCAAGATGACCTATTCAAGCCAGCGGCAGGTCGTAAGAACGAAACAAAATATTTTATTACGCAGCCGTTCATGTTTGCCAGGCCTGCTTACTCCTCTCTAGTCAAGCATTCAGCAAATAACACTATTTCGTCGATAAAGTAAAGAGGAAACTAAGAATATTTGCATCACGAACAGTTCCACAGTTGCCGAACTCACTGTGTAGTGTTTAGCGAACATTTTATGCCGCATTTTGTTTCGCGGATTCGTCGTTGTTTGTAAAAGAAACGTTCCAAGGGAAATAACGCGCAGGAGTAAAGTTGATATTGGTGCACACTAATGCGACGAAAGCGTATGCAAAAAAACACTGTTAAGACCTTATCCGCAATCACCGCTTTCATTTCCCTTAAAGACGCGGCACTGAAAGAGCAGAAAGTGAAAGCTTGCTCTCGCTTCACTTTCTGGAAGCGGCTGATGCGTTGTCATGACAACGACTGTGGCCATGTCCGGAATTCGTCGCTCTATTGGCACCATTTTTAATTGGGGAACGAAATCCGGTCTTAGAAGTACTTGTCCCTTAATGACGTAGGCTTAACGACACCTCCGCCTCTTAGCGATTGCCGCCGCGGATATTCACGGACTCACCGGTAGCTCTTTCGGATAGCGTTTTTTATCTTTGTAAGTGCCTTGTTCCTCTTACATAAAAACGTTTGCTCATGCTATACTTCGTTTCAGCTTTAATTCAGATGCAACCGACGCTACGAGGTAATGGCACTAATCGAGCAGTGTCAAAAGTGCAAGTCACTAGGCATTTTCTGTTTATTTTACTTTTTGTATCTAGGCTAGATCCGGATACGAGTGTGGACGATGTTCTTGCAGTTATCGAACCTCTTGCAGCGGGAAGGCAGGTCCTGTGTTCAAAAATGTTTACACGATTTGACACATACTCTTCGTTCCACATCTCGGGTGACGAGTCAGTTTTCGACGCTATTAACCAATCCGAGGTGTGGCCTGAAGGTAGCATTTTCCATCAGTTCTTTGGTCGAGTGGACAAGTCTCGTGTTCATACTGATGACGGAGTAGAAATCGTTCATGACGCACAAACTTAGCGTGTTTTACCAAGGTGTACGAGGCCTGAGGACTAAGGCCGACGAGTTTTTGTACAATTCAACTAATTCAAGTCATGATATTATGTGTATTTCCGAAACCTGGCTTTGTGATGGTACATCAGTCTCTAATTACTTCAACCCCAGCTACACGGTCTATCGAAGGGATAGAAACTACTCGTGTACGGGGCAAACGATGGGAGGGGGCGTGTTAATTGCAACTAAAGTTTCCGTGGCATCGCTTGGGTGGTTTGATCTCGAAACTTATTCAGAATGCGTTTGGATCGAGATTAAGGCAAGTGACGGATTTAATTACCTGATAGGAACGTACTATTTTCCCCCGTTATCTGATGAAACCACTTGTATTGAACATTTTGAATCTCTCGGTAAGCAGGTTGATTTTGACAAGTTTCGTGTTCATATATACGAAGATTTTAATCTTCCGGGTGTAGAGTGGTCATTGCAAGCTTTAAACAATAATACGTTAACAGCTAGAAACGCCTTTTCTTTGTAGTCTTTTATTAACTTGAGTGGTCTAGAACAACTAAATTCAATACCGAATTGCGCAGGTAATATCTTAGATCTCGCTCTTTCAAATGTCCACATTCTAAGCTTAAGTCTGGCTTCCGATCCTTTGGTACAAGTTGATAGGTTTCATCCACCTTTAATAGTCCAGTTATCTCTTCCGTGGAAGTCGCGGATATTGTCAAAGCCATTAGCTTACAGCTTTTTAAAAGGAGATTACCTTGGCTTGTATAACTATATTGAAACTTTCGACTGGTCTAACGTTCTCGCCATGTATGATGTCGATCGTGCTACCGAGACTCTAACAACAATTGTAAAAGATGCCATCGACACTTTTGTACCGAATCGTTCAACAAAGCCATCCAAATATCCTGAATGGTTTTCCAGGGATTTAAAATGTTATTTGGTCAAGAAAGAACATCTCCACCGTCTTTATAAAAAATGCTGCTCTTCACTTATGTACACCAAATTCAGTTTATATCGGGCCTTGGCGAAGAAACTGTTCAAGCGCGATAAACGCATGCATCGTGACAGCGTAGAAAATAGCTTGTTTCGCCGCCCGAAGACTTTCTGGAAGTTCACGAAGCAACATACACGTGACGTTAGTCCTATAATCTGCTTACGTTCAGATAACGCCCCGGGTTATGTTTCATCACCTCATGAAGTTGCAGATGTTTTCGTTGATTATTTTGCCAAATGTTTCCCTGACAATCAGCAATCAGTTCAACCGGGGATAAGGAGCTGATTTGTCACAATTTTTTGAGTTCCATAAGAGTGGCCTCTCTTGATATTGCCGAGGCGATAAGAAAGTTAAAAGCCAAGTTTTCTTCTGGCGTGGATGGTGTACCAGGCTTTGTTATCAAAGGTTGCGGTCAGCTGCTCATTCCTATTTTGAAACACATTTTTAATATGTCACTCAGTTCAGGCGTTTTCCCTTCGCTCTGGAAAAAAGCAATTGTTGTTCCTATCTTAAAAGGCGGTGACGCATATATAGTTGCGAACTACCGTCCAGTTTCCCTGCTTGGTGGTTTTTCCAAGGTTTTTGAGATTGTTGTGCATAGCAGGATGACTTTTTATTTCCGTCAAAAATTAACGCCCTTGCAGCACGGTTTTTTAAAAGGTAGGTCTGTGGAAACAAATTTGTGTACCTTTTTAGATTACTGTGTGCCGTTTGTTTTAAATAGACAACAAGTAGATGCAATATACTTTGAGTTGTCAAAAGCCTTCGATAAAGTGAGTCACGTGTTGCTTTTGTCCAAGTTACATCTGTATGGTGTCTGTCCAGAATTGTGTAACTGGTTTAAGAGTTATTTGTCTTTTCGATCAAATAGTGTTCGGGTCGCTGACAGTTATTCCAAAGAGTTTTTCTCAATATTAGGCGTACCCCAGGGATCAATTTTGGGTCCTCTACTGTTTTCAATTTTTATACATGATATAGCGTCATGTGTAAGGAACGTTGAACTGCTTTTATTTGCTGACGACATCAAGTTGTTCAAGAGTGTTCACTGTCCTTTAGATTGTGATCTGATACAACATGATGTGTCTAATATAGCGCAGTGGTGTAAACAAAATTATTTCTTTCTTAATCCTTTAAAACCAAAAGTGATATCTTTGTGCAGACGCCGTGCGATCATTAATAACACTTATCATCTTGAGGGAAATCCGATTGAACGAGTGTCAATTGTAAGGGATCTTGGTGTGTTCACTGACTGCGGATTAACTTTTAAAAATCATGTCTCTTTTGTTGTCAGCACTACAATAAAAGTTCTAGGAGTTAAATCACGTTTTACCAAGCATTTTAAAAAGCCCCATTGTTGAATACACCTTTTTCATTCCTTAGTGGTTTCAAGGCTTGAGTTTGCTTCTGTGATTTGGAATTCAATATCTGTAACACAGGCTTTGATCATAGAACGTGTGCAAAAAAGATTTGTTCGAATTGTTTATGATAGATGGATTGGACGACGCGTGTATTATGACTAGTATGAATGCTTACTAAATAGATTTTCGCTGAAGCTTTTATCACACAGAAGAACAGTCCTTGACTTGGTATTCCTGCATAAGATCATTAATGGTGCCATTGATTCTTCATGGCGTATTAGTAAAATCAATTTCCATGTTCCTTTCCGCGCGACGAGACAGTTCACCTTTTTTGATATTTGCTCACCATGCCGTGTGTCACCTCTTTCTCGTTTACAGACATTATATAACAGCATTGTGCCACCTGAAGTTGACTTCACCACACCCTTGCCTACATTTCGCTGTCAGTTGGAAGAAATTTTGTCACTTCATAGCGCGTCAGTGTATATGCATATCTATTTCTTTTTCAATGAGTAGGATTATTGTTTAAGAGTTTCTATTGTACCAGTTGGTGTACCTGAGAAGGCCGCTCGGCCGTTTTAGGTCACCCAAAAAATAAAGATTATTATTATATTATTATTATGATTAATTCAGCGATGATAAAAGACGCAAAAAAACATGAGGAAACACAAGTAAAAGCATTATGACGGTGCTCTTTTGAAGCTCTTTGATTGGTCTTATCAGCTCGTAGCCTCGACTGCGTTTGGACTTGAAGTGAATGAAAGTAAGACCAGTGTCCGAAATTCTAGCCCACAGCGATAAAAATGGGAAATAATAATCTCAAACTTGTGAAGAGAGGGGCTGCGCGCACGAGTAGAACAAGATTTGTTCGCTTTTTACATCACTCTTTGCATCAGTGTTGTTCTTGAAGCTTCGTGACTATGCATTTCTGGCGTTCTTGCTGCAAACTACAATATGTGCCAAGGTTTCTAAAAAAAAAAAAAAAAAAACAGAGTCTTACAAAAAGAGCAGCTCTCTTACCGTGTCATGGCGTCAGCATAAACAAACATGGTGGCACTCATAAAACAGAGCAGACGCTGGTCCGTAGGCATCAACGCATTTTTTAAACATTTTTTTAGTTACGACAAGACCTTCGAGCATTAGCACAAAGTGCGCAATCAGAAGGTGTGCCGCCAAAAGGCTAGGGGACAGCCCGTGGCTGCGAAATTAGAACCACGTGCCAGTCCACGTCCAAAGCGTTTGTCCACATAAACTATTCGCCTGCTGTTCAGACGAATGTTCGCGTTGCCCATACTTCTGCCCGGAACGCGTCATCGACTGGTGTGTTTACAGTGCCCCCCAAAATTTACAGGGTCACTTAGGTTATCCCTAAGACGACTTCAATCAATCAATCAATCGTTTTATTTATGGCCTTTAAGCCAACGGAGACCCTAGACAAAAAGCTGTCAGTGGCAGCTTGACGAGGTCTGGGGCCCGTCTCCAATTTGTCAGCAGGACATCCATTCAGAACACAAAAGGATATTACATGCAAAGGAAAGATACGCTGAGTAATCACTTCATGCATACAACTTCTAACAGCATTATACAAAAAAAAAAAAAATTATTCGAAGAACTTGTGACAGATTGAAAAGATATACAGCTACATATAGAAGAAAATTACGCAAAACAACACAAGGCGCACATACGCATAACTTCTAACAGCACTGTACGAAATGCAAAATTCATACAAAAGTATGGGTATGCCCAAGAAATTTCACGGAACAATTCACAAGAAATGCATAAGTAATATGTTCCTTCCCATTTGATATATATCAATATTATTATTAAGAAGATGATTAAGTAATAAAGGTAGACGATATGTAGTTGACTGGTAAGTATAGTTAGTACGAGCTCGTGGTACTATCCATTTTCGGAAAGACTGGTGTTGAAACTACGAGGATGTTCGGAGAGCTCCGACAGCTTGCATAAAAGCGAAGCATGCTCAGGAGATGAAAAACGAAAGCTGTGCAGTAATCTAGTCATACATCTTATCAAGATTAATTATTTTATATTTGGCAAACAAAGGTTTGATGTGAGCGAGATAGTGCTCATTGGCATGGATGCACGCCAAAGATGCACATCATCGTAAACTTCGTTCTTCTAACTTTATAGTTCTCAAGCGGGGCGGCTTTTGGTCTCCAACCTGGCTCCTCGGGCGCTAATCTGTCTGGACCAAGGGATTCGCTCGACATGGAAGGCGTCCCCTTTATTGGAGCTTCCAGTACAACCAAGCCGAAATCGGGCCAGGCAACCGAGGCAACCGTCACTGTTATCAACCAGCTTCGCCTCGGTCCTTCTGGTACAGTCACATCGTCACCTGCATCATCACGATGGCCTAGAAACAACGTTATTAAACCACTCAGTTGGGAAACTGCCATAGAGACTGCCTTCAAAAAGTGTCTCCGATCTGTCCTCCAGCACCGAGCTAATAACGAACACATCGCCACCATTTTTCCCGCAGCGACCATTCGAGGAACCGCACGTCACTTCTAGTTTGGCTTTAATCGGCCATTCAGGCGCCGAAACAGATACAGTGGAAGAGGTTACAGGGGTGCCACCCCCGTCTCCCCAGCGGACGCGCCGCGTCTTGCTACCGAAGTTAAAATGCACCTAGGTCGGGACGCGCCACCTGAAAGCACCGCTGAGGCAAGGTTGTATAAAAACAATATTAATTGTGCCACAAAGCCTTGCAAACTAAAGAGTTTAAAAACATTACGCGCCCTTCATTTTGTACTAAACTCCAATAAATTTTATACAAAAAAGTCTTTTCCGTTTGTTTTTTCGCGAAAAAATGGCTTTCTAAAAGCTCAAGGTGACCACAGTACAGACAAATGACAAAGAGTGGCGCTGTTGTCGCATTTAGCTCGGTTTCGGTGGACGCCAGCGGCCCAGGTTTCGACGGCGAGTTTCCCAACTGAGTGTTTTAGTAACGTTGCCTAGAAAGCTGGTCCCCTCACCGTGGATCGCCAGTGGGCATGGATGCACGCCAAAGATGCACATCATCGTAAACTTCGTTCTTCTAACCCTACAGGTTGGTAATCACGACGATTGTTATTGTTTTAAGTCGAACAATGTCTGTATTGTAGTGCTTCCATGCCCAGAAGCTTTGTTGAGTTCTTTTAGAGTGTTTTTACTGTTACTTGGTGGTGATGTCGAGACTAACCCCGGTCCAACTAATGCCGAACTGGCTAAACAACTAGATGAAATGACCCGGTTATTGTTAGATACAAATGTACGTACTCAGAGGGTTGAACAAGGGCAAAACAACATACTCACCTCGATTAACGAACTAAAATCAAGTCATGAACAACTAAAAGTCACGGTTGCAAATATCGGATTAGACAAGATTGAAGACCAGTCACGCAGAGATAACCTTGTATTCCATGGTGTAGTTGATTGCGCTGGCGAAACGTGGGCCCAGACGGAGGGGAAGGTCATAGGGCTACTTTCAGAATACGCTTCGCTTAGTTTATCACCAGAACAGATTGTGCGTGCCCACCGTTTAGGTTCATTTGTAACTGGAAAACACCGTCCCATTTTAGTGAAGTTTCAGTCCTTTAAAACTAAAGAAAGTGTTTTGCAGATCAAACCCAGATTAAAAGCCAGCCCTGCTTCTGTCTCTGAAGACTTTAGCGCTTCGACACGCTTGGCTCGGCGTAAACTACTGAATGACGGGAAAGAGCAGGAGGGCGTGTTTAAGCTAAAGTATAAGAAACTTTATCAATAACATGTGCTATGCGTACAGTGAAATCGAAAACTCCGTTTATGAACTAGCCACGCCCCGTCACCAAGTTTCTGCTACGACAGTCCCCTCCCATGCTCAGAATGTGCCCCCTTCCCCTGTGCCTTCCTAACAACCAGTGAGGAGCAGTGATACGCGTATGACTTTCAAAAATGTTTCCGTTCTGTTTACTAACATTCGCAACCTAATCCGTAAACATGACGAACTGTGCTCAGTTGCCGATTCATGCGATGCAGACGTCATTGCACTCACCGAGTCGTGGCTATCTAGCAAAGTGACTGATAGTGAGTTATTTCATTGTCAGAAACGATTCAATACATTCCGCTGCGATATTCGGGACAGGAGTGGCGGTGGTGTTTTGTTGGCGGTTGCTGATTCATTAATTTCTCGTTCTGACATGGTAGCCAGTGATCTCGAGATTGTTTGGGTCTGCGTTAGTTTTAAGCACAAGCAAACTATTATAGGTGTATGCTATCGACCTCCAACTAGCAATTCTTCTTTTGTGAGTCTGTTACATGATTCTATTTAACCAAATTGTTGTACAGTATCCAGGGGTGCCGATCATAATGATGGGTGACTTGAATTACCCCAACATTTCTTGGTCTACCGCTGATCCTGTGTCTAGTTCTTTCTCAACCGAGGCTAACGAATTTATCGACCTTTGTTCTGACTTCAACCTTTCCCAACTCGTCACAGAACCTACCAGGGTCACAACCCTATCATCAAATATACGCGATCTGGTGCTAACTACATACCCGAGCATTATATCACCTATAACGTACCTACCAGGTCTAAGCGACCATTCTGTTCTCCACTTTGCACTAAATATTCCACTGGTAGCTCCGAAAGCTGGCGTTAAACATATTCGTGATTACAGCAGAGATAACTTTTTTTCTATAAACTTGGACCTTCCAAATTCCTTGACGATTATTTGCCCGGTTTTAAAGAGCGCTCCGTCGAGTCTAATTGGATTCTGTTCAAAAACTGTGTTACAATGTTGACTGAAACATACATACCATCTAGGAAAATTCAATGTAATACTAACGCACCTTGGTTTATCGCTAACCTCAGGCGGCTACGAAACAGGAAGAAAAGACTGTTTCGCGCTGCCAAGCGACTATCCTCTGAGGCACGCTGGACAGCGTACCATAATGCAAATAATGAGAACACAGCAACTATTAGCGAAACTAAGACACATTTTTTTAAAATTATACCCTACCTACCATGTTAGCGAATAATCCCAAACAATTCTGGAGTATCGTCAATCCTAACATTCACTCTAGCATTGTCCTGCGTTCTTTTGATGGCGTAGATATACCAGTTTTCGAAAGTGCTACTGTATTAAACGATGCTTTTAGTATGTCCTTCACGGCCACCAATGTTAATCAAGTGCCAGCATTGCCCGTCCATACCTTCTTGCCAATGGACCCTGTAAGCATAGACGCAATTGGTGTGGCTGGCGTTATTAATAATATGAAACTTTCATCCGGTGCCGGAATCGATGGAATTAACACCAAGTTCTTAAAAAATTGTAACATGTATTGTTCCATAATTCTCTCAAATATTTAAATGCAATCTTTTAACCAGGGTACAGTCCCAAGCGATTGGGTAGTTGGGAAGGTGGTTCCTATACATAAATCTGGTGAAAAGCATAGCCCATTCAATTATCGACCAATTTCTTTAACAAGTGTGCCATGTAAAATTCTCGAACACATAATCTACTCGCAGTTAATTAACTTTCTTGAATCTAATGACTTTTTCACAAACTCGCAGCATGGCTTCAGGAAACATTTCTCATGTGAGACGCAACTAACATCATTCACCTACGATCTTCATCACTATCTCGATGATCATTACGAAGTTGATTGTGTTTTTTTAGATTTCTCCAAAGCCTTTGACAAAGGTTCCCATAAACTTCTACTTCATAAATTACAATCACTTAACATCGATTCGTGCATACTAAATTGGATTCATGCATTTTTGACTAACCGCCTACAATTTGTTACTGCTAATAATACCAATTCTAAGCTATGTTCCAGTTAACTCGGGTGTCCCACAGGGCTCCGTTCTTGGCCCGCTGCTCTTTCTTATTTACATAATGACTTGGTACTAAATATCTCCTCTTCCATCTGCCTCTTTGCTGACGATTGCGTAATCTATCGAAACATTACTGACATATTTGACACTTTCCTTTTACAATCTGACCTTAATCTGATAACACTATGGTGTAAGCAGTGGCTAATGGAACTAAACACTGACAAATGCAAATCAATGAGAATATCACGTTCTCAAAATGTGTGTCATACCTACCATCTTAAAAACCTCTCGCAGCAGTGTCTGTTTATAAATATCTTGGAATTCATATAACGTCTAACCTTTCTTGGAAGATACATGTCGAATACGTAGTTAACAGTGCTAACCGCATGTTAGGGTACTTGAAAAGAAATTTCTTTCTCGCTCCGTCTTCATTGAAACTAAACATGTACAAAACGCTAATTCGTCCAAAATTGGAATACGCTGCAGCTGTATGGGACCCTGCTCACTCTTCACTAATTACCATACTTGAATCCATTCAAAACCGCTCAGCCCGTTTCATTCTGTCAAACTATCACCGCACAGCCAGCGTCACTACAATGAAAAACACGTTAGGTTTGCAATCCCTTATTCATCGCCGTAAAATATTTCGTTTGTGTCTTTTTCATAAAATATTCCACCAAAATGCTGTCCTTTGTCAAAAACTAATTAACCCACCATCCTACATCTCGCTCACATTGGTCATAGTCACAAGGTCGGCATACCAAATTTCAAAACATCGTTATTTCAATATTCTTTCATGCCTCAAACGTCCTTGGATTGGAACCACCTTCCCGCCTCGACTGCCAACATCACTGATATTGTCCTGTTTAAGAATGTTCTTACCAATATGTGCACATTGTAAATATTTATAGCTCACTCCCCTCTTCAATGTATTTACCTTGAGGGTATTTGAAATAAATAAATAAATAAATAAATAAATATAACGTAGCATCTTTTTTTGAAGTAAAGTAAGTTTTTCTATGTTTGTTTGTGTAGTTGTCCCCCAAACAAGATGGCAATAATTAATGTAAGACTGAAATAGTGAATAGTAGATTTGTAATTTCACGTTAACTGGGAAAATATTGCGGCAGTGTGACATAACTCCAACCACCCTAGACAGCTTCGTAACAAGAAAATTTACATGATCATTTCACAAAAGGTGTTCAGAAAAAAATATTCCAAGCGTTTTATGTTGTTTCACTAACTTGATTGGTACGGTGCCTATTGTAATATTATGATTAATTGGCAGATCCCTGCTCTTTGGTCGAAAAACTATAGCTTTCGTTTTCTGGATGTTAATTTTAAGGCCATTGTTGTTGGACCATATAAGGAATTGGCTAAGAACATCACTTGCGTCTACGATTAATTTTTCAACACTCGTTTCGGCGAGAAATAGGCTGGTATCGTCAGCGTATATTATGTATTTTATTTGTTTGTTTATATTTACAATATCATTAATATACATATTAAATAACATTGGCCCAAGTATACTACCCTGGGGAACCCCACAGCGTATGTTAAGAAAAGGCGATGTATGACCATCGATCACAACACATTGCTTACGGTGATCCAAATAGGAATGTAAAAGGGACAGAGTTACACCACGTATTCCATAACAGTATAGTTTATCAAGTAGTATTTTATGGTTTATGAAATCAAATGCCTTACTAAAATCTATAAATATACCAAGGGTAAACAACCGATTTTCTATATTTTTCAAAATAATTTCTTTTTGTTGAAGCAATGCCGACTCAGTTGACTTTCCTTTGCGAAAACCATATTGAAAATCCGATATCACAGAATGTTTAGCAAAGAAAGAATCGAGGCCTTTTAAAATAATTGTTTCAAGCCCTTTGAAAAATATAGGAAGTATAGAGATAGGCCTATAGTTTGTCGGTAGATTTTTATCTCCTCCTTTAAATATGACTGATATTTTAGCTAATTTGATTCTACTAGGAAACGTCCCCTGTGACAAGGCAAGGTTAAAAATATGCAGCAGGCAAGAGGCGATGATATCTATAACAAATTTTACGGGTCTAACTTGTAAATCACCTGTGTCGCAACTTCTACTATTGCTAAGACCCGTAAATATAGAACATACTTCGTGTTCATCAGTCGGTTCTAAAACAATTGTTTCGTGCACTATATTTTGTATAAAACTTTAGGCATTTACATTATGTGGCGGTGGGCTTACGTTTACGAATACTTTATTGAAGTGTTCTGCTAGTGTTGCCCCAGAAACGTTCTTCCCGTCAACAGAAAGTTCACCAATAGCTTTACGCGGTCTACTACGGTGGAACACCTCATTTATGGATTTCCAAACTAATTCTGGTCGTTTTTTGCAATTTCGGTTAAAAAGCTGTGTATGATACTCCAGTTTAGCTTTCCGCAATTCAGATGTCAAACGGTTACGAAATTGCTTGAAGATTATCAGTTTATCGGGATCTCTCGACGTTAAAAAAGACTTATATAAACGATTTTTCTTTTTTAACATTTTCAGGTGCAGAGGAGTGATCCAGGGCTTCTGAATATTTTTAGAGACTGTTTTTGTTAATAAGGGAAAATTCGAGCTATAGACATTGCTAAAGATGCTAATAAATGTGTTATACGCCTCATCTGCACATGTTTCAGAATAAACTGGGCCCCAATCATTGCGCAAAATTTCAACCCTGAAATTTTCCAAATTACGCTCGGATATGTTTTGAAAAACATATGATACTTTATTTGATTTCACTATGGAAGCGCCAACCCCACAGGGTATAAATATAGGAATGTGATCACTAATATCACCAATTATTGTACCAGCGTCATGGACATCTGTGCTAATATTGGTAACGAAAATGTCAAGGGCACTTGAGCAGGAAATATTTATTCTAGTGGGAGACTGGATCACATTCATGAAACCATTTGAACTGATGATGTTATCTAATTGCGATGATAAAGTCGAGTGTAACAGTGTGTTCACATTGAAATCTCCACCAAGAAAAAGGGTTAATTTATTTAGAGACATAAATTCAAGCTACCTATCTAGAAACGAACTAATCGTATCAAAACACGCCGATGGCGGTCTATATACTACTGAGAAAACTAAGTTGTTACTTCGTACAGTTTGTATTTCAAAATCATCTGTCATTTCAGTATACCTTGCTAGAAGTTCACACCTAATGCTTTGCCGAACGTAGATAGAAACACCTCCTCCGCGTTTCACCTGACGATTTAAATAAAAATGATTATAGCCTTGCAAGGCATACATATCATCGTAGTCATGGTACCATGTTTCTGTTAGCATAAAGACGTCGAATTGAGATGGAAAATGAGAAATTAATGTGTCAAATGTATCCACTTTATTTCTGATAGAGCGCACATTGAGGTGAAATGCAGAAAGAGCGTTCTTAGTTTGTAAGCATTTCGTTACATCGGATGGCAAAATAAAGTCGTGATACCGCATTTCCATTTGGCGAAACAGTCATTTACATCAATATCTAGCAAATTTTGACGAGGTCATCTTCATTCACAAGTTGAACAATAGGCGTGCTGTCAGACTTCCTGGCGAATATCTTTCCATTTTTTACCCAGACAAATTTCCAGTGAAATTCTCGCTTCCTCCCGATAGCTTTGCCAAGCAGACGTTTGAGCGCTGGGCATAAGTGCTCATTTACAAAAACTGGCACAGCCGGCGAGAGGCCAAGATCAACAGAAGTGATACGCCTCTTCTTTGCCTTCTCAAGTACAGCATCGCGTTTACGGCGGTTTAGAAAGTGGACTATGATGTTGCTTTCTCCCCGCGATACGCGTCGGTACACGATAACACACTTCGACGTCGGAGTGCGTCATCGGTTCACCGATGATTTCACCGATTTGGGTCAGAACGGTTCCGAGTTGTTCGTTATCACGTTTTGGAATGCCTTTAATCTCTAGGTTTACGTTTCGCGTGTACTACTCGCAGAGAAGCAGCCTAGTCTGACATTCTTTCATCTCTTTCTGCAAATCTGCATTTGTTTGACGAAGGCTTTCGTTTTCTTTTTTTTGTTGCTACGTTTTCCTACAGCTTCGAGAATAGGTGACCTGCGTTTGGCAGCAGCCGCAATGAACTCTGGGTATTATATTCACTTCCGGTTTGTAGCTAACAGCCGGCGCAGCACCATGACGGCTATAGAAGTGTGTGTGGGTGTTGAACCCGATCGATTCGAGGCACCCTCTCCTGCTGCTGGATGACTTACGAATTTCTGGGTGTCTGAAGTTATATCTACGGATGTGTTAAGTAGGAATCGGTACGAAGAAGCAATGAGAACGGCCACGAAAGCGCAGAGCAAGTGCGACCGACGGCAAGCTGCACTGGCGCCACGCTTTCCGGATCTTCGCATGAAAACCCAGTCTAGGTTGGGTATTTTGTTTTCTTTTTTTGAGCCAGCGATCTCCATTGCCTTTTATCTTTTCATGGTGACGTTAGGTCACATCACCGACTGAAATAGGCGCGAATGTATGCCATGGGACGCGGCTAGCTGAAATGACCGATCGGAGTTTTGGCGTACTTTTTTCACGCGATCGAAAAGGCACTTCCGCTCAAAAGTTCATTTCGACGACATCGGATCACGGAAGCACCTTTGATTTTAAACATTCGCTTGTTTTTTGTACTTCAACTAGGTTGTCACCCGTGTGTCAATTCTCTGCCCCCGAGCGTGTTTTTTTTTTTGTTTTGTTTTTTTATTATGTTTAGTTAAAAAGCACGCATAAACGTGCACCGATTTCGGACTGGACTACGCAGGGTCGCACGACCTCTTTATTATCTGTCAAGATATAGGTTCGGCCTGCTTGTCTTGTTTTATTCATATTATAAGTAGTGATGGGCCGAATCTGCGGAACTTCATATTCGGCAAAGATCGGCACATGCCGAACTTTTGAAGGAAAGTTCGGCAAAAATTCGGCAAACATTCTGCAAACGTCTGCGCACGCGCGAGAACGCAACAGGGCAATGGATTGCAAATGAACACCATGCGGTCGTGCGGTTACCATCGTGCAGTGTAGTAATACCAGCGGTTACGACGAGGTCCGGAGTAGGCGACATGGTAACTGCGTATTTGTCAGCCTTTGTGAGTGTGGTTCTCTTCATTATTTTCTGCTCAAGAAAAAAGACTGACCAGACATGGACGCAAAAATGACGCGGTCCACTGCGCAAGTGAGAAATGAAGCAGTACATTCGGGACAACATGACTTCATTTGATCTTTCCAGTGATGCAACGAGGTAGTTGCCAACATTGACAAACGAGTACTTTAAAGCACTATCATGCTCGACGTTGCACATCCGACATTCCTAACTCCACCCATCTTCCTAAACGTCTGGTGTGTCCTAACACCAGAAACCGGAATTTTAAAAGTTAGAAAAGAGACTGCGAATATGGGACGCACACTATCATGCAAAGCGGAAGTCACTCAAATCGAAAAAAATGCATATTTACAATATTATTGTTATCTCTTTTGGTGAAGGCCCAACAGCTGTTGCATTAATTTTCGTGCACAAAATGGTGACAGCAGAGGAAATATAAAGCACAGTGTTACTG
This sequence comes from Ixodes persulcatus, assembly GCA_013358835.2. Classification (NCBI taxonomy): domain Eukaryota; kingdom Metazoa; phylum Arthropoda; class Arachnida; order Ixodida; family Ixodidae; genus Ixodes; species Ixodes persulcatus. Next base: position 77,951 of record JABSTQ010009062.1, read on the forward strand.
CTTTTTTTTTTTTTCAACAATACACACTTAAAGGCTTGCGCTGATGAGGCCTCAAAACCGAAACTCGCGTATCGTGGCTGCGCTGACTGCGCCCTCTACTACCCAACCCCGTCGTCACACCACTTCTGGAAAAAGACTCTTCAAAATGACCAGTAAACATACAAAATGACACTGATGCAATAATCTTGTAGAATATCACCCTATTTAGCAATAACTGCGTCAATATTCATATAAACAAAATCGGAATCTTTATTTCGCACGAAAAAACGATATATCAACAGTTAGGTCTGGCAACAATGTATTTTTGCCGAATCTTTGCCGAGTGCTTATAAACGTTCGGCGAAAATTCGGCTTTGCCGGATCCCTAGATTTGGCGCCGAATTTTGGATTCAGCAAAAGCTCGGCCCATCACTAATTATAACAAACTGAGGATCAGGTTTATGTGGTTGATATCCTTTGGCCGAATTTCAGTGAGAGCTCTACAGTTATTCCACATTGTGAAAAGCGACCAAGCTATAAATCTTGAGAGCTCATACACGGGAGCACATCCCAGAGCCGCTGCTGTCGATGAAACATTCTGTCGACGAAACATCGCGCGATGAACTGATTTCCTGCGAAGATCGCGAGCCATATTTGGTGGCGGTGGCAGCATTTGGTGCACATCTCTACGCCTTCACGTCTTTCCAGTTGCCACGTTGGGACTGTGTTGATCGTCGGCGGCAGCTCTGCACTTCCTGCCCTGTCTGCTGGCTACGTGGGTGCGGAGGCTGCATGACCGGAGTTTTGCTGATTTCGCACCAGAAGCATTACGCCGTTTCTGCTGCTTTATCCACTTCGGTGCCGCGACGGACTTAACAGCGCAAGCGCAACCTGCCCGCAACAGAGGAGATTAGCAGCGTGTTCCCCGGCGGCGGTCATTAGGCGGCGGCGGCAGCATTCGGTGCACATCTCTAATCTGTGCACTACGCCTTCTCGTCTTTCCAGGTTTGTATTAACCACCTTCTACAACCTTCAATTAACTCCTACTGCTGCTGCTGCTGCCGCTGCCACTGACGTTGCTGTTACTGAATTTTCGCGCCTTGTAAGCGTGGGACAAGGCTAACACCTGTTTCACGTGTCAGTTGCCCGGCCTCGAAGAGGGAGACAAGGGATTAGTAGACTGTACCGGGTGGGGATTGGTAGACTGTACCGGGTGTCGCGACAGCTATTATTTTGGCAAATGCGCTGGAGTATTTAAGAAATCCTTTTCTGGTAAAAGTCAGGCCGCGAACAAGACGTGGAGGTGTCCAACATGTAGGAGCAACGCATCACGCGCTAGTTGCAGTGACAATAAAAAGCCCGAACTGGATGTAAAAACTATTCGTGCATCTACTAACCAGAAGCTGGACTCGCTACCTTCTCTAACAGAAAAAGTAGACAGCCTGGAGCGGTCTGTACAGTATATGTCAAAAAGGTTTGACGAATTTGAAAAGGAAATTAAACTTGAGAAGACAGAAATCAAAGACCTAAGTAAGTGAGTGAGACAAATGAAAGAGAAGGAGGAATTGAACAGAGTGGTACAGGAGCAGCTCCAGCAGGAGGTGAACGACCTCGAATTTCGGAGTAGGCGTTTAAGTCAAGAGATACATGGGATACCTGCAGTGCAAGGTAAAAACCTGCTTACCTCAATCAATAGGCTGGCCGACAAGCTTGAAGTGCCTCACCTGACGGAGTCTGATGTAACATCTCCTCATAGGCTGCCTGCGAAGCAGGGACATGTACCTAGAATAATCGTTCGTTTCACGAGGCAACAGAACAGGGACGAGGGGTTGAAGGGAAAAAACAAATTAAAGGGCAGTACCCCGCGTATTTTCATCCAGAAAAACCTGACCAGGTACAATAGGGAACTGCTTCGAGAGACGAAAGATCAGGCCAAAGAAAAAAACAACTATGCCTTTATATGGTACACGAACGGGAAGGTTTTGGTTCGGAGGAATGAAGGCACACGTGCTATTCATATTAAGAGCAGGGATGACCTCAACCAACTGTAGAAAACGTCATCGCTAGTACTGACTTCGAAAAATTCAACGTAATATAAGCCAACAGTGCTATTAATTGCCGAATTATATAAATCGGCTTGTGTGTCAGCTCCCATCTTCTTTACTAAAATGCATACATGTACGTAACGCGTTACAAGTAACGAGTTACTTGTACCTAGTTACTATTTTCGGTAACGAGTAACGTATTTAGTTACTTTTTTAGAAAAGAAACGAGTAACGGTATTTAGTTACTTTTTTAGAAAAGCAACGAGTAACGGTATTTAGTTACTTTGAAGGCCAAGTAACGAGTAACGGTATCTCGTTACTTTTGAGGAGGAACGTGTACAACACCGCTTAAACGGCCTTGTTTTTATTCTAACATGAGTATGCGTCTATTGTGACAAAGGCAGATGGGCAACCCGAAAAACAACTAACCAGTATGACAGTACAGCAACGTATATTGCTGAACACGTCAGTCGAACGGTTCGACTGACGTGTCCAGCGATAAACGTTGCTGTACTGAACTCTACAGCTGGGAATGTCCTTCACCCAGCGAGCACAATCAGGTTCGTTGGTTGAATCTTCTAGAAACGGGTACGGACCGAATGTAAACCCGGAGGTTGCAAACACGGGGAGGCACATAACCCATTAACCGCTGTCCTCAATGAAGGCGCAGTTCTCGAAGATTCACCAGCTCTTCCTGAAGCACAACACTGCCGTTCCTTCGAGCGCGTCGGTTGAACGACTCTTCAGCGTCGCCGGAGATGTATTTTCAAGGAAGCGGGGAAACATAACTGATGAAAACTTCTACAGGCAGCTGCCGCTGAAGGGCAATGACTACTAAAAAGAAAACAATAAACCACGAAACAAAAACAGTTGCGTATTTGGTCGTCAAAGTAACGTGGAAAGTAACTCGTTACTTTTGAGGTAACTCACGCGTTCCTTTTGAGAATCGGTAACGAGTAACGTATTTAGTTACTTTTTGAGCGAGTAACGAGTAACGGTGTTTAGTTACTTTTTTTGGGTAACGTGTACATGTCTGCTAAAATGTATTCATTTAAATACTAGGTCTGTAAGAAACAAAATGTCTTTTTTGAATAATTATTTATGCTGTTTTCTTTTCAATTCTCTCTAACTATGTTAACCGAGACTTGGAGTACGAATGACTATGATGTTTTCAGGTTACCAAACTACAATGCCTACTATTTAAGCCGATCTAGCAGCCGAGGTGGTGGAGTTGCGTTGTTAGTCAATGATAACACTTCACGCCATATACTTGATCTTGTATATGGCGTGAAGTGTTATCATTGACCAACAACGCAACTCCACCACCTCGGCTGCAAGATCGGCTTTATACTGTAATTACGCCTGACTATGAGATGCTTTCGCTCTGTGTAGACAAGACAGTGTTTTCTGTGTGTTATCGGCGGCCAAATGGAGATGTTAATACGTTTTTAAAATTCTACAATGAATTCCTAGATTTTTTCGCTGACAATAAAATTACTTTGATTGCAGGAGGAGACTTCAATATCGATATGAGTAATAATAGCCAAACCGCCAGAGGTTTTGACACTGTAAAACTTTCAAGTGGGTTTGTTAATGTGATTAAGGTACCGACTAGGGTCACGACGGAATGCCAATCTACACTTGATTTTTTTATTACAAACTGTTTACAGTCAAGTATTGAGGCCGGGGATGTATCATGTTGTATTAGCGATCATCTACCTATTTTTGTTTTGCGAAGAAAGGAGTGAAATTGTTGTAAAAAAAACATAAAATATTTTACCAAAATATAACAGTCGTTCCTTAATGTAATCCAAAACGCACTGCTGCACTCAAATTACAGCGACATAAACAATTCAAATGATGCGAGTGAGGCCTATAACTCGTTCATTAACATTTTTAAACGTTTATATTCTGCTCACTTTCCTATAAAAGTGCGTAGACAACCCCAAACGATACGCAAGCCGTGGATTACGCCAGAAATGCGCCAAGAAATGAAAATAAGGGACCAACTATATACCAAATTTTTAAATACTCGTAATCCCGATGATTTGACTACTTTTAAGCAGTATCGAAACAAAGTAACAAAGACGCTGCGATCTGCTCGGTCTGAGATCCATTCATAATTTTTAAGCGACAAGAACGGTCGACATGGCGTGTTATGGTCTAGATTTAACACACCCCTGCATCGCGGTCACCCACATAACCCTCCTTTAAAACTACGAGTTAACGGTGAAGAACTGTCTGGTGCTAAACTAGCTGACACATTTAACATTCTTTTTACAAACATGGGAGACGGCGGTGCCTCGCCTGATACTTGGAGAGATTTTCTTTGTAATCGAAATATAAAACCATGTTTCTGACACCAGTCATTGTGCAGCAGGTGATATCAATAATCAAAAACATAAATAACAGCAGTAGTTGTGATATTGATGGATTTCAGATACGACCGGTGAAGCACGTAGCTGATATTATTGCGCCTATACTTACTCATATTTTTAATCTATGTTTTGTTGATGCCGTTTTTCCAGTGAATATGCAAGTGGCGGAGAGTTACGGTTCTTTATAAAAAGGGTGATGGAAACAATTTAGGAAATTATAGGCCAGTTTCTATTCTACCTCTTTTCTCAAGGATATTTGAAAAAGAAATCTTGAATTCAAGGCTCTCAAACGTTATCGATAAATGTAACTTGTTAACTTCTCACCAATTAGGTTTTCGTAAAAACAAATCAACGGAATTAGCGTTATTCGAACAAAAATAATATATTCTGGCACGATTTGAAAACAAAGCCATTGTAGCTGGTGTATTTGTGGATTTTTCCAAGGCCTTTGATTTAGTGAGTCATGATATTCTGCTGGGGAAACTTAGTTTCAATGGCATTCGTGGACAGGTTTTATTACTTCTGAAATCCTATTTATCAAACCGAAAACAGGTTGTTCAGATAAACATCATGTGTTCTAAGGCTCAATCCGTGACTTGTGGTGTACCACAGGGTAATATATTAGGGCCACTGATATTTAATATTTATCTTAATGATATTGTAAAAATTAACCCTATTGCCAAATTCATTACCTACGCTGATGACACTAGTATTGTCTTTGCCGGCACTGATATTCATGAATTGGTAGATACATGTAATCACACAATGAAAGCACTAGAGAACTGGTCAAAATCTAATTCCATACAAATAAATTATTTAAAAACAAAAGCAGTAATATTTAGACCATAAAATAAGCCAATTCTAGTGCATAGAGATATTTTTCTTATTTTCTGTCCAATAGAAATTGTGAAGCACTTTAAATGTCTCGGTGTCGTGTTCTCCGCAAATATGTCGTGGGATAGTCATGTAAACTATTTAGTAGGCAAAATAGCTTAGATAACTGGAGTAATAGGTCGTGTTAGATACCTTCTTTACACAATAATCAAGTTACTATTTGGTACAAAAACGTTTTTTAGACATATCTACAACGCGCCCCACAGAGCGTCATGTGCAAACTTTTTTTATCGTTCCCAGGTGATCCCAGCATACCACCTATATATATACCGATTGAGTGTGCGGTATAAATTGGAAACACAGAGAAATATAAATAATATACGTAATATGGCACAACTACAAATAACAGAATTGAACTATACTACAAGACATGGAGAGAATTGGGTAGTACCTACACCTCGTTTAAACTACAGAAAAGAATGCCTGTGTTATACACTTCCGTCATTATTAAATGCTTATCAGCTTATGCCTTTTCATTTATTCGCCTGTAAGTATAGTGAACTCCGTGCAATGTCTGCAACCATAAGAGTATGATTTCTTTTTGTATGCCTATATACCTTTGTGTTTTCGTTGTCATTATCCTTTTTATGTATGTTAATTCTTCGCACCGTAGTTCTGCTTAGTTGCCATTAATACAGGGACTGTGGGCTCGTCAAGCGGCTAAGCGCAGCTTTTTTTTAGAGCCCCTCCATCTGTATTTTTACAAGGAGGAAATAAACTCATTTGATTTGATTTGATTTGATTTGAATATGACGTCTGCAAGATCTCATCCTGCGTTCTCACGGGTGCCTTGTACGACAAGCCGTGCTCACGGTTTGTCGTACACCCCGTCAAAACGCCCCGTCGCGGCGTTTTGACGAGAAGGCAGATTTTTTGTCTGATTTGGCGGTGGGCGGAGGTGCGTCGGGTGCACTTCCGCCCACCACCCCGGACCGGAAGTGCGCCCCGACGCGCCACCACCGCGGCGTGACGTAACAGAGTTGAGTTCGTGTATAGACCGAAACGCGGGTTTGACGTCACGGAGCTGCGGCTGCGCTGCATGCGATCGCGCCGGAGCCGGCTGGTGTGGGCAAAAGGGCGCTCGTTTCGCATCGGCGTCATAGCAATTCAGCAAGCCGCGAAGCTGTTTTGCCGTTAACTGCACCGAAATGTACAAGAAAAGTAGCGGAGTGAGTTTCCACAAGTTCCCTGCAGACTCTGAAAAGCATAGATAGAAGGTGGATAATATTCGTGGGTTGAAAAGAATAGTCGCTTCGCGCGAACGACCGTTTGTGCAGCAAGCACTTTCTTGAAGGCAAGTGCGGCTTCCATTTAAATCTCCGTCCCGAGGCTTGCTTATGTGCAGGGAAACCGTCGTCTGATCGACACCACCCGGTTTTTGTTCTCACGGTGTTCGGTCACAAAGCACCGGCCAAGCGCTCGTCGGAGGCTCGCTACACCCGTGCTACCCAGCAGAAGAGGATCGGCGACAGAACGGCAGTGTTGTAGGCGTTATGGAAAAAAAGTAACTAAATACGTTACTCCTTAATTGCAAATAAAAGGTACGCGTTACCGAGCTACGTTACCTAAAAATAAAAGGAACGTGTTACCGCTACCGATAAAAAGTAATGCACGTTACTTCTGCGTTACTTTTTAACTTCTGATTTAATACGTTTTACGGTTTTGACGATACAGGTATGCATAAGCTCATATATCAAGAAACATTATGTTCATGCAGAAATTGAACATAATTACTTTTTATATTTTTACGGTTTCACCTAAATACTCACGAGAAAAGACGCAAAGAAAAACATGGTTTGACGCCTAAAAACACGGAAAAAATTGAGGTGTAATTTCTTTAAGACTTGGTAAGTAGTAACGAGTAACGTAAGTACGTTACCCGTTACTGTTTCGAAAAAGTAACGAGTAGGTTACTACGTTAATGAAAAAAGTAACGCGTTCCTGGTAACGCTGTTACTTGTAAGGTGTTACCGCAAAGACTGCAGAACGGACAAAGCGTTACCGCTTGTCATGCCTTGTGGTCATGAGGGTAGGAAAAATATCATACCTTGACTTCAAGATGCTGTGTGTATTTAATCAATTATTAAATACACTTCCGTTGACCCACAGTCTGCTGATCCCGCCGGCAGTGCGGAAACCGGCTCGAAGTAATCGTAGGTCTCGAGAGACTAGTACGCCTGCACAGTGTCGGCCTTCAACTGGCTTGGCGAAAAAAACTAAATAAATGACGACGTGAGCCGTCGACGTCGCTGGCAGCAACTTCGCGTCGGAACTGCACCAGGTCTTGTTACACGTCGTACGTATCGTCGAAGGCAACGCCGTCCACGCACGGTTTGTCTCGACACCGCTGCCGTTCAGGCTCGGGTAGCGAGCTCAAATAGTCGGGCATAGCATACGACATTCGTTGTCAGGAAATACGACGCACAATAAAGCTAGAAGCGTCCCTACAACGTCAACAACGAGCGCACGCCAAACAACGCAATGGCGAAAACACGGAGAGCCGGGCCGCTTTTGCCCACACAGCTACCGCGCATGCGCGACCTTCCGGCCGTGTTGGTAAACAGAGCCACTCCGCGTGTCGGTCTATACGGAGAGGAAGTCGTCTGCTTCTTGCGCAGGAGCAACGTTATTAGATTAGCTCAGTTACGGAACTGCTCATAGACGCTGCATGCAGGAACAGTACCCCCCCTCACTCACCACGACTCGCCCGGCGTCGCTCGACGCGCCGCCGGACGGTTGCTTTGGTAACTGAATCGGGATATGTTCGTTTCAACGTTACTTGAAACGTAAAAACCAACGGAAAAAAACTCTTTTTGTAGTAACTTTTATTGGAGTTTAGTACGAAATGGGGGGCGCGTGATGTTTTCTAAAATTTTAGTTTGCAAGGTTTTGCAGCACAATTGATATTGTTTTTATACAACCATGCCTCAGCGGTGATTTCAGGTAGCGCGTCCCGACCTAGGTGCATCTTAACTTCGGTGAGATGTCGCGGTGCGTCCGCTGGGGAGACGGGGGTGGCACCCCTGTAACCCTTTCCACCGTATCTGTTTCGGCTCTGAAATGGCCGATTGAAGCCAAAATAGATGTCACGTGCAGTTCCTCGAGTGACCGCTGCGGGAGAAATTGCGGCGTTGTGATCGCCATTTGGCGCTCCAGCTGTGCACTTTGGAACGCACAGTTATGAAATGAAAATATAGATGGCGCTTCGAACGACGACAGGCGGATTGAAGTGAGTCAGGGGGGTACCCGCCTCCGCAGGGGGTTCCACAACTGAGGTAATCTAGTAACGTTGCGCAGGAGTTGCAGTGACGTCAGAAAGAACCCGAGCTCTGATTGGCTCTGATTGGAAGATAGTGGGTAGACCTCAAAGCAGGCTACCTTGAGGTCTACCCACTATTTACATTAGAACCAATCAGAGCTCGGCGTTCTGACGTCCCCACATCCCCTGTAAAAGAAGCAGACGTACTTGCGCTCCGCATGGCGTGACGTCAGGGTGTGCTGGTGTTTTCCCCGGAATGGGGAGTGGGTGGCACAAATGTAGGAATAAAAGAAACAGAATTGCGGCATTAAAGACAAAATGTACTTGCGGCCAGAACCACGCTAGGGGGCGCCACTGCGCGGCTCGTGAATGTCACGTGATATCCGGAATGTGAGGGTGTCCGGTTTGTTTTCATCGCGTGCTCATATCGGTACGGCGCGATTGCCTGCTTTCGGACGCGGCGCGTTGGTTCGTTATTTGTTCACTCAGCGGTGACACAAAAGGTACCAGTTTCCAAACTTATCGGAGAGAAAAAAAAACAACTGGGAAAGTAGAAATTGTATTTAAAACAGGACAAAAGGGAATGGGCGAGCGCGATGGTGTGCTCGAACCACTTATCAGAGGATTCCACAACGAATCGTGTTGAATTTTGAATTACGTTTTCGCTTATTTTTGCTAGTGTCTGTTTCGTTCTTCGTACGGATTCCACTGGCGGGTCTCGGCGCCAACAATAATCAAATATTACGCCTTTCTTGCTTTCATGGTTTTGTTTTCATCGGTTCTTGCTTTCATAATTTTATTTTCATTTTCTAATCCCTTTCAACGAGTAAATTCCAAGCATTTTACATACAGGGTGTGGCACAAAAGCAAATTTACATGGCCTTTTTACTGCAAAAATAAACTAGGCATCGCCGAACGCTTATTCTCCGCCCAAAGGTAGAGCTAGAGGCCACAACCGGATACCAAAGTTTCAGCCCGATCCGATACCTGATTCAAGAGTTATAAGTGATTTTCTGAAAATTTCAATGGGAAAATGGAGCCCATTTTTGCCCGTTGTCAGTTTCAGGTGCCATAAAGCTCCATGTATTCGAAAACTCCATCGGCCGCCATTTTCTCTTGTTTGCAGACAAAAATTGATCTTCCTACGAAGTCGCTTCTTATCTATTTGTTTAAGTGTCCTCCAATGCCAATTTCACGGAGAGCTTGAGATATCGGTTTATGAGTGACATTATCATATGCTTCTTTGATATAAAAAAAAAAAAACCGCTATTGTGGTTTTAAGATGTGTTCACTTTTGTTGTACGTAATTTACAAGGTCAATGACGACATCAATGGAGCTCCTTCCTCGACGGAGGCCATGCATGATGTCTGGATATATCACTCGATGTTCAAGATAACGATCTAGACGGCGTTGAACTACTTTCCACTATTTTTCCTACGCTACTTGCGAGCGCGAAAGAACGGTATACGACGCAAATTGAAATGGCGAATTGCCCGGTTTGAGAAGTGGCACAATTCTTGCCATTTTACACGAATCAAGAACATTTTAATTGATCCATAAAGAGTCCAAAGCAGCTTTCGCGCGTCCTTCCCCGTATGTTTTAAATAACTGTAGTGTATGCCGTCGGGTTCCGGTGAGGTGTGCGGTTTCACGGAAGACAGTGCAGTATACAGTCCACTCATCGTGAATAGGTCATCCATAGCTTCCTCACGAATTACTGGCTCGACTGTGATGCAACATGAAGATTGGCTCGATTGGGTTTTCTGCGTTGTCAACACAATACAGTAATGGTTTGCCACTTCTTTCTGTGAACAACTTTTCCACAACGCCATCGAGCAAAATGCATGGAATAGCGTAGGAGAAGATTTACGACCTCGTGGGATGTTTCATATTTTACGCAATGGCCTTCATTGGATCTATATTTTCGCAGAGTGTCCTCCAGCAAAGTCGAGCGAGCTTCTTAAAATGACTACAACATTTCTTTTCATTGTGTGTAATTCGCCGAGATGCTTGATGTATTTAGTTTTTCCCGAATCGTCTTTCTTTTCTCCTATTTATAGCATGGAGTCGCTCATATTCTGCATCAGTTGTTTTTTGCGCGGACGGAACGTAAAATGCAGCTGTTGTTTTTTCTGCACAAGATACAATGACCTTTTCAAAGTGAGACAGTTCAGCAACATTCTTAGATTTGTTCGTCAATTGTTTTTCGAACGTATGCCAGTTGGTTCGTTTTAGGTTTCTCCTACGATAAAGTGGAGATTTAGGCCAGTTGGTTCATTGCAAACGAAAAACAGCGCCGAAAGAAACACATCAACACAGTCGATGGGAAACAGGACAAGGTTGTAGGTTTTTGCTACTTTGACGAACCCGTTAATTGTTCTGTCCGTGGGCACGTTGTCACTCCCACGAGTTTCAATGTCTGCAAACCACGTTGTTCTCGCTGTTAGTGCTGCCGATACAAACGTTAAGTCAAGGCAACTGTTGCCTTCCGTTCCGTAAAAATATGTCCGGGCTCCGTGATTAACAGCAGATACGTGGTAATCGGTGGCTAATTCTGCGCAGCGCCTTCCTGGAGGGTTTGTCCTAAGACTTCACTAGATTGGATGGTGTGCATGAAAATTCCCAGTTAGAATATATGGCGGTGGCGTGCATTTAGGATAGACTCCAAATGCTACTTCTCACATAGGGGCTTTGGTTGTATATATGATGCGATTATTGTGAACTTCACTTTCCCATTTGAAATCGTGGCGCAAACATATTCGTTGGTTGCGTGGGTTGAAATGACATGTGCGATATATGTAAGATCTCTTCAGATGTGGATTGTCACACGGCTTTCATTATTTGTGCATGCCGAGACAGATATTTCATGCCGTTTCGGAAGAGTTATTTGGATCCTGACTACTGTATCTTGACCTAACATACCGTGTGTACCCAACCTACCCAAGCGAACTGAAGCTGTTATACACCGATTACGTCTGGGTGTCTCTGACACACAGGAATTCCTGCACCGAATTGGTTAAACACACGATCCAAACTGCACGGGGTAAACTCTAAAAAATGCCTGCGTGTCTACTTACCAGCAAAACACTCAAAGAGCCAATTACTGCGATTTATGAAATCGGCTCAGCAAATGATGAGGCGGAACATCTGTTTAGACCTCAACATTAAGTCTGCGCTGTGGTATTACGCGAATACAAGCATGATGCTTTGCGTTGCGCAGTGTCGCAGCGCTGGCTTTATTTTTAGGTCTAAACGGATGTTCCGCCTCATCATTCGCTAAACTTATATGGTAGATCGCAGAGATTGCCTCTTTGAGTGTGTTGCGGGTAAGTAGACGCAAAGGTATTTTTTTTAGAATGTATGATTGCGTGAAAACTATATCCCATTTATTATGGGAATGTGGCCTTTACTACGCAGAAAGAGAACTTCAAAAACTTCCTGTAACATCTACACGACCGGCCATTTACTATACGTCCAAAACGTCTGGGACTCTACACTTAAAGAAGAGAAGGCCGCTTTCGCCTTCCTGTCATTTTTATAAGGAAACTCGCCTCGAGTCCTGTTCGTAAAAAGTGCTTTACTATTCCTTCTTTGTGCTCGTATTCAAGACTATCCGTTTAATAATTCTTCTAATTGTACACGTGATAAACTGAACTTCACGCTGGTGCCAACAACTCGAGTGTTTTGGATAAAATATTGAGGCAATCTAGTACTCACTTTCAGTATCTAAGTTTCAGTGCCATATTCGATGCTGCTGCACTCTCTTGAAAATTGATTTGGCGCTCACAGCGTTAACGTGAGTGATACTATGTTACCTTTATCTCCTATACTTTTCTTTCCTCCTCCTTTCATATCCTCGTGCCTTTCATCAACTCAGAGTAGCCAACCGAGGCAGGCACCATTGGTTGACCTCTCTCTTTTCCCCTCCAGCACTTATCTTTTTTCTACATCCCAGATGTTGGTGCGCTTGACGCGTATTTTCCTCCCAAATCCGTCTCTCGTTCTACTTAATCTAACGTCGACGGTGCCACACATAAGCTTGGCCGCTTCCCCAATTTTAGCAAAAACGACGCCACCCTATCATCTGCGTGCCAACTGATGGAGAACCTGGTGGATGCTGTTCATCAACTTTGCAAAACGCGGCTTACCGGAAGTGAAAATGCGTTTCGTGAAACCGCCCTTGTGTAGTGTCCAAGGGTTCGATTTCGGTCGCTACGAGAGCGAAATTTTATAAGCCGAAACATTTTGAGAGGAGAAGACGAGAGAGCGCGGGGAACGTTAGAACGCAGAGCTTTGATTGGAACGATTAGTTGTTATAGACCTAAAGTCACTGGATCCTGGGAAAGTAGCGCCAAGATTCATGTATTCATGTACGTTAGTTGATGTATGGTCGCCACTTTGGTTCATGGAACGAGCAATCCTTTCTTGACCTCTCTCGGTGAGCCAATTTAAATTCGCTGGTGATGGGTAGCTTTGTAGAGACGTTTCTTGGATACCGAGATTTTGCTATCCACGCACCGGCGAAACAAGCGTGCATCTTCGTACCGCCACCAAACGTTGTGTCGGTGCTTGGAGTCATTGAAAGATACTTTTATTGTCTCGAAATACGCAAAAAGAACAATATCATTGTAAACGATCCGTGGAGATGGGCTGCGATTGACTAATGGATTGCATACACAGTCCCAAAGACGCTTATATTGGCGAGGAAGGTGTTCAGTTCGAAGATGCTCCATGGTGATCTTGTTGCGACTAGTTTAGAACGACCCTCTCAAAGGTTTGAATGGACCGATATGGCGATTGCCATGGCAACGAAGATCGATTAGCTAATTAGCGGCGAGATGTTTTGGTGGCGCCCTCCTGTGGTTCCCCCTTGTGACGTCATTACGTTGCAAACAGCAAGTTCGATGGTGTTTGTTATTAGCATGGTGGAAGCTTGAAATCATTGCGCTCTCAAAGGAACACTGCCAACACCGTCAAAATTAAAGTTCTTTCATTCCTCTTATTTCCGTCGATGATAAATCCCCTTTCCGGACGTCATAGTCAGCGTTCGGCCAATCGTGGAAGGCCGACCACAGCGACGCTTTCGGTCGCGCACGGGGTTAATCGCCGTGCGAGGTTTCGACCGTCTGCATGTTAGTATATATTTTTGTCCGGCGAGCAGGCAGGGAAGGCGACGGCGCTACTTTCCCAGGATCCAGTGACTTTAGGTACACCTAAAGCTAGCAGACTTTTTATCCCCTACATTCTTCGAACGCGTTCTAACGCGTTCTAACGCGTTCGGGCAGTGCATTGGAGACAAAAGCTGCTAGCTTATGGTCTACCCACTAATCATTCCAACCAGAGGTCGGCGTTCAGATGTGCGGCCCGCCGTCTGCTCTCCTCCTCTCTCTTAGTTTCCCGGCACATATTTTGCAGACTTGCGGTCTGAGTGAATATAGCGTTCGAAGATAGTGTTCGTAGACGGTTCGTCTGCTAACGCGAGCAAAGAACTCTGTTTGTCTGCTATAAAGAGCCATTCCCAGACGAAAATATACAAGAAAACACCGTACTTCGTCTGCTAACGAACCGAAAAAAAGTTGAACGTCTGCTGCGAACCGAGCGCCGAAGCGGAGTGAGATCGGACGCGGGCGGAACAATTTTATCGTCTGCTATTTCACTTTGGAAGCTAGTGGCAACCCGCGCCTCTTTCACAAAAACCTCAAGTTGTTCTGCTGCCGCGCACAAGCTGACATCGACCGTTAGATGAAGACGTACTAAGAACAACCACATCAGAAACCGCGAGACCTTTCTCGCTATTTGGGAGATGGTGTCTCGCCCCAATATTACCGTATTTTGAACTCGCGAGTGGGTCAAAAATGTCTCAGCGGTTGATTACGCGGCGCAAGCTGTGGCGCCACGTCCAATAAGAGGCCAAGAACGCTTTCCTCTTCACCTGGACCAACACGGGAGACCTGGAATGCCAATTCAGCACAGACCAACCTTTTGCCGTGTCAACTTCCTTCATTACAACAGACCCGAGAAACTTTTGTACTCTCGTATACCCGCAGCCTTCGCGCCTTGATGTATATGGAACCTTCAAATTGCCAGGATATATGGAAACGCGGACTAATTATAGCGTCGCGGAACGCGCTCGTGACGAGAATAAAGTAATTAAGGACCTTCGACTCTCGGGTTCCCACAAGAGTGCCTAGACTTCAGAGTGTTTCCAACCGCTCGATGGGGGCAAGTGGTTTGTGGACTGTCTTCGGAAAGCGAACTGCGAGCGGGTGACGCAGCGTTGATCGTCTGCAAGCCGCAAGCGTCTGCTCCTCGTCACCCCACTTTGTCCACGCCACGCGACCACGCAGCGCATGTGCAGTAGCGAGCAATGTGGGCAGTATAGACGTCCGGCATTAAATTGCAAAAGCTCTCTCCGTGGTGTGAGTTGCGCCCTCTTTCTCAGACCTGCATCGCGTACGTTAAGAATGAACTGTAACGAGTAACACGGCACGGTCATTCGCGTGCTGGATATTAGTCGTCGCGCAGCGCCGTCTGTAATTGAAGCGTTTATAGATGTGTGTGCGTGTCTTGGGGAAAGGGAAAGGGGGAGGGTGGCACAGGCGTTGAGGGTGAACTGCACGCAGCGGGTCTTACGGCTTCGTTTTTCGTAATCTTTCGGAACTTCCGGTTTAAAAGAGTTTTCCCAGAAACCCTGTATGACGGAGAGTTTCGAACCGCCCAATTGCAATCACTTGGTTAATGGGTGGAGCTCCGTGTGTTCGATAAATACCCCCTGAAACCCAGATAAATAACTCTCCAAGTGGTTTTCTTGGAATCGCGGAAATCTTAAAATCCCCAAATTGGAGTTGCCATCATATATATACATTTTTAATTCTTTTTTAATTCTTTTTTTATTTGCAGATTTTTTTTACGTTGAACATTAATAACTTTTACTAACTGCCCGTGAGGTTGCATATTTCTTTGTACCTCCCTTGCTCCGTCTCCTTCTGTTGTCGGTACCAGAGTGGCGTTTATAATCATTACAATAATAATGTTTACTTTGTGTCAAAAGAGCGAATGACGGAGGGAGACAGAGGAAAAAAGATGCATGCCTCTCCTCCTTTACATTTCCCCCCCCCCCCCTTTCCGGCAACGCCTGACACGAGACTGCGGCCGAGCTCGCACTTTCGTGAAGCGGCAGCCACTGGCCATCTGGGAGCCGTTCCGCTCAGCCAATGGGAGAATGGGCATTCCTTTCGCGTTCTTTCGAGGTTACAGACACCACCGGCTCCGCTCCACGGTATAGTCAATGCTTTCGCATTAAAAAATACTGCGCAGAGCAAACTATACTTCGTTTCAGCTTCGGTCCGAGCGCGGCCGATATAATGAGCCGAAGGGCCAATCAAACAGCGAAGGGGCACAACGTCATGGCGTGCTCTCTGCAGTTGATAGGACTAGCTGGTGTTCGCCGTCTCTCTGTGCGTACTCCTCCGCCGGCTAGTCCTATCAAGTGCAGAGAGCACGCCATGACGTTGTCTTTTTGCCGTGTTTGATTGGCCCTTCGGTTCATACCATCGTCCGCGCTCGGACAGAAGGTGAAACGAAGAATAGATAGAGGCAGATTATAGTTCAGAGCAAACGAAAAAATTAAAGGCTGCTTCAGACATCTGCAACGAGCGCGTTATCTACGACTGCGTTTGTTGTGACCGGAGCGACCGGAACGACCGCTTACACAATCCTGCAACCACTGCAACAAGCGCAGCGGGTCATCAGCACGGCGACCGCTTCTCCACCGCCGTCAGCTGTTTCAGCGGTGCCTCCAAAAAAGAAGGGGACGCGCTGCCACTCACTCGCATAAAAAAAAAAAAAAAATAAGCAGACCGTTTTCTATATCCTCAAGCTTTATTATTATTGTTTCAGGATAGGCTTGCAGGGTATAGCGCATAAAAAAAAAGAAAAAAAAAAGATCACAACTTCAACACACGACTTCGCCAATAGTACAGCTCTCGCCATACGCCTTTTCTAGGATTACAAAGGACGATGTAATCTTAGCAGCGATATAGCAACGTAGAAATATCATTTCGGGATCACATAGACGTTGCGATCGTTCAGAAATGCTAACAGTAACCACTTTTCTCGGGTGATGAAAACGGGTCAATATTCGCATCCTTCATACACGTTCTTTAAATACAGTACGCACTAGTAACACCTTGAACTTGAGCACACGCATGGAATGCGCAAAATGTGAAAACCGTGCGATGTTCGAGGACGCAAATACAGAGAAAGCACCACTGTAGTCGAAGTAAACAAACAGCACGACGGCAGGAGTGTTTCTGTTGTCTTGAGAGTACCGCCACAACATCGCCGCACGAGTAGATGGATCTTCCCTTCTAGAACGTGCTGGCTTATGATAGCGAAACACGACGAGAATTCACGGTCAAGGACAGCGCTTTTACGCGGAACGAGTTTCCAACTCGCCGACCACGTCGACGATCACCACCGACTCCATACCACGACCGGCATGCAACGTTCCCTTCGTTCCCGAACGTAGCGAAAAATGTTCAACTCGGCTCCACTCCTTGCGTTGCGAACGGACACGAGCGAGAATGCAGGTTTGGCGCTTTGTTGCTATGGCAACTCGTCGTTCCAATCGGTTGCATTCGTTCGTAAGCGTAGTGGTCGCTCCGAGCGCAAGTGTGTGAACGGGCCTTAGCATGTTTATTACAAACAAGGTTTCAGCTGTTAATATTATGAATTTACTGGGAAGTCATATTTAAAGAGAAAAAAAATGTTCTGAGGTCGTGTACTGATGAAGTAGGAAGATAGTTGGTGTGGGCCTCAGGATAGTTAACAGGTATAGAAAGTGTACTTGACAACATTTACTCACCGTACGTTGTTTTGTAATTTTCAAGCTTCCAATACTCTGTGTTTTCGGTGAGATAAGTTGTCACTCTTAGCGTTAGGGACGTTAAAAAAAAAAAAAAAAAACTAACATTTTTGTACGTATGATTCGAAGGTCACGCACAGTCGATATATATGCCGCGTGTTTTATTTTTTTTATTCTTACATATCTGTTGAAAAACAAAAAGCCATGAAAGCTATACTTACGCGGTTTGTGCGAGTGAGTTATACGCCAAGGGGGACATTATGGGGGTGGCTAATCTTCGCGATAAGTCGGCTAATTAATTAAAATTCGTGAATGAACTTTTTAATTAGTGAAATTAGTCATATGGTTTCAATTAGAAATTTGCTGATTGTCGTCCAAAACCCCTAAATCAGTAATTTTTAGAAAGACTGTAAGCGCGTGAAAAGCGCAACAGTGCTCTGAAGTTAACACTCGTGGAGCAGGTACAATGCTGCGGCTAGATAAGAGAGGGAAAAATCGTGCGGGCGCCTTACCGCACCCACTAGCCTTGTACGTGCTCCACGAGTGGCAACTTTAATAGACTACTACGCTTCTCACGCGCTGAAAGTCGTTCTGAAAAAGACTGATTTAGTTGTTTTCGATAACGCTCAGAAAGTTTCTAGTTGGAACCATGTGTCTATTTTCACTAATTAAAAAGTTAATTAACGAATTTTAATAATTATCCGACTTATCGCAAAGATTAGCCACCCCCATAACGTCGCCCTGGGCGAATAACTCACTCGCACAAACCGCATAAGTGTAGCTTTCATGGCTTTCTCTAAACAAATGTGTAAGTATAAAAAAAAAAAACATCCTGTATATATATAAACAGAGCTCACAGGCATCATACTCAAGCACTTAAAAAGATGTTCGCTAGGATGGTCATATGACACATTGCACATTGTTCTTAGAATTTGTATTCCGCAACACTTTTTTTTTTTTAATTTAAATTGGCATTTGTGGTATTCCCCCAAACTCGATGGCAATAATTTATACAAGCAAGAAATAATGAATTATAAATTAGTTATTTAACAATTTGTGGTAGCATATATAACGCTGAGGGTAACCGTTAAATTGTATTGACCGGCACTGAAAATAATCACAGAAAAACACCTAATAAAAACAAACAAAAAACGTTCAACCTTTCCACTCTGATGAAGGACGAAGACCAGCGGAGCTGTACAATGGAAAGTAATGGCCGGCCGCAAGTCGGCAAGCCAGAGTGGAAAAACTGCCGCCATCTATGAGCTACGGCGGTAACCAAATACGTGGCTTGCCGCCGTCGCTCAAAGATGGCATTTGGTGTCCAGAGTTCGGTGTCTTCATTTCTTTGCGGGGACAAGATCCTGGGAAAACTAGCCCTTAACAGCTCCGTTGTAAAAACAACAACAACAAAACACCACTCAATTCGAACGAAAATAAACCCCAAAACCGCGAAGCCCTTTATATATGGGTCACGTTGCGCAATACGACTTGAAAGGAGGTGTCAATAGCGTTTGCCATCCGCAAACGCCTCCGCCTTTCTGTCTGCTGCTTTCCTGCACGACACAACGCAGCACAAGGGCGCTTGCGACCCATCTCGGCAGGAGGCGTCCGCCATTATTAAATTGCTCGCTGGCTAGTTGGCGGAGGTCGCCGCCCGATTCAAAGGGTTCAGCCTCATCCATCCATTCATTCATCCATCCAAAGGCTACCCCGTGGCTTGAGAATAGGACTGTCTAGGCTGTTATACCTCGAGTGGCACAGGTTTGGAGAGCTATTATTTTTAAGTTTTGTTTTCTCCTATCTACTTCGAATTCTGCCTAGGCTCTCTCTGCATGTCTTTCCCCCCTCCTAAACAATCGTTGTCGTCACCGAAACCTTAGGACAAAGGCGGGGCCTGGCTTTATTATGTTGATTCAGGCTTCTCGCTTTCTAATTGCTTCTTCGCGCTTTCTTATCGGCTAATGCTGCAATCTGATTGGTTGCGGAGAGATAATGACGTCCTCGGGAATCGCCACGCCCTGCGTTTCACAAGCTGTCGCTGCTTAGAGTCGGGACAGCACCAAATCATAAGAACGTTTAGATTCAAATAGGAGCTAGATCTACCTCTTCGTAGATTTGTAAGTTTTTTTTTTCCTCTTCTTCGCTTAAAAGGACTCCGCAATGAAATTTGTTAAGGGGCACGTAAACTCTAAAAACTATTACAAAAGAAAAAAAAAACATTTTTAGCTATAGTAATTAAAACATTGAATTTGTGCCATTTCCAATAAGGTTGAAAGAGATAGAATAATTATGAACATAGAAAATAGGACTACCAAAATAACACTAGTTTCTGCTTATTGCTCCCCATCGAGCAATCTGAAGGATTTTCTGCTTGTCTTAAATAACGAACTACAAACCATTACATATGACAACCTAATGATTTGTGGTGACTTTAATGCCAAAAGTGGAATATGTTGGCAAGAAATGACAGACGAAAGAGGGGAAGAATTAATGGAGTTTGTTAAGTAATAATTTGGTCACCTTAAATTCTAGTGATTCGATTCCTACTTTTGAGACGGCGAATCGTGGGAGCTGGATATATGTAACGTTAACCTCACTTAACTTGATATCAGAGATAGTTTTTTGGAAAGTCCTTACAACAGAATCCCTCAGTGACCATAGATATATTTTCTTTCTCTGTTTAACGTAACGAGAGCACCGATAAAACAACTAACAAAAAAGGGAGAACTCGAATTACTTAAAATGAATAATGATGAAAGATGGTTTAAGCAAATTTTCATCACTCAAATTAATTCAGCATTTCAGTTACAAATAACTTTAAATGTCTTCTATAATAAAATCAGTTACTAT
The DNA here is from genome assembly GCA_013358835.2 of Ixodes persulcatus. Taxonomy (NCBI): domain Eukaryota; kingdom Metazoa; phylum Arthropoda; class Arachnida; order Ixodida; family Ixodidae; genus Ixodes; species Ixodes persulcatus. Next base: position 98,226 of record JABSTQ010009062.1, read on the forward strand.
AAAAGAAAATGTATGCGCACAGTCAAACAAAATCCATCCTTGGTGGACTCAAGAGCTTGACATTTTGAGGAAAAAAGTTAGAGCGCTTAGACGCAGATACCAACGTTACAAAAATCCAGAATTAAGGCAAACCTTTAAGCGTGCTTACAACGAATATTTGCAAGATTACAAAGAAGAATTATTGAATACTAAAGAGACTTCCTGGCAAAGGTTTTGTACTGACAATACCAAGCAAAACATTTTTGGCTTGCCCTATAAAATAGCATTTGAAAAAGTCCGAACACCACTCATTGTGCCATCCATATTAAAAGCAGATGGTTGTTTAACTTCGAACGTTTTGGAGTCGTTGCAAGAAATAATGAAATGCCTTTTTCAGAAAAAAACTTAGAAAAACATAACCTTTTCAGAGGGAATTACGAACAATCATTCATGGGGAGGTGGACCATCTGGATAATGATCTCTTCACCCAGGATGAGGATGCAGAAATCATAAAAAAAATAAAACCGAGAAGCGCTCCTGGACTAGACAACATAACCTCAAATCTGATGAAATCCTTTCTTCATTCACACCCTAAGTTTGTACTAAACATTCTTAATAGCGCTTTGAAGTATAGCTACTTTCCCTTACAATGGAAGAAAGCTAAACTCATACTTCTGAACAAGCCAAATAAACCCCTTGATAATCCTCACTCTTATAGACCTATATGTCTCAACTCCATCTTTGGTAAGGTGTTAGAGCGTTTAATGTATGCAAGACTTTATTCCTTTTAAACCAGAATAATCTTCTTCACCCGAAACAGTATGGATTCACACACGAAAAATCCGCTACTAAGGCCCTTTATCACTTAAAGCACATGCTCGAAAATAATAGGACAGAGGATAAACACTGAGTCTTAATTTCTTTAGATTTTCAAGGAGCTTTTGATTCCGTCTGGCACCCGGTTGTAATAGAATATTTAAGACATCATAAATGTCCGGCAAACTTATACAAGTTGTTAAGATCGTTCCTTCAACGTAGAACAAATACCTATTTATCACCAGCTGGGCAAGTAACGTGTCCTGTGGAGGTTTGATGTCCTCAGGGCTCCCCGCTGAGCCCACTTCTATGGAATATCTTAATATCCAAACTTTTAAACATAACCTTTCCATCTCAAGTGCATATTCAAACATATGCAGACGACACCATACTGATAATTCCAGGTGCGACTCGACGCGCTCTTGAAGACGTGGTAAATACAAGCTTGAAGATTACACCGGACTGGACTACCCAAGATCGTCGGATTCATAATTACTCTAAATGCCATTGCCTTTTATTTGTTACAGGTAGAAGGCTCACCCAAGCTCGTCCTCCAACTATATGGTTCAATAAAACAGTCTAAAGTTCGTTACAACTATGAAAATCTTGGGGGTAATATTCGATAGAATTCTCACCTTTCTGCCACATACAGAGGGCCTCAGAGAGAGATAGTTTTGAAACATACTTTAAATCTATAAACTTTCACTAGACTGCACTGGGGTACAAATCAAAAACAACAACGGGATATATACCTCAGATGTATTGAGAGGCACTCTGTATACGGAGCTAGTACATGGTGGAAGAATGCACAATACTCTCACCTTCTTAGAAAAGCGACTTCCGTTCAACGAATTTCACTGCTAAATATCACCCGTGCCTATCGTGCTACCAGTAATATATGTCTTCATATACTTAGTTACGTTCTCTCTCTTCATATTACATTAGAAGAAGAAGTTAAAAAATTCCTATTGTTTCAAGAAAATAAGGAAATATTATGTAAAATATTTAACAGGCATGATACTGAATATAAATATGATCCTTGGTCTATACATCCAGCATTTAAACATAAAATTGAATACGCATCAAACATAACTATCCCTAGTCACTTCAGTATAGGGGGTATTCACTGGCCGCCATATTTGAGGTCACTGTCTAGAGCGCATGCTCAGAACGAGCTCGCATTAATAGGCTCCCAATACCGGCAATCTTGATGGTGCGGGGTGCACGTTGCAACATAACTGTGGAAGCTCGCCATCAGCACGTGCTCAGCATTAGCGCACACAGATATGGCCGCCAGTGAATACACCCTATATAGACCTTTGTCCGGAAGTGCTCTTCCGGAAGTGAACAATAATCTCGAACCCAGGCGCTCACGGGAGGGGGGGCTGCGTTGGCCTGCGCCGCTGCTACCCGCCGAAGGCTTCTTCGCTGGTGTGCCGACTGCCGTTTCGCCGGCATCGGTCCTGTTTACCGCGGTATGTGGGTATAGTGCCCGTAATGTGAGAGCCGTTTGTCCATACGCCACTTTGCCGCTGTTGGTTTCCATCAAGCCGAGCCAGAAAACATCTCGCGACGAGTTGACCGCGCCGCGAGTGACGAAGAAAAAGCAAACATGGCGACGGTTTGTACGATTGCTTTGGTGGCTCCGGTGTTGCGTGTCTTCAACGTCCTCGTGAGAAGATTCTCCTGCCCTTCGAAGTTATTGCAAGCACCACGAGTGGCACGAAAGCTGTGGAATCATCGTCTCAACTACAAATAAGCAGGCCTTCACGAGCAACGACGATGCCGAGCAGGCGCTCGGCACCGTTGTGTTGTCAGATGTTCTACAACGCCGAGGTATTTTATTTATGATTTGGAATGGCTTCAAGAGTGGCAAATTAATCTATTTCGCGGATTGTTAGCGCCGAGGCGAGTGCCCTCCGTTGCATTGCCGTTGTCGCGCAAAGTGCAGAGAAAACCGGGTGGCGATGGCGGCGGTGCTCTTTGATCGCTTTGATCTTGCGCCGTCGGGTTCATGGAGTCCGGAGTAAACGTACGTACGTGCGTCTGCTGGATCGGTGTTTTGGACTGCCTCAAAACACTTTCTCACGCGCATTTTCCTTGTGAAGCTTAGTAGCTCATTACACCTCGTCGTCGACTGCGCTCATTTGACTACGACGCACGAGCCTGCGTGATGTGAATTTCACTGCCTAGGATCTTTGGTGTGCTGTAACGAGGGCTAATAAAATATCACCGCGAACTTCTGAACAAACCAGTCGAAGTTTCGTCTGTTATTATAACTGATCGCCTGTCACAATATTAGCGTTCCTAAACTCCGCCCCCACAGGCACCCTGCTTCGTTGCCCGATAGTAAGTGTCTCCTGGTACCTCGTACAATTCCAGCTCCCACTTCAAGTAAGTACCATCCGTTAGAACTGGCAATTAATAGTTTCGAACCCAGAAGCTCGCAGCGTGTGTGTGTGTGTGTGTGGGGGGGGGGGGGCGATAGACTGCGACTTTTCCCAGTACTAGCACTGTCTAGCAGTACTGGCACGTTTTTGGCGTCGGTCTTGTTTAGCGCCGTGTAATGTATCAGAGCAATTCGTCCGGACGGCACTGTGCCGTTGTTGGTTGTACGAACAACCAGAGGAAACGCAGGGTTCTTTTGGACACCCACTGCCCGTCACACAATTGCCTAAGAAGCGAGTGCGGATGCGACGTCTAGGGCTTCCACAAGTTTCCGTCCCATGGAGGTTCTCGGCAAGAATGTACAGCCGCACTCAGAAGAAAAAACTTCACTCCGAGCAAGAACTCAAGAGTGAGTGCCAGTGTAGCAACAATTTTTTTTCTATGCGTACGTTTGGCGTGCGTGATGGATACAAGAGAGGTGGTCACTTCTCCGTGATCAGTCGGCAGGTCGTTTACGTCGTGTACGTACGCTAGCTACGAATGGTACTGTACCTTCGTTTCGGTTTCGGTATCAATGAAACGCGGATGTCAAGGGTCAGCAGACACCGAGAACATCTAAGACAAGAAAGGTTTTCCCTTGTTTTTCTTGATCGAGATGGGTTCTCGAATGTTCACGACATCTTCCCTGTTGAAGAACGGGCCGCGGAGGCTTCTGGTGAAGGCATCTTTCACGATGTGTCGGTGCATTCGGACAGCCTGCCGCATCCAGCTCCGCAAAGCAACGCCGCCAACGCAGCCCCCCCCCCCCCCCCCCCCCTCCTGCCTGCCAGTTCTTTCCGCGTGGTGGCGCGAGCATAGATAAACATGGCGGCGCCCTGGAATTGGCGCGGACACTGGTCTATACACAGATGGTTCCTTAACACCAGGAAAAGTAGGTGCCGCATTTGTGGTGATGTTGCCTTCAGGAGACATAGAAAACATTGAACAATAATGATACCCAGATTATGCCACGATTTACGATGCAGAGCGAACGACTTTTCAGCAAGCTCTAACATATGTAAAAGATAACAAAACTGATCCTACAGTTATAACCATATACACAGATAGCCTCTCTCTTCTTCAAAACCTTTCAAATATAGACACTAAAACCAGGCCTATAAATGTAATAAAGCAACTTATCAAAGAACTACAAGTAATATATAGAATATATTTTGTGCACGTCAAAGCACAAGCTAGAAATGTCGGTAACGAATTGGCTTACCAATATGCAAAACTCGCATATTCTCGAGGTAAATTCATTACATGTTCGTTCTCCAAGCAATATGTAAAACAACAACTATTTCAGCAGGCTAAAAAGAAATGGGACGAAGAGTGGCAAATAATGGGTCGAGAAAAAGAACTATTTACATGGATCCCTTCTGTGTACGGAATTCCAGTTATGTTCAGGTCCTCCACCTTCTCTCCTTACGCAAATATTAACAGGGCACGGAAAGTTCCCATTCTATCTTTTCAGGTTCAAAGTAACAGACAACAGTAAATGTTTTTGCAGAATTGATACACATAATTTTGCCCACTACTTTAAAACCTGCCCATGGACGCTATTTTTTAGAAATAAACTGCGCAAACTTAAATGTAATGACTTCACAAGCACAATAAAATCTGCAATGCTGACTAACACCAAGGTAATTACAATACTTGAGCACATGATGATATTCATTCAGGATGAGATAAACTCTCGTTGAATGCAACAAAGGAACGTACGGATGACATATGCAGCATGCTAGGGATTAATGGATAGTGGATGGCTGAGAGTCGGTTTGTGGCGTAACTTCCCATTCAGGGTTGGTAGGGGGTGATTGTTGAGCCATACCAGACCAAGAACCACCCGGTCTTGCGGACTTTGTCTTGCGGACCTGAACAAACAACCGTACAAACAACCTTATATATTCCCATGTCTTCGACCAACATCTGTATTAGAAAGGCTAGCTTTGCTCCCTAAGAGAGAATGAGTGGTCCATGGAACCCAAAATTCAGACTACTCTAACAGTACATAAAAGTTCCTCGAACACAATGATATCATCTGTAAACATTGAAAATGTTGGTAAACAGAATTGCAGAAGCATAGTGAAACATAGCATTAAATAGCATATAAAGTACCGTATTTACTCGAGTATAACCCGCACTATTTATGAAGAAAACCTGAGGGTTCGCTTTTCCGCGGAGCACGCGGATTGCCAATCACCGCGATCGACACATGATACCAGCTGTTTACAGGATAGAGATAACGTCTTCGCGCAAAGATACCATCTGTGAAGGTTGCATTTGTATGGAGAGTCATGTTCTCGATCTAGTTATTCGCTAAGTTATGTATGAGCAACGCGATGATTGGCTGTATATGTGCTTTACGGGAAAGTAGACGCAAGGGCCTTGCTCATAAATAGTGCGGGTTATACTCGAGTAAATACGGTATTAACAAGACTATGTAATAACAACATACATACGAAGGAAAACGTCAGATGGACGGGTAACTTAAGCGAAAAAGATAGCTTGATAATGAAAATTTAACATTAAAAATAATGCTCAAGAAAACTAAAAACTTTTTCATATAAAAGACAGAATAAAAAGAAAGTACTGTGCCATGAAAATGGAACAAGAAAAAAAAAGAGAGATTTCTTTTAAGTGAAAGAGAGAGAATATAGAGTTTTGGACTGATCACCGCTCTAATTCAGAACGTCGCAAGATAAACAATGTAAATAGCTGTACAGAATGTATATAATGTATTATGGAAAACGTGAACGTAAAGTAATATGTTCTAGAACTGAAGGATTAAGTTTGTGTATACTGGAGCATGTCCTTTGTTAGCTTGTTATGTAAATACACACTACAGATGATACCCTTCAGACGCTCTTTATACACCATTATAATAGTCCTTCTCAAGTCTTTTCAGTCAAACCTTTAAGAAGAACTAGTTGTTTTATCTACTAATTAAACTAATTTACGCTTCTCGCTTTCTGATTGCTTCTTCGGGCTTTCTTATCGGCTAATGCTGCAATCTGATTGGTTGCGGAGAGATAATGACGTGCTCGGGAATCGCCACGCCCTGCGTTTCACACGCTGCCGCTGCCTAGAGCTGGGACAACACCAAATCATAAGAACGTTTAGATTCAAATAGAAGCTAGATCTACCTCTTCGTAGATTTGTAAGATTTTATTTCTTCTTCTTTGCTTGAAAGGACTCTGCAATGAAAAGGTTTTAAGGGACACCTATACTCTAAAAGGTATTACAAAAAAACTACACCATCTTCCCGAGGGGAACCATGGGGTGATGCGGAGCATCGTGTTGGTTCCGAGGAAAGAGTCAGTTGCGTGCTGACGTCGAGAGATGGCGCCACCGACCGCCCTAGCGTTACCCCCTACGCGAGCCTTCGTCGCGGCTCGCGGCAGAGAAACTTGGAACGCTCGCCGCTCGCCGTTTATTTTTTTTCACACTTGAAGGAGAGGAGACTAGAGGAGGAGAGTTGCGCGTGCGCGCGCGGTGTGAGGAGAATCGAACGCACGCGAAGTGCACGCGCAGCTGGTAGAGAGAGAGAGCGGAGAGAGTAACGCGCAGCTGTTGCAGAGAGGGAAGGAGGAGAGTTGCGCATGCGTAGTGTGAGTGCAGACTACAACGCCGACGCCGCGGGACATAGCCCCGAGCAAGAGATGCTCCGCATCTAAAAAACAAAATTTTTTTTGCAACATATACGCCGCTAGACGCAATTTAGGTGCAGCAGGTGGAGGTCGCCGCCCGCTAATCCTTGCTCAGTGCTTACAAGGTGCTTACATCTCTCAATGGCTGGAGAGATGATTGACGTGTGAAAGATTAATTTTTAAATTATATCTCAGTGCTGTAATAGTATTTAAATCAACTATCTTTATTTTTTATGTTCGAGAAAAAAGCCATTATTGTTTTCCAAGGTATCTTCAGACTACCTTTTCGTTTCGGTTTCAAACCATAACAAACATGGCTCTCGGCGTTCGCTGCGAGCTCAACGAGTGTAGCTCGTTGACCTTGTTTATTATTATGAGTGCGAGTCGCTCTCCGTTCACCGAAGTGTTTAGAGGAAGATCTCACCGATCTAGTTTGCAGCAGAGAACTGTCCCAAGTACGCGCTTTCGAAAGTGCTGTGCGGGTGCTTGTTTCGTAGCGGGAGTGGCCTAAGCCTTGCCTCTCACGTCGACTCTGTTGCTTGGTCTCCATTCATTTGTTCGTTCGCGAGAGTTGATTCCGAATAAAGATGTTGGTTTCCGTAAAAGCGGCCCCGTTGTTCTGTGAATTGGGCAACCGTCATGATAGCTACCATGGTTTCAATACCGAGAAGATACCCATACAGAGGTAATAATTTGCGAGCCATTTCCCGGAGGCAATCCGGCGTTCGGCTTGCATCAAGTCAGTCCAGGTATGTTCACGTCATTTCGTTTCGAAAGGCAAGTAGCTTAAGTTTTGCAGTGCGCCTGATCTAACAAAAACGAATATTTTTATGTCGCATTTTATTTCTTCGTCAAGACGCTCACTCGCCTTGCTCGCGGATGCCATGTAAAAAAAAACAACACAAAAACAAGACTAGTAAAGCTAGAAAAACTACATATTAATTTTTTTATATTTTATTTTAGTTCTCCCGGTCGCTTATTACCGCAAATCGATAGACGCTGACAGACGCTTGTACTGGACCTCAGCTCGTGCACGATGGAACGCTTGAACGCCGCTTCTATGGTTGCGTCCTCTGAGCGTTGCAGTAGTTTTTAGACGGGGGCGGAATAGCAGACGGACGAAGGCGAAAACGGACGCCGACACGCAGCTTTCGCGTCCGTTTCTCACGGGCATTACAGACGACGATAGGCGGTGGCGAAATAGCGGACGGTGCCTGCGACTGCCGCGTGTATGCTCGCACAACTATCAAGCAGTGTCAGATGCCAGACTAGACGCACCGAGTGTCGCGAAAGAGAGACACAAGACTTTTTATAGTGTTCGATTGAGCAGCCAAGCCAGTCCAGTAGTAATGGCCGGGGTTACTGGTTTGTGGGCGGGGCTTAGAGCGAAAGATTACCTCCATTTAAATTGCGCATCACGGCATAAATATTGTGCGGAATAGTTTTAGTGGCAAAATTATTAAAAAAATACGTGCCTCAAATAACTAGTGCAAAAGTGGTTTTAAAGCGGTTTCTTTTGGTTATAGTGAACTGGCGGTTTGTTCGTATAAATAAGTAACGATTCAAAATATAATTGAGTAAATTTAGTCGACATTTTATTGCGCACCTAATTGAAGAACAAAAACATTGCTGCGTTCGTATTGTACAATTAGCTGTCCTCGTATCTAATTTTAGAATGAATCCGCGGTAAGCACATAGATTATGTGACAATAACAGAATGGCGCACTTTGAGTTGCATTACAGACTCTATACTTCGTTAGAGCTTAAGCCTAGATGCAGCCATTGCAACGAGGTAATGGGAGGAATGAAAAAGATTCAAAAGCGGAAGTCACTGGGACTATTTTCTTTATGATTGGCTCAGGGAGGATTGGTCCCATCCTCTCTTAGCGTCGGCTGCGTTGAGGTATAGGACAAGTATCTTGGTGAACTATCCCGCAGAATGTGCAGACAGCCAATCACTGTGACCCTTTGGAAGGAATTCAGACACTAACAAAACTCAGAACACGATGAAACAATGCGATATGCGTCCAGACAATGAGCTTGAAGTTTCACTCGCTCATTGCATTGCCCTTCTCAAATGTAATCTTATTTTGAGGGTTTTCAATCGCTGGGAATCTTTTATTGTTCACCTTAATGAGCTGCCTCCGTGTGCTAAAAAATACGCTTACATTTTTTTTTTGTTTTTTTTTTTTTGTGTGGAAGCAGCGACATTTTTGGCGGAGCAGACTGAAGTGCCGGCACGGGTCTTTATAAGGTGGACACGAAGTCGCCATTTTTTCTGCAAAATTTACTTGGTGAATTGTCTCAGTGGCCGCAACTTGCATATTATCACAGAACTTGGTGAAAATAAGTACCTCGACTGGCAGGCACTGCTTCAATCGTCGGTGTAAAAGGGGAAGTTACAGTTCCGGTTTCTCATCGGAGGATTAGAAGTCTCCGGCGGGGTTCTCCGGTGGACTGATCCTGACAGCCATACTTCAGACGCGAAGGCATTTGCTGCTGGCAGGATTGCAGTTGCTTGCTTTACTTACCGAAGCTAGGGCTCATCGGCTGGTACCCGCTTAGGCTGGTACTATGCAACATGATTATATATACCGTATGTGCTCGAGCAATTGTCAAGCCTCATATAAACAAGGGCTGTGGGTCTGCTTTCCCGCGGAGTACGGGGATAGCGAATCAACGCGATCGACGGAAAAATGACAGCGATTTACCTGACAGAGATAATCTCTTCACGGGAAATTTTTCGGAGGATCGCATTCTCGATCTCGTTGTCCGCTGCATTTTTTTTATGCAGAACGCTATGATCGGCTTTATGTGTGCTATGCAAGAAAGTTGACACAAGGGCCTTGTTCAAAAGAAGTGCGACTATTACTTGAGCAAATACGGTACTCACATGTAAGACTTTCCATAAATTCCGTACAACCAGAATGTATGTACCAGAAGGGGAGAGGGGTGGCATGAAAAGAACATGCGTGACACCCTGTCTTCGACGAGTGTGAACAGAATCTGCCGGATCACCGTTGTGGCCGGCCGTTTAAATGCATAGTATTGAGAGCGCTAAATCTTTCCGTTTCAATCGAAGTCTGATCGAAGCTGCCGCTACAAAGCATTAAGCGCCTTAACTATACCACTTTTGGCGCTTCTTCGTTTGCTTTATCAGGTCGTAGCTACGGTCCGAGGTCGGACTCAAAGTGAAACGGAGTGTGGACGTTTTCCACGAGGGTGCCGCTATCTTGGGTGAAAATGTTGTTTTGCCTGCGGCGCGCGGGCAGAAAACATTTAGGATATAAGCGTAACCGTGTCCAATCTTGGTTTGCCACTCTAGTTTTTTTTGTTTTTGTTTTTTTGTTGCTTATACCGGGTATGTTTATACATAGTGGCTGAGGGACGAGAGAAAACAAAAAACTGGCCCATAGGGCTTTCGAGTCCGCACCTGTAGGACGTAGCCTCGATGGTGACGTCATGCTGATAACGTCACCGTGCTCAAAAACAGTGTGTGTCTGACGCGTGGTGCTGGAAAGGTGGCGAGTCGAGGAAACTGTCGGGTCATTGTCTTTTTTTTGTTTTTTTTCCTCGTGACACCCTGGCATCACGTGACACCTTGACGTACCACGACACTGTAATGTCAAGCGACACCGCGATCTCACGTGACACTTTGATGTCACGTGGACGCGTGACCTACAACGTTACGCGGCACCGTGGCGTCGTGTGATACTGTGCGTGCTGAGGTCACCTGATCTGACGTGACCCAAACAGCTGAGTTGGTACCATTCTAGTGTAATGGCGTTGGTTAGAGCTAGGGGAGGCTCATACATGGCTTGCACATGACGTCATTCCAAGAGCCACTATGGCCTTAGTTGCCGCTGTGCCATTAAACACCTATTCCAAGAGCGCTCCAATGGCCACCAGAGAAGAGAAGAAGAAGGAGTTCCCCTCGCACCAGGACCCGCTTTGTGCCTCCCAGATTTGCCGAGACGTCACTGTTTTCCTCCCGGACGATTATAGAAGATTAAACCTTAACTTCAAATTTTCACAAATGCCGGTTCTCCTTCTCTCTCTCTCTTTCTCTCATGGCGGTCAAAAGTTCGCAATGTGACGTCAGTGCAAGCCATGTGCAGCCAACGCTACGATCTAAAGGGACAAATCAAGCAGAGTGAAAAGAGGAAGTTTTGTTTCTGTTTATGATTAGTTCAGCGATGATAGAGCCAGTAAAGAAACTTGAAAAACACCAAGATGGTGGACTTCTGACACTGCCTTATTAGTCTCATCAGCTCCTAGCGTCGGCTGCGTTTGCACTTCAGGTGAACCAAAGGCGAAGCATATTTGTTTTTCGGAGTTTGTACTTCGCTGAAATGAAAGAAATGCTTTTGCATTAAAAACAAACACGAATATAACAGAGAAAATTACACATGCGCTAACTGTTCTTTTCGGGGTGTGTCCATGTTACCTACCTATGTGTCTAAAGCCGCAAAACCTTGATGTCTAGAAAGCGCGTATTTAGCAATTTGCCTAAAAAATTGATCTCGCAAAAAATATTTGTATAACTACAGCGATTTTATACGTGTCTTTACATCGCAGACGACAAAAGTAACGGCGACCCGAGCTTGAATCCGAGTCGTGACTTCCGGTCGCCTGAACCCGCTTCTGGGCTGTTTGAGCGAGTCCAGCGGAAGGAGGAGGTCGCCCCAAACGGTGACATCGATTCCAATTACTTTCTTTTATGTTGGTTGAGACGCTACTGTCTGAACGGTCCGATTCCCGCCTCTAAATCGGGGGTTTGGAACAAGAGCGAGGACCGTTGAGTGGTTTAGGGCCGGGCCAGTTCGTCAAATCGATGATCCGTAGAAGGGAACTCTTCTCTTGGCCAACGAACAAATTGAGGACAGGTCTCTGTCTTCCTCTCACCAGTTAGCGGTTGATAAGAAAGGTCCTTTTTCTCTTGTCGCGCTGCGCATTATCATATAGAGATCGGTTGCAATGCGGAGAGAAAGTCGTCTGCGTTTTGCTCAGGAGTTGTGGTAACGTCAGAACGACGCCGAGATGCCTTGAGGTCTTCCCACTATTTTTTCTTTTTTTTTCCGTTGGCCAATGAGAGCTCGACGTTCTGACATCATCGCACCACCTGTGTTAGAAGCAGACGAACTTGCGCTCCGCACACACAAACACACTGCTTTTACAAGCACCGGGTGTGGGCACTGCGCGTGCGCCGAAACCAGATTACTACGAAAAAAAAAGCGTTTGCGCATGCGCCGTAGCGACGGCAGCGCCACAGCAGTAATGTGACGTCATAGCGGATCGTTGGTGTACACCAAGGCCCCGATGTTGCATTCTATAAGTAGCCAATGAAAATGTTGTGCCTCTCATATGGGGAGACGCCGATGATGAATTGGCAATGAAGGCTACTCTATACCGTCTACTTTGGCAGAACTCGGCGCAAGATTACGTTTTGTGCAATACCCGTTTTAATGTCGAAATTTTGAAAGCAATGTCGCCAGTTGCAGATATCAGATGGGTAATAAAAACACGCATTTTATAACGAAAACAAACAAACAATCAAACAATATGCAGTGTTTTAAGTTAGTCCCTAGATTAAATACTATACAGAAAAGAAATCAATTTTACAGTTCACGGGCCTACGCTGACTATTGAACTGTGTGCTTTCAGGAACAAGCTGGAGTCTTTAATCGAAAAATTGGATAAGAGAGCCAAATGATGCTGTTTGATGCTCGAACAGGAAATGCGATAAACAATTTGTCACTTTAAAGCAATCTCGCCTAGGAATATCTTGAAATTTTAAACCTTCGGCAAAGGCCGACGATGGATGGAAATGGCTGTACTCTTTATAAGGGGACAGTTGCTTGTGACACCTAGCCAACGAAGTTTATCTTATATTCATAGTGACCTGACGGCTACGCAAAGATTTTGAATTTCGTCAAATATAGTGTTTAAAGTACTTTATTTTACATCTTATAAAAGGTTTACCAATGTTTACACTGTAGCAAAATAAAAATACATAGGTGGAATGCTTCCGTTAGGTTATTGAAGTGGGACAATAAAACAATATACTCCACAAATACTGCGTCCCTTTCTCCACCGCCAGGTGGCGTCAGCTCGTTTTCAGTTTTTGCACATGCGCACAACAGTGGAAGTTCAGTTGAACTTCCGCCGAAGTTTGCGATATAAGTTTGTAAAATTCAAATCCTCAGCGAACTCGAACCCCTATTGGGTATATTCTCCACTCAAACACGCTACAGCCGTGGACACTCTAGAAACCAAGAAGGAACTCTTCCGTTTAAATAATTTCATACCAACGAGGCAGAGAGTTGAAAGTCAAGAGCTGCAAGCAACGGTTTGTTGGAGCGTAATTAAAGCGCTTTTCTGGTACCCCGGAGCCAAATTCAGTTCATTTTGAACAGAAGTAAAGTAGACCTTTTGCGCAAAAATTCAAAAGTTGGTGATCGAAGTCTTGTACGCACTTCCTTGCCCCCTCAACATCTACCACGTGACATTGAAGGGAAGTTAAGGGAGGGAGGGGAATCGAGTAGACATAAATTACATAAAGTCGCTGCTTGCCCGCGTGTCTTTCGTCTCCCGTGTAGTCTGTTACAGCCGATTCTACAAGGAACATTCTCGGCCTTCCTTTGAGCGCCACGAACGGTGCTGCATGCATTGCAGACGGGTCATTGCTGATCGCTGCGTTCCTCATATGGCAACCGTGAGACAGCCAAATGTTAGTCTGCTGGTGCTCTCCCTCGGCGTGCATCGAGCGGACCAGGAACAGTGTCCCTTCTGGAAAGACATTGCGGGTTCTCGATGCTTCAGGCAGTACATCTTGGCGGCAAATGAGCTGGCTCATCTAGACATCCGTCTGCCGTTGGAATTCGGGGTGGACAAAGCCTCTTCCTTGGTCCAATTGCTGAGGACGGTACCGATTAGTGTCCAACTCCTGAGAGGACGTCCGGTGGTTTGGTGACAGACTAATTACAACAGCGTGCACCGAAGCCGTCACGCTCTGCTCGTGTTTTGCAAGAGAACGGAGTAGAGCATTCTTCCCTTTTTTTAATGACGCCATACGTGATGCACGTACACGTGATTGCTACCCACGTAGGGAATTACGACCGGTTTTTTTTTTTCTTCCTTTAGACGGAGTAAGGAGATGAACTCTTTATTATTACACAGTATACAGTTCCTTCTGTTGTTTTTTTCGTGTGGCCGGGATCGATTTGGGTAAAAGAGAATGTTTGCGGATGGTCGATTAACACGCTCCCCAGGGATACACCCGCCGTCCCCACTGTGCCTTCAAAAGGGGCGCCCCCTGCTGGCCCGCTCCTCGGCTTGGTCCACTACTTGGCTGGACTGGCGCGGTCGATCACACTGCAACTCAATATGACAGCACCCAGCTTTCAAGGAGTAGGCGAGTCTCTTCCCCTTTTAAATTACCATTCTTCTTTTAGAGCGCAGCTCATAGGGGCCCGTTTCCGGCTTGAGCGGCGTCGCCGTCGCCGTCGGCGTCGGCGTAATCGCGCGGTGCATGTTGGGACATGCACCGCGCGAGCCCCCCCCCCCCCCCCCGAGGTCACTGACCCCCCCCCCCCCCCCGAGGTCACTGACCCCCCCCCCCCCCCCGAGGTCACGTGACCCCCCCCCCCCGGTGGAGATTGAAGGATGAGGGTAGGAGGAGTAGGAGGGATATACCCTCCCCTGAGTACCCTTCCCTCCTCCTCCTCCTCAAGAGCTGCGCTCCAATTCGGCGTTACAGGGAGTTGTAAACGGCTTTCATTTTTTTGTTCCTTCTCACCTATAGCAGCACTTTTTTGAATGCTACCAATGAAAGAGCTCAACTTTTTGAAGTTAGAGCATTAGAACATTGGAAGTTCTAAAGCGTGCCGATAAACAAAGCTTCGGAAAAGAGAACTAGTTTTTTGACGAGTAGATTGTACAAGAGAAATGGTAAGCATGATAGAACCTTTCTGACTTGTTTGAACGGCTTACCGACGACATAATGAATACGGTCGAGCATGTGCCTCGTTTGACGGCGCCGACTTCGAGAAGATACCTGCGAGCCAGGCGAGTTTTGTATTGGCCCACTCATACTTGCGTTAGATTTTACCATGCCGGTTAAGTTTATAAAAAATACGGGCAATAACAGTTACTTTGTAATATAATGTTTATTGCGATATAAATCAGCCTGTGAATATTTAGATTTGGGTTTCGAATTTCGAACGAGACTTCCGCGATCCGTCGCCCCTCAGTATGTAAACAAATGCTTGAAACCTATTTTCAGCGGTCCGCAAGTATCAGTTTATCAACCTATCCTGCGGCGATTTAGCACATAGGTACAGCTAGGTGGTAGACATTTGGAGTGAATATATAAGCGGATGAACTTACGTTGTTAATAACAGAAAAGTTACGATTTATTGCAGTCCCCGGCGGAACGATCCGGGTTGGCTAGCACCGTTTGCCCTTTCTGCAAGCAAAATGGCATCATAGATGGCAAAAAAAAAAAAAAAAATCTTTTTCGTTTTTCTTTCTGAACAAGGACAGTTCATCCGCTGATACTTCCCGTCTAATCTTCAACCCCCTAGTGGCACTTTTGTAGTAACTCGCAACGCACTACGTTGGGAAACCACTTTTGCTGACCATATAAATTGGGTCCGAAACATTTGTTTGCACGATGTAGCATAAGTGCTTTGAAGAAGAGATTTATAGGATAAGATAGACTCCCATAACACAAACCGTAGGCGAGCAGGACATGTCGAACTTTTCAAAATCCCAGTGTGACCCAATCAATTACATAAAAGATGTGGAAGATTTACATGGTGATATATTGTAGGAAAAACTATGGAGAAGGAATTTTAAATCTAAATCTCTTCCGATTCCTGGCATGACGCACTATCTTTGGTATCTAATTTTAAGAGGGTCATGTGCTTTCAATCCAGGAATCGGCAGTATAACTAGGGCGTCTTGCTGATGCTTCTCACAGAGTGCACGTGCTATTGAGAGGCAAGTGATCACGCTTCATAATGGTAAGTATGGTCCCCGTAAGTAAACATATTTTTCTTATCTTTGCTCGAATCCACTCATTTTTAGAAATGCACAGTTTGCATGTGGGCATCCCTCAATATTTCTATAGTCGGCGTAATCTATATTGTGCCACGCTGTAAAATCTAAAGTAGCTTCCACAGTGCTTCAATTCTGTCCATTCTAGTTTCTCTAGACCATGCTAATGAGATTCAACATTAAGCACCGTGCTCACGCAACAGTTTGGTACTGAAGCACCTTGGAAGCTACACTAGCCTTCACAATGCAGCACGAAATAGTTGACGTCAAATAGCTAGGTTTGAGACTGCGTGTTACCAAAACCTAAAACAAAACAGATCTGCCACCTTGTACGTAGTGCGCAAGAGCCTCGCTTGCTTACCGAGGAGGTCGTTTTCTTACATATGCCTTTTTTTTTCATAAACTAGTACACTCTGCCTCCTTGAAATGTTAACATCAGGTGACACACGGAAGTATACCGGAGAAAAGAGAAGGTCGCTTTTAATCGCATACAAGGGTAAAACAAAAAAAAACAAAAAACATGGTGTCGTACCGATTTTGAGCCTGTCTGTGTCTATTGAATGCTATTCCTTTATTCGATTTCCTTAAACGTTTTCGCCTGTACGGTGTAAGTTGTCGTCTTCTATCCTAACAGTGTTTTCTCTCTGAAGCGGGTTCCATGGACACGTGCCGCAGCACAGTAGAGTTCGTTTGCAGGATCTACCGCGGTCCCGGGAAGGATTCGCACGATCTGGGAGAATCACGACTCAATGGTCTACTTCAGGCGTGAACGGGATTTGCTCATTTTGAACTATTCTGACCTAGAATTCCTTGAACCGCGACGAATGTACCCAAATAGCATGCTCGAAAAGGCGAACAAGCCTTGTGAGCTCTTTGTTTCGTAGCCTCTCAATCTTAAACCCACTCGCGCACCCCCATGTGTAGATGTCCCGATAGGCCGGAGTCCTTAACTGGAGCATGGTGGATGGCCAAACATATACACCCTTGTTATCTTTACCAGAATTCTGTATTATAATCGAAGGTGGTCGGCACATTTGCAATACGTTTTCTGCACTTAAAAATGTTTTTGGCAGCAGAACGTCTTTTTCGAACTCCTCGCCTCCAGCGTGCACGCTCAAGCCTAAGGAGGCGCCGAAACGTCATCAAATGTAGCGGGAGTTCTGGAGGTTGAACATCTCAGACTTTTTCCTGCCATTCTCAATCTTTCAGTGACTATAGCGTGCAACTTCTATACTCTAGCTCATCTTAACGTGGACAAAACTCGGGAGGGAAGGCTTGGCTTATGCTCTTACTGCAAAAGCATATGCTCAGCTGAGTCACATTCCAAATCAAGTAGCTTGTGCATCTAGCCTTCAAGAAGACATCTTTTGGCGAGTGCATAGAGAATTCTAATACCTATTTTTGTTTGTATCGTCCTATTACTTGTGAACGCCTGTGACGAAATCGGGAGTCGACACAGCCTGTTGAAAAATAGAATGTCTCTCGAATTCTTTTTTTGCATAAAATTGCATCAGTATAGATTTAGGTATCGTATCCCAAGTAACTAGTCTTTGAGATACTGTCTCTCTGCAAGACAGTCATTTTTAACAGCCGTAGAGTTGCTTGTCAAATAATGGCACTATCGAAGTCATGCACTGAGCTCGAACAAACGCTGGGCACAAGCTGGTGGTGCGGTAGGCAGGAAACATCCCGGTTGGAGAGTTTGAGTACCTACCTCGCCATGTAGTTCAAGGATAGGCCAGGGCCCCGCTCAGAAAAGTCTATAATTTTCTCTCTTTAGGCTGGAACACTTTGGCGCTACAAACCATTACAGCGAAAGCAGCGTGAGAAGTGATTTTAAGCACGACGTATCGTGACGTCCATCAAGAAAGTCAATGTCTTTTTTCTTCTGTACTGAGATCGCACCGATGGCTTCCGCCATGGTCAACTGTAAGCTTAGATGTCTTGGGAAAACGCTTCCAGTTTTTAGTTTCACCCGGCAAGATTAACAATTTGGTGAAACAGTGCTGCACTTAAATGTCAGCGCCTTCATGACAGCATCACCTAATGAATGCATGCTAGCTATTTAACTCTTCGTCTGCAGAGGAATGAAGTGCCCTTTACTTCAATTCGCAGCTGATTATAGAGTTTTATGGTGTGAACAACCTTATGGGTTCAACCTCCGACCGGACCTTGTTCTGTAGTCTGTGCAGGGCCATGGCGGAGAGGCGATCCGAGAGCATCACCAGAGTCCCCTGCCCTTGGTCGATTACGGCTGAATTTCTCTGTTGTATGCATCATTTTTGTCTTTCCCTAAATAATACTCAGGCATCTTTTTTTTTACATTGTCGCCAATTCGCTTGAAAATTCGGTGAGGACATGAATAGACGCGGTAAAACTGCCATCTACATCTTTTTGTCGAGATAACGTTTTTTTCACAAACTTTAAAAAAAAAAATTGCCACAAAGGTTGGTCCTCATCCATTTTTTTTTTAAATTTATTTCAAAGTCTTATTTGACGAAAAATGTTATGCCAGTGGCAAACACAAGTTTACTGCTCGCACTGTCAAACCTGTTCGCAACTGTTTAGATGACGTTTGGGGGGGGGGGGGATGAATTCCGTGAAACCTCCTTGCAGCACTTGCTCAGTAGAAGAAATACGACATAGACTGTTTTTTTAGACTGCTTGCTCATTTTGCAGGTCTGCCTGCCATTGGTGTCGTGCCACTGGAGAGCGCTGGTAACTTTGGTTGTTTGTTTTGGGACTGCTTTCTTTAGCGGTTGTCTCAATGTAACTGTAAATATAGAGATAATTTTAAAGAGCGATTTGGGAAGAATATTTAGTTTATGCTCAAAATAGTGATGGGTACTTCTTTAGTAGGTAAAATAGATACTGTGTGCCGCTGTTAGGGCCAAGTTCAGATCGGCCCTCTTTTGAATTCTGCTAAGAAGTACCCATGAGGGTGAAAAAATATTTCCATTGCAGTACTAGTTTTGCGTTAGTCTTTACATTTCAATGTGAACATTCAACAGAAATCTCTCCGGTTGGGTTGAAGGAGGATTAAGTGAAAACGTAAAGTCAATTGCCTTAATTCGGGACTGGACATTGATTTCAAGGCCTACATGGCCATCTGGTCGGGGGAGGATATGGCTGTTGCCGTGGAGGAGCAGTATTTATATAAGTAAAGTACAAAGCATAAAAATAAAAGTATCAATATGCTCACCACAAAAACAATACTAGCCACTGTAGTGTATCTCTACAGAGAAATTGATGGAGATTTCCTGATACTTTCTGCTGCTTAGGTGCGCCAAGATCCGGAGGACCTTTGTAATTGCAGATACGGTCACCTGCGACGAAGTGTCTTCTAACCGTCTAATATGTTGTCACGAATAAAATGAGCATATGGATGTAAACCCGAAAATGAACAAAAGGGTCTTAGTTTATTTCTTGTGCGGTATATATTGTTTTTGTATTTGCCCTGTTGCGTATGAAAACTGCATTCGGTGCTTGGTGTTTGTAATATTGTTGCTCGTACAAAATGCTCAAAGGATTCTGTTAAGATCACCACTATCCTATATTTCTAGGGTGTCCTTCAGCGCCTCAAGGGTGTTGCTAGAACACCCTTGCGATGGTTTGTTAAATGCTTGACGTTGTTGGGCCCGTGATGTTAGGAGGGCTGACGGTTGCTGATTTACTCAAGGGGCGATGAAGGGTTGATCGACGTGGAATACAAACGGTTTATTTAGACGATCAAACTATGTACACGTGCTATGTACAAAGCAGAAGTTGGCATTTTCTGGGTAAATGTGAAAATCGTCTAGATATTTGAAGGCTTTCTCCTCCTTGTCTTCTGAGAGTGGTGAACCAGTTATTTTAAAATCTGCCAAAGCTACGTGATGCATGTCGTCCTGTGGTCGTATGGGGTACGTCAATACCATTCATTATTTTTGCAACGGACACGACGTGAAGGCTCCATAGTTCCTTCAGTGGTCTTGGTTGCCGCCAGCCCGATGCCTCGCTAAAGCTCTTGAGTTGCAACCCGCCGCACCGGGCAGAAAGGATCTCCGAAACAAAACACACATAAAACACGCACACACAAAACATCAAGGATTTATATTATTCAATGGGTCAGGGCGAATAGTGAATTCAAAGATTTTTGAAACAGAATTAAAAAGGAGACAGCTCAGACATTGGACACTGTTCATTTTCTGAATGAAGTACAAAGACCGACGTAAACATGTCAGATTTCAACTCTTTAGAAATGTGAAGGGGTTCGGGGCGCAGGCGCTTGCCCAGTCGCCACAAAATGGGTTTTGGTTAAGGAGGGGCAGCCATTAAAAAGCAAAACGACGTCGACACCTGTGGTACACCGAACACTACGGAGCCCCACACGGGGGCAGCCAACATATTATAACAAAAAAGGCTGGGCTGTATATGTCGGGCTGTCAGTGCTGCCCGGGCACTCTATCCACTTGCGGTTCAAGAAAAAGAATTCTATCCTCTCGCAAGGTGGGCCCTTTCCGCCAAAAGAGAGGAAAAAGGGAGGTATGCAGAAGGTGCAAAGGAAAGATAAGAGGGAACTATAAAAGACGAGGCGACTGAGTCAATAATGCTGGCCTGGCCTTACCAGGAAACACGTCTACGAGAAGAGGGTCCGAAGTGGTGCATTGCCTCGCCCGGGAAGCCCCCAAGGGTTTTAATTCAACCCGAGCTAAGCTCAACGACCAGGACGCACTTTAACACGGACACGGAGAGGCTACGCACAGCCAGACGGGGGTAGGTGGACCCATATGTGTTGGGGTACGTAGTGACGCCACTCACCGAACATCTACTAACTGGGGTGCACCTTGCGGGTACAATTAACTTTTTAATTAGTAAAAATAAACACATGTTTTTCATTAAAGACTTACTGAGCGTGATCTGCAAGTTTCCAGTTTTAGGCAAGTTTAAAATGTAGGTAATTATTTAGCTAATACCGATGTTGTTTTTTTTTCAAAATTTTTGATGTCCGCCGTGGCTGCCAGTCTTTTCACGTAAAAATGTTCTTTGTTTCTCAACCACCCTATTGGAATAAATTTGTTTGTCTTTGCTAAAACGCCCGGTATATACGTATATAAAAAAGAAGACGCAAGAAAAGTCATAACTCGAGGCGTGCCGTTTAACATATCGTTGCATAGAGAACTCGCATCAAAACAAATTGCGGTCATTGATCTATGCTTCGACCGTTCCGACGCCGCTTGGGAATTCGATTTAGCGCGACATAACAATCGATCGGACCGGTACTAAAATAGAACGATCCGAATTCGCCATTGTTTGCAGAATCAAACAGACGCACCCCTCATTCTGAACAATGGGTAACAATTCACGTTCGTACCTTGTACAAATGCAGAGACAGATTATTCTGGCATACATAAAACGCGTGTTCGTGTTTCACGACTTCTGTGGAACGGCGCTGTTCTTCCGCAAACAAATGGCGTCGTTTAGAAACACCAGTGAAATAAAAATAAGGACTGTTTCAATGAACCTGGAATGGATAAAATTCAAGAAATGGTTCAAATGGAACCTTACCGAGAAAAACTAAAAGTAAAAGAATATCTTGCGCAATGACTAAGATATTTTGTTTATTCTTTTTTTGCGTATCAAGACATGTTTGGTGATTTTGGGTTGGGGGAATTTGTAAAACTCCCCCAACCCAATGTGTTGCTGTTTTTGAGCCTTATCGGAGGTCATGAGCTCGTCAAAGCTAACCCTTCAATATATTTACTTGGTCTGTACCATAAACGTAGGGGGAAATAAATGTAATAATATTGTATAATGTATTTATTTTAATATAATTTTTTTTCCGCGGATATTTAAAGTCAAATTTTCTAGCGTTTAAGTTGTTTTTGGTTTATTTGTAGCATCACTATTTGTGCAACTTTACCAAGGCAGCAGCTATTCATGAGCACAAAGAAAAAAATAATGAATGAATAAATACATTATTTTTTTATTGAATCATTTAAGTTATCAGTAACAAGGCGTGAATACATAGCTAGGGTTTTACAACACCGCAATCCATGACGGCCCAATAACTATATAATGTCTTTAAACCGTACCTCGTCCTAAAACTTCTTAAACGTTATGCCCCGCTCATGAAATAAAAAAATACTACATTTAGCTAAGTTACCTGTATGGTCACTTCGCTAAAGTTAGTGCAACAATTGCGGTGGAAAATGCAAGCCAGTATTGGCAGCAACACAAGCTGTGAAATGCGAAAGTCGGCAGTGTCCTGTATGTGCAAAAAGTGAAGAAGCGCCGATGCCGTGTTACGGCGCCACTTGTTAAAGACACTTGAGGACTTCTTACACATTATCTCCCTAAAGCAGGTACAGTACATCTGAGCGTGTGTGGTACGATATGTGAGTAGCAGCGTCACCCTGACGGTTTGCTTCTGTTTTCCTTCCGCCTGCAGGAAATAAATACGTTTAATGCGATAGCATTCTTTAGCTACAGTGAACTATTATAGGAGTAGGGAAAAAATCGGCGGCCTCCGAGTGAGGCGCTTCATGTAGAACCTACCAGGTAGCTCTGGCGCTTGATTCGGCGGAGCACTTCTGCCAGCGAAGCCTGCGCCAAGCGTGGCCGTTTCTGATCTTAGCGGTACATTAATTTGACCTATGTATGCTTTATGGATGTGGCAACATCTATGAATCAATGTTTAAATCTTACTTGGGCAGTGTAGTAAAACCAGAGGTACCCAGTCTTGCATCCTGGCGCATAGCGGTGTGCATTAGACTTCTTTCTCTTCGTTTTCATTGATTGGCGACAAGCCTCGAACCTACGAATAATCACAATGCCAAACACTTGTCATTCACGGACACAAATCGTGAAAATGACCATAGGCACCATGCAAACCATCCGAGAACATAGGCGACGCCATACGCCATGTCACAGTAGCCATGCCCTCCGGATTTCCACAGCAGTGGCACTCGCGGCCGTCTACACGTTTGGCTTCACACGGTCGATGGGACGCTGCCGATGCTTTTTCCACTACCCCTATTCTCTAGTTCACTGTACTTTAGCTACTTCGCCCTGTTTTCGCAATACGGGATCTGGCCTCGAATGATCCGTGCGCATGCGCGGCGCGCGTATGCGCCGCGTTTACGCAGGGGCCGCGCGTATGCGGAGCGGCAGTACGCCCTCCTTCACATTCAAACCCTCTTTGCAGGACCTGGGGTCCTTGACGTCTTTCTAGATGTCGTTCTAGAGGTCGTCCTGAAATTCGTCCTAGAGGTCGTCCTCGACGTCGTTCTTGAGGTTTTCCTAAAGGTCGTCCTTGATCGAGATCGTCCTAGAGGTCGTCCTATAGGTAATTCTAGTCCTCAACGTCGTCCTCAACGTCGTCCTCAACGTCGTCCGAAACGTCGTCCTAAACGTCGTCCTAAACGTCGTCCTTGAGGTCCTCTAGAGGTTGTCCCAGATATCGCCATAGATGTTGTTCTAGACCGAGTCGTTGATGTCGTCCTCGAAGTCGTCCTAGCAAGCAGATAATTCCGCGCCCCGCATACACGGAGCGAAAGTACGCACGCATTCGGATTCGTGCCCAATCTATGAAGCAATCACTTGTGCCTGCGGCGCAAGCAGATAAGCCCACGCCGCGCATACAGAGAATGGCAGAACGCAGACATTTACATTTTCACCCAAGCTACGAAGAAATTATCGGTTTGAGCTGAGCGAGTTGGTACTGGTCAATAAGGGTGGCCAAACAACTTGAACATTAAACGATTACACAGAGACAGGACAAGACACACACGAAGTTGCAATGTTGGTGTGGAAACAGCTTAAACATTGAACGATTACACAGAGGCAGACGATTAAACGACTACACAAATACAAAGTAAACACTCAAAAAGTGACACACTGAAGACGCGCTGACATTATTGATCGCGTCGTAAACCATTCATTAAATAATGTGATTACTCAAAATTTGCGTCGTCATATTCATAGTGAGCGGCGTCGTGAGCTTCATAATGAATGCTACCGCAATCGATACACAACCAGCAATGATGGTTTCTACAGCAAATTTTTCTTGAATTTTGTCCTAGCGCTAAAGAAAATATTAGATGTATCAAGTGCTTGGGAACAATTAATATCCATCCTCTTTTGTTATGAAAAAAAATCTCGTCAACTACACAACCGCTAATAATAAAAAAAAAACATTAAATTTGTTCAAAAATTAATTTATAATGATTTTATAGCAATTTTTCTTTCAGTCAGTTTCTACCAAGGCTTGGGTACGACCGGTCGACAATTCGTTTTCCCTGAGGAATGGAACGGCTCCTATAAAGCCGTTCATTTTTAATTTAGATGCCAGTCGTGAGTCCGAGGCAAACACAATCCTATATTGAGCATAGTTGTAAACCCGAGACTGGGGATACGGACAAAGGACAAACATAGAACGACACGGACGAAGTCTCAAACGCAGCTACAAACTTTATTTCACAGGACAACCATGTATGTCACTCGCCACCCTTTGTCCCCCTCTTTTTACCTTCCTTTTCCCAAAACCCTACCCCTTCCCTCTTTCTTTTCCCAGGCCCCCGTACATTCCAGACAAAAAATAATAAGCTCTGACGGCGCCAACTCAAAGTTGCCGAAAGATCCCGTGTCAACACACATACACCGCGACATCCCGAGGTCACTCCTGTTCTCCCAAACCAGTCGCAAAGCCGCCGACAGATCTTCTGTCAAGACAGACACACCGCGACACCCCAGATCATCCCGGTTCTCTCAAAACAGTCAGCCGCAAAATATTTTTCGGCTTCCGAACTTAACTGGACGGACGTGTGACTGATGCATTCGGCAGACGTCTTTATCCTAATGGTCTCTCTCACTAATCTTTTCATGTGTTTGTTTTCCCTTTCTACAATCTTTACGTCTCCCTAGGCTGGAGAGCAGTCGGCACATTCATTCAAATGTTTGGCTTTTTCCGAAATCGGATGTTTTTTTTTTTTTACATTTCTTTTATGTTCCGGCAATCTATCGTTCACACATATTTTGGTTTGACCTACATAAATGACAACACATTTCATTGGTATCTCGTACACTATACCGAACTCGCATACTGTGGACTTCACTCTGTGCACCTTTTTACACTGTTTGGGTGTTCTCAAAAACGGGGTCAACCGGTCCAACCTAAAATCCCTCTCAAAAACTACGTCGGCGCCGAACTTCTTTGCGCACGCCTTTAAGTTGTTTGAGATGTCATGGTGGTACAGGATAATCGCCCAACGACCCCCCCCCCCCCCCCCCCCCCCCCGGGGCTCAAGACTTCCCTTATTTCCCGAAACTAGCTTTTTAATTTGTCCAATTATGCCATTACTCGAAAACCCAGCATTCTTTAGTCGACCCATCTGCTTCTCCACTGCCTTACTTACGTAGTGAGTGCAAGATCGGTTTAAAGCATTGTCTATTAATGATGTAGTAATGCCACATTTAACCGTCCTAGAGTGGCAACTCGAGCGCGGTAGGATAGGCTTCGGCATGAGTTTTCCATACTCCCAGCATAAACCATTTGCCACGTGGATCTGCAAGTCCAGAAACTGCAGGTTCCCATCTTTCTCTCTTTCTAGCGTAAATTCCTATTCTGGTGCGGACTTCCTGACTATTTTTTCCAAATCTCATTTCAGTTTTTCCTCTGAAGTACACACTAAAATATCGTCGACGTAACGTCGGACAAAATCCAAGTTCTCTGGTGTTCCCCCTAGAAAACTCGACACATTAGAATCTAGACTGTTTAAATAAATCTCCGACAGAATCGGCGCCACCGCTGACTCAATACATACTCCCTCTTTTTGAAGATACTTGCGTCCGCTGTACTTAACCACTGTTGATTGCAAGTAATAGTCTAAAATACGTAAAACACTGTCAACCGAAATTCCCGCCCCAGACTGGAATTTCACAAGATCTAGATCCAGGTGGTCTTTGACACGTTCCACCAGGAGATTCTTCTCTAAGGAATAGTACAAGTTTTTTCTGTCCACTGCAAAAACAAACCGACGCTCATGGTGACGTTCCTTTAAAATTTCGATTAGTTCCGCAGTGTTTTTTAGAGATAACCCCTTCTGAATGAACCCCGATACAACTTTCTGCCACGTTCCATTTTCATTGATTACAGCACGTAATGGCATTTCCGGCTTATGATCCCTCAGAAAAAATTTCATGCCCAATTCTGAACGCTGTGCACCTCTGATTCTTGTGACTAGTTGGTCGAATTCATACTCCTTGAGTTCTCTGCAAATACCTCCCCTCAGTCGTGTCAAGTCTTTGACAGATTCATTAAACAGGCCACTCATGGTGCACTCCGCCTTCTCTCTAAACATGTGAAACGGGAGCACAGCAAAACGGGAGCACAGCAAAACCTAACCTAACCTAACCTAACCTAACCTAACCTAACCTAACCTAACCTAACATAACCTAACCTAACGTAACCTAACCTAACCTAACCAAGCCTAACCTAACCTAACCTACACCAGCTAGCCTGCACCCTCACCATTGCTACAATCCTATATCTTCGTTTCCAGTTTAGGTTCTACTGCAGCTGACACTGCAATTCGATGTAAACAACCAAAAAACGCCAAATGTGTGTCGTTGCTACTATAGCTGTTTTGCGGGTTAGCCCTAGCCGGGAGGGCGCCACGAGAGAGCACGACACGAGAGCGCACGACAGCAGAGCGCGTGACAGGAGAGCGCTGAAGGACAGCAGAGCCAGTATGTAGAAAAATTTTGGCCATTCATTGGGAAGTATTCCAGGCAAACGAGGAGGCACCATTGGACGAAAGCGGGCTAAACGGGTTCCTCGGCGTCTTCCCCAATTCAAATGTGGCCAACCAGGAGCCGGAAATACTTAATATCTTGGCGGTGGTCGCAAGAAACGAAATTAATAAGCGCGTCGGAGTAACGCTGGGTGGCTGAAGATATGGTGCACGTGATGTCTCGATCACGTTCACCCAAAATTATGGTGGGAGGGCGCGACTAGCAGTACGATCGCCATAATCCGTACGCCAGGTGCCGAGGGCCGGGAATCTGCCGTCCGAGCGGTCTCACTCTGTCCGAGCAAAACAGAGCTTGAGCGACACATTCGTTTCTCACAGCATGATCATAATGGAAACATCATGTGAGCCATATATTCAACCATGAAGAGTTACTACATTTTCCCCTTACGCTCTTATTAAAACTGTTTCTCGCTACCACCGCTAGGGGAGTCTTTTCGGCTTCTGGTCAGCCAAGAGAGCATGCCAAGCCCTCTATCTGTGTCTAGTGCACGCCCTGGATCTGCGCGCTCCTCCAATGACCAAACTCTCTTTATACACGGCTCTGAACGACGGCTGCACTCACTAAGGTGTATTCTTCCCCGTGGCAGAAAGTTCAAGTATTCAATCCCCTTGTGTGGTATCTGGGTTGTTATTACTTTGAATTTACTGTTACGGGACAGCCAGCACTGTGCAATATGCGACTGCAGCTTTATATTTCGTAATAAATGACAGGAAGGAAAGGATTAACTTCCAGCGCGTTTTAAATTCAACGTTTTTTCCAAAGTTTTGCCAGAATTAATCATGATAATGATGTGCGCGCGAGAGAGGTTTCTGTCTTACTCTCAGTAAACAACTAAATGTTAAATCCAGACAAACAGCTATTCGCCAATCCGATTTTTTTTTTTTTTTTCACTCATATGAACCCATTTTTTTTTATTTTTTTCTGGGAAACAAAAATTACAAGAAAACTTCTCTCGAGGGCGTTTTCAGATAAGATCAAACAACCATGTCCGGTGACCATTTTTAATTTCAATTAAAAATATATTTTGCTAACTTTATGCCCAGAAGAATACAACCAATTCTTGTTTTCGGGAAAACAATTTTGTCTTTGCGAAAAAAAATTGTAAGCACTCCCTCAGTCACGTGCGCGTTTTGCGTATCACGCGATGTTGACATTTCGGACGGCTTCCCCAAAACCACTGTTCCGGCTACGGGTCTTGAATTTTTCACTGACATATTAGGCATAAGAACGATTGACAAAAAGTATTAATCACCGAGTATTAGGGTAGCTATTTTGAGAAAACAAATCGCAAACACGGCACATTGCGCAATAACGCTCTCGATTCAAGAATATTTTTCTCGTATCTATAAAAGCTAAGGTCTTCACACTTTGCCAGTGTGTTGCCCTGTATATAGTTATTCTTTTCATGAAATATTGTTCTCCTGGCTAGCGGGAGAAATTTTCAAGAATTGCTCACACAGGGGCATTTAACTAAAAATGCATTATTT
Organism: Ixodes persulcatus; assembly: GCA_013358835.2. Lineage (NCBI taxonomy): Eukaryota > Metazoa > Arthropoda > Arachnida > Ixodida > Ixodidae > Ixodes > Ixodes persulcatus. The sequence continues at coordinate 126,439 of JABSTQ010009062.1, forward strand.
TGAAAATCATTTTAAACAAAAGTCAATCCTTAATCATTTTTAAACTCTCTGCAATTAACGTTTATAATATGTGCTAACAGAGTCTGTAAAAACATGATGCAATATTTGTGTGGCTTTTAAGTTATAAAGCGAGAAACATGGCCAAATCGACGCTAACGCGGTTGCCGTAAATGGTGCATTCACATACCCGTTCTTCACAATTTCATTATTAATAAAAAGCGTAAAAATGCTACGGGGTGGTCTGGAAAAGACGAATTGACAGCACAGAGGTGGACGGTAGTTTTGAAGGAAAAATTTTTAATACATTTTCGTACAACCGACCCAAAAATGCCCATGGGCCGGAGCGATCGAAGTGCGCCACCCTGTACCATGCTTCGCGGTGCCTGTTTCAACAGCCGGCGCATAGCGTCTCCGTCTACGCGACGTAAAGGAAGCAACCGGAGCGACTTTGCAAACAGATCAGCCTACAACCTTGGCGGTAACATGAAATAGGAGGTAGGGCGCGGCCGAACCTGAACCTGCGCTGCCTGTGAGCGCCAATAGATCCGCCACACTGGAGGGCCGAACAACGCGAAGAAAATAAAAGATACTTAAAAAAAAAAATCCGATTGTTTGAGATTGTTTGTATTTGGCGTTTTCAGATAGGATCGAACGACCATATGTCCGGTCGACATTTTTTTTTATTTTTAGCAAAGGGTATATATTTTACTTGTTGTGCAAGCACAAAAACATATTCAAACGTTTTCCGCGGAAAATAGAATTTCTCTTGAGGAAAAAAAAAAACACAAAGTCGCTGTCGGTATACGCTCTCGTTTTTGCGACTTTCGTGAAACCGTCGTTTTGGATATTTATTAAAGAAAAACTGTTGTCGTCTTAGGTTTAATTTTTGTGCAGAGACTCTACATAAAATAAAATGAGGTAAACATGTATTATAGATAACGAAGCAATGTAGAGCTTTATGGATCCGGATCTTAAAAGACTGGAAATTCAAATTTTTTAAATCAGTTGAACGCGTCTGTTCTATATTTGCATAAATTGTCATTGAAATTGAAATTGATAACCTTTCTAAAATAAATACACTGAAATTTAGACAGGTTACCGATTTCGCAATAATCGGAAAATCAGTTTAAAATGAAGGTCATTGCAATTTTTCTTCTACTTTTCACAGAGCAAGGCTCATAATCTGTCCCATCAGGCCCTTCAGAAAGGCTTTGCAATATTTCTTTTTAATTTTTATTTCACAGGGTTTTTAATATATAGAATTGACGTAACGGGAGTGGAAAAAGATAGGACGTTGCCAATTTCAAACAAGGGCAAGCAACGGGTCGAAAAATTTAGGAAGTCTGTTAAGAGAAAGCACTGTGACGAGAATTTGTTAAAAATTAGAATTCATACAAAAGATTACACATGAGTTTGAAGCACAAGTCAACATTTTAAATACAGATTTCTCGGATCAGTGAATTTCGGAGCCTACCCTTCGTGGGGAGGCTGGGCTGCTGACGTTTCAATAGTTATAAGAAAGAACACATGTTTAAAGTGGTACAATTGAAACTAGTTTAATTAATCAAGATCCTGTGCGCACATTCGGAGCTTGTCGTGTGAATTCTTTCTACCGGACGCTGACCTGAGTCGGTCATGGCACTCTCCTGGCACTCCGAAAAGGAAAATTTGTTTCCCGGTTTGCCTGTAGCGATTACCGTTCGATTCTTCTCAGCGGCACCGCAAGCTCGCGACCTCGATCTGCTTTTCGTAGCCATAGGAGACTTTACTTTTAAAGATATATATTTTCTGCTGCTACTGTTCTTGCTAGAACAGCTGTGGTTGCGAAGTGTCGGACCGCGTACACTCCCACAAGTGTCAAGATTGAATTCTACGCATAACGGAAACAGAGTCCCAGTCCTTTGCTTTCATGTCCCTGAACGCTTTGACGTCAGCTTTCGGGAGGTGGATTAGTTTCACGTTCGGCAGTTTAGTGTTCAGTGGGTCAACCATCTCAGGCGCCGACTGGATCACCGACTTGGTGGGCCGTCGGAGGCTGTACAACGTTGTCTGGTGTGGTGTTTGACGCGACCCCCGATTCAATCACAGGCACTCTTGCCATGTCAAGCTGCGGAAAAAATACACCTCGCTGACGTGTATTTGTGGCTCTGCAGCTTGTGTAGTGGGTACTTGTTCTTAAAGTGGCTTGTTGCACCATCACTTACGTAGGTCATATTGGCATACCTAAATTGGATTTCACGATTCTCCAAACCGTTGTCCTATAAATTAAGTTACAGACAATCTCATTTAATCGCAATTATTTTTCCTTTTTTCTATGCAACTTTATTTTCTACGCGTTGTTCGGCCCTCCACGGCGGCGAATCTATTGGCGCTCACAGGCGGCGCAGGTTCAGGTTCTGCCGCGCCCTACCTCCTATATCATGTTACCGCCAAGGTTGTAGGCTAATCTGTTTGCAAAGTCGCTCCGGTGGCTTTCTTTACGTCGCGTAGACGGAGACGATATGCGCTGGCTGTTGAAACAGGCACCGCGAAGCATGTTACAGGGTGGCGCACCTCGATCGCTCCGGCCCATGGGCATTTTTGGGTCGGTTCTACGAAAATGTATTAGGAATTTTCCATTCAAAACTACCGTCCACCTTTGTGCTGTCAATTCGTCTTTTCCTGACTACCCCGTAGCATTTTAACGCTTTTTAATAATAATGAAATTGTAAAGAACGGGTATGTTAATGCACCGTCTATGGCAACCGCGTCAGCGTCAATTTGGCCATGTTTCTCGCTTTATAACTTGAAAGCCACACAAATATTGCATCATGTTTTTGCAGACTCTGTTAGTACATATTATAAACGATAATTTCAGAGAGTTTAAAGAAAATTAAAGATGGCCTTTTTTTTAAAATGATTTTGAAAATAATGCATTTTTAGTTACATGCCCCTGTGTGAGCAATTCTTGTAAATTTCTCCAGCTAACCAGGACAACAATATTTCACACAAAGAGGAATTATATACAGGGCAGCAGACTGGAAAAGTTTGAAGACCTTAGCTTTTATAGATACGGAGAAAAATATTCTTTAATCCAGAGCGTTATTGCGGAATGTGCCGAGTTTGTGATTTTTTTTTTCTCAAAATGACTACCCTAATACTCGGTGATTAATACTTTTTGTCAATTGTTCCTATACCTAATTTTTCAGCGAATATTTCAAGACCCGTAGCCGGAACAGTTTTTTGGGAAAAGCCGCCCGAAATGTCAACATCGCGCGATTCGCAAAACGCGCACGAGACTGAGAGGCTGCTTACAAATTTTTTTCGCAAAGACACAAATTGTTTTCCGAAAAGAAGGATTGGTGTATACTTCTGGGCATAAAGCCAGCAAAATAAATTTTTTCATTGAAATTAGAAATGGTCACCGGACATGGTTGTTCGATCTTATCTGAAAACGCCCTCGAGAGGAAAAGTAGTGATCAATCTCGAAAGGAGCAGCACTCTATGAGCGGTAGCGATGACATCTGCGTGGTAACGACTTCCCGCAGGTCTGCCAACTCAGCCAATTAAATGACATTGAGCGTTCTAAATGCGACTCCGTTTGGTGTCAAAATTTCAGCTCCCTGAAAATGTGTGTTTGAAGACCCCAGTATTGACAAATCCCAAGGCGCTCAAATGCGCGCTCTCGTGACGTACTCTCTGTTGTCGCAGCGCCCTGCTCTCGTGCACTCTGATTTTTTGACGCTCTCCTGTCTGGCGCTGCATTTTTCTAGCTCGAACAACATTTGATGAAAAGGAAACTACGGAAGTGGCGATCCCGCGCCTATATGGCCCTCCTATTTTACTTTCATGTCTTATACTTACGCTTTCTGACGCCGTCTTTTTTTTTTATTTTCTCTTCTCCCTTTCTTTTTTTTTTTTTTGTTCTTTCTCTCTCTCTCTGTCTCTTTCCTCTTTGCTTGCCGGAGGGCGCAAATTAAGGGGCGTGACAATGTTTTGTGAGATATCGTGGGTCGTCGTAAAAAGCGTTTGATTTTCTTTTATGTCGCGTGCGATTTGGGCCGCAGCGTGATAAAACCTAATTTACGCCATTTTTTTTTCTCGCCGAGAATCTTGCGGGTTTTAGGGACTGCACGGAATGACACGACATAAATTACTAGAAATTTGAAAACACACTTAAAAATCATGGTAAGCATTTAAACATTGAGTTAGGGACCACGCTGTCGGAAAACAAGTAGTCCAGAGAGACCAAATTAGTGCTATCAGGCACTCAACCGTATTTACTTGGTTAATTCAGTCTTAAAGGGATGCTGAACCGAAACCTGGATTCCACAAAACACGGCGGCAACAGCGTGCAACGGGATGCTACAAACACCAAAACATCACGCATACAGCAGTATCTTGAATTAATGACCGTATTTTTCAAAAAAAAGGGAGGCGCATTTGACAGATATGTTTACGTCTTGTTTCTCTGAGAAGGAGAGGGAACGGCCTCGCGTCTTCTCCGCCTCGCCGCCTTGAGGGGGCGAAGCGAAGAGAGGAGGAAACGAGATATCTTGACGTCACGCGCCTCGTCGGCTTGGTTCAATCTCAAGCTCTTTTTCCAAAAAAACGGCCGTCCATTCGAGATATCGCCTTACGAGTAGTGTTGTAGGCATTGTATACCTCGCCTACAGCTCCTGCATTGTTTTCTTAAATCCAAATTTCTGTTCACCATCCCTTTAAAGGAACAACGTAGTTGGGGTTGGTCTAGCTTGAAACGTAGATCGTACAGAAACCTGTACCATATACTAAAGCAGAGAATACTTTTTAATCGAATCTCTCGTCTCCCAAAAATGTATGCCCTTCCTATGATCCTATTGTGCGTTTCCCAGCTGAATCTTTCTGGGAACCTGACCAATTAAAGTTACTACAAATATAAAAACTACTTTCGTGATAATCCTTAGGTTTTATTATTAGTCCCCGAATTAGGGCCGAGATTAGACCGATACCGACTCTAATTCCGGGATAGTCATCATAATCATAGTAATCCTAATTATAGTAATCCTAATCAGAGTAATCTAAAGTAATCCTAGTATCGATCCTAATAACTGTGATCCTAATATAATAATACTAATTTTAGTATTATTAGATACGGAATTAGGCTAAACTCGGGTCTAGTCCCGGGATTAAATCCGGGATTAGCCTTTCAGACTATCAGTCAACATTCATCGTGTTTTGTCAAAAGATATAGTAAAACCCTAGTAAAAATATGGTCTGCATAAGAAATTGTTTGGTCCAATAAACGCATATGATTAAATAAGATAATATAAGAGCGTAAACGAACCCTATAAGAACGTATAAGAAAATATAATATTAAACAAACAGTTATGAGAAACTGATAACAAGTTTGTTTCTTATAACGTCCTTTATAATCTTATATTGTTCTTATATGCTCTTATAAGGTTTTTGTATGCTCTTATATTATGTTATTTAATCATATGCGTGAATTGGACCAAGAAATTCCTTATACATGTAAGATTTGTTACTAGGGAATGGACGAGTCAACGAGCAAAATGGTATAACTCCCCGTGCCACTCATCACTTCGTTACTTTAAACGAATAATCCAATGCCGCACAACGTCGGCGGAGTATTGCGGAACCTTAAAATCATTCTCGCTCGCGCACATTTGAGGCAGTAAAATTAGACAGTATATGTACTGAGCATAGTTGTAATCCCAAGACTGGGGATACGGACTAAGGACAAACACAGAACGACGCGGACGATGTCTAAACACGGACGAAGTATAAACTACTTATTTGAGACTTCGCCCATGTCGTTCTACATGTGTTTGTCCCTTCCCCGTATCCCCAGTTTCGTGTTTACAACTATGCTCAATTTACACCAGCTAGCCTGCACCCTCACCATTGCTTCAGTATATCTATGGTCGTGCTCACACAAGACTAAATCACTGAAACGAGAGTGACGTCATAACGCCCAAAAGGAGACGATGAGAATTCCTTTGTTTTCTTTCCGAAGTTCTTTCCGATGACTTACTAGCAGTCTTGTACATGTTACCCGAAAAAAATATAATTTCTATAAAAAAGTATATTTACTATAACTTATAATTACTCTTGGTTGAAAAGTATTCACTCAGATGACATGGTTACTTAAGAAGAAAGGTAATAGGCCGTCACTTGAGGAACTAAACATTACTTTTCCGGTAATTACTTCAGATAATCATAACCACAGATTTTTCTACCGGTTTGAAAGCTGGACTTTTGTACCATACATTGCTGTACTACAATCACCGAACTATAAACTACTACTTATTTTTTTTTTAATCCACCAAAAACGGTAAACCATTCTTGTGTCGGATATGGAAGAAACCATGTAGAAACAATAGGCATCGTTAAAGACGAGAGGAAACATAGTGGCTGTTACAAGTAATATTATTACTTCCAAAAGAAATAAATTTACTCCTTTGATTACCTCGTAACAAATATACTGAGATGATTATGAAATTACTACAAAACGTAATTGATTACATGTAATTTCCTTACTTGTAATGGGGCTCGTGCGAGTCTTCTTGCTGGCACTTGGGAAGATTTATTCTCGTGTGCTAGGTGATAGTTATACACTGACACTGCCTGGTGATGGTTACGAAAATTGGAGAGAAAGCAAATTGGCGTATTGGCGACTCCAGCGGAAATGACGCCACGTAGCGGAAACGCCGAGAAGCTCAAAAGAGGAGGTCGTTTCGACTCTGTCGTCTGCTATCGCTGCTTGGTTCTCGTAGGCAGCATAGAAACAAACATCGTTTCGAGTAAATATTTTTATGCGTCTGCCGTGTCATTCCTACGCAATGACTAGAAGAAGGCTTCTACCATCGAAAAATCGCTCTGATTTCATATGCAACACCGATTTTACGCTGCAGTGCCAGACATTTATGGTGGTCCGAGTGCTGAACGACGAAAACGACCTTCTTTCGCCCGCCATTTTGCCTGACCAGCGCGCCACCTATAGTTTGCTGAAGTCGCGAATAGACGGGCGAGGGGAGAAATAATTATTTTGGTTGGCAGGCTAGGTGGCGCAAGCTACCACCCGTTCCTCCCGTTATAAAGGGTGTTGCTAGCAGCATTCATTTATGCGTGAACATGCATTTCTGCACGTTGTCTGGCACTACTAAAAAGCAGTGTGTTTTCGTAGGCCAGCACATTTTTTGTTTACTATTCTGTATAAATAATTTCTATTTTATGATATTATCCTTTACCACCTCTAACACTATCCCCGGGAAATTCGGAAAGGCACGAAATACTAATCTGAGAACCGCCATTACACCCGTTGAGAAGAGGCAAATAGAAATTGTCACACAGCAAATGCAAAGTCTAAAAATTGTTCTTTTTTTTTTTTTTATTGCGGACGACATGGGCGGGTTGGACATCGGTCCGTGACGGGGGCGCTTCGTCGCGGAGGCTTCTTGAACTAAGGAGCCGGTTCTACGTCGGAAAAAGTCGCCACCGGGGGGAAGCGGAAAAAGTAACGCCGAAAACGTCAGAACATAGTTCTCTGGCCGGGTCGATCGAAGACTACAAGATGAACCCTTGATAAGAACCAGCTTTTCGACAGGGCCGTTTGTTATGTGCATAGTGTGCAATGCGTAGGGCTGCGCTCGTCAATAGCAGATGACGAAAGCAGCGCGGTCGATACAATGTTTCACCGGACACCAGGGTAAGAAGGACAAAAAAAAGAGAATTCGTTTTGATTATTGCATAATTTTTGCAGCGTATTTTACGGACTCGGCGTACTCAACACGTTTAGAAGTTGAAATTTTAAGCGCCGAGGACTGTCTACTGGTGCGAGCTACACAAGGATGCGGTTTTTCAAAATCGTTCATGATGTAGAGGCTCGACGAAGTTTGTGAAAGACAGGATATGCCGATGATGATTGATGTATGTTAAAAGCGTCGTTTGTATGCAATAAAGCAGGGATTTGTCAAAGTGCGTGTGCCGTGTATGAGATTTATTTGCATGCGGACTAGGCACCAGGGGCGGATTATCTAATGGCGAGTTCCACTGGTCGTTTTAGAGCGCGCCGGGATCGACTTTTCTGGAGCGCGCCTATTTCACTTGGAGATCGGGATCAAAACGGTCGTGTTCCACTCGTCGTTTTGGATCAGTTCTCACTCCAGATCTCGATCTGGATCTGAAGAAAGTCGCTCCGCCAATTTCTAACGGATTTGACCGGAAGCCAGCCTGGACGCCCCTCGGCGCTCACACGTGACGTTATTTCTCGCCAGGCATCTCGTGAATCTCGTCTCGGAAGAATTCGAAATGGCAGCTCGCGAAGTACCGCCCGCTTTACCGCTGCTGCTACTTGATGACAGTTGCCAAGTTCCTCGAGCAGCTCCTCCAGCAGCGGCGGCTCGAGTAGCAACAGCGACCAGGATTGCTTGTATGTCCCTCATAAAATAGACTGCCTTTTCTGACCTCCGCAGAGAGGCCGAAAATCGAGCCGCACTTGGACATTGCTCATGGGTATTCCAATGGAGAGGTAAGTGGGCTACGCTGATGCAAATTTCTTATCGACACGCATCGTTCACATCATGATTAACTTTGCTCGCACGATGAACAAGTCTGGTTAGCGCCGCGATTGCGAAAACATGTGTTTCGAGATCTGGGACTCCGGAAAGTGGATTCCTGGGAAGGTGAATGACGGGAAGGCGCCCGCTGATTCCTGAGGAGTGGTAATGCCCCACTCGGGATCCGAAGGCGAAGCGGCTCCGTTCGGATTGCGTGCTCCATCTCGGATCTAGTCTGCTGATCCCAGCGCGCTCCAAAACGACCAGTGAAATTCGCCATAAGGAAAGTATCTTTTTTAAACAGACTTTTGCTTTTGCTGCTCACGCACAAGAAGTAGACTACAGACATAAAAATACGGCACTTTTTTTTTATTGACACAGTTTATACCTCCGTACATAAACGAAAACACAATTTATAAAAATCGTGTCCTCGTTTTTGTGACACGAACACTTGTGGTGGAATTTCGTTCATGCGTTCAAAAAATATTCTGATTGAATGAGTGAAAAGAGTGTTTTTAATGTACTTCAATAGATCGATATCTACGTGGAGCTGCATCCACAAAAAGTATTAGCATACCCTCGTATCATCATCTTGTGACAAGACCACTTGGGAATTGTTTGCTATTAAAAGGGAAGGCGTTGGGCGTTGGTCAAATTCGTGGAATTGATATTTCAGGTGTAAGTGAAGCGTTCTCGGCAGACGTGCTGTGCCCCCCCCCCCCCCCCCCCACACACACACACTTTTTTCCCCACCCAACTTAAGATTTGTTTCGCATCAAGTCTTCATTCGTCAAAGGAACCCTGTAAGGTTCTTCTAACCTTTTTTTTTATTTTGATTAAACTAAATGGAAAAAGGTGTGCAAGACTAGTGATAAGATAAAATGTATGGTATGGGAGAATCTTAGTTTCTATTAAACAGGTCATGAGACGATTCCGGGTTGGAATGTTCATGACTCTGCAGAAGTGTACTGGTCCCAGCATGGCCCAAGTATACTCCCACAAACCGACACTGACTCAGAAGCCTTTTTGTCGTGGTGAAATTACGAGTATAAAAGAGGTTTATTTCTTTCAGTCTTGCCTTCGCAAAGCTTGATGACGTAATTGTGAGACCGAAACCACCCGCATAATGACAGTCGAGCGCGGGTAATGGATTGAACACCACAACTGCGTGAGCACTCGACTTTGGCTCGTAACAATTAACTGCCTTGGCGGACACTCGGGTAGTGTCTCTTGTCCAGCCACTGCGGTGATGAGAATAGCCGAACTCTAACACTGCCTGGAGCTCACCAAGCATTTTCTACTTATTCAGTTGTAGAGTGATTCTAAGTAGTATTTAGCGAAAACTAACTCATACTCTTAGAAACTCTAATTCTAAATTTAACTAACCCTAACTAACTCTATCTGTAATCCTAACTGAATCTTACATCAACTCTAACTAACTCTAACCCTTGCAATAACACTAACTCACAACTAACTCCACTAAACACTTGGTTTAGCGCTAGTGGTTCATCACTAGAGCTAAACACAAGCCTATTCCATGCCAGGAGGCATGGAGAACCCAAATGACAAGAGCGTGTACTGAACTCAACCACGAGCGATATGTTTGTTATCCTCAAGAGAGCCGGGAACCTCTATTGATTCGTGCGAATATGAACGAACCGCTCATACGAACCCGCAAAAACACTACTCGTATTCATCGTACAAAAGGTTCGATGTTCGCTACATACACGAATGACTAGATATTTCCGCGGACACTGCATCAGTCGTCTTCGAAGCACTTTTGCTTCCTACATACAAGTATGAAACATGTCTGAAGGCAGTTTTTATGACCAATCTGACATGACCGCGATAACATAAAAAAATCAGGAGCCATTTCACTCTGGGAAGGTGGATGACTAGCGAAGCTGTTTAGCACGATACAGACCCGCCCCGAGGAGCCGGAGGAAACTAGACAGGCGCGACGGGACCGCCACCCGGCGGAAAGTAGACACGCACGACGGGACTGCCACCCCGGGAGAACGGAAGGAAACTAAGCACGCAAGCGCTTGGAATGACGACAGAGAAAGGGCTTGCGAGATTTTGTTGACGCCCATGCAAAATCGATATAACCCTAGCCATAAAGAGCTGCGCTGTAAAAACAGGCTTCTGACAACGTCTCCAGCAGACTGCCTTTTGTATGATATCTCGGATGTGTTACCTAGGCTTTACGAGCGCTTCAGACGGAGATGTATCGAGAACCGCGCGACAAGAAGCACAAAAACCAGGTACGTCACACTCTCTCAGCCGGTCCTTTATCAGAACGCCAGTGACATCATTGTGATGTCATCCTGATAAAGCGCCGACAAGCCGATTCCTCGCTAACTGTTATCACTGGTCACATGACCCAAATCATCTGTATATATTCACGGTTGTTGGAATAAATGAGACTGTTTTGCTCACCCACGACAGCTTGTCTGACATGGTGTCAGAAGTGGGGCGGATTCCGACCGGCTCCGACGGAATGCCGCTAACGACGAGTAAGAGCCCTTAAGCAACAACCGAAGCAGCGTCGACCTCGCCACCACAACAGCAGCCGGCGTCACGTCGACATGACAAGACTCAAGCCTCCGAAGCCGTTCGACTTCCACAACGCCGCTGACTGACCCGCCTGGATAGACAAGTTCGACGACTACAGATTCGCATCGGGCTTGCACGAGAAACCGGAGGAAGTTCAAGTAAGAACACTTCGTTATACGATTGGCCGGAAGTCACGAGAAATTCTGCGTTCGGTAGGTTTAAAAAACGAAGGATTCAAGAAGTTCGACCTGATAAATTCAAGGTTAGACGGATACTTCGTTCACACCAAGAACACGGTGTGAGAGAGCGCCCGTTTCAACCAACGCCGACCGCAACTGGGAGAAACGGTAGACGAATTGGCGACCGAGCTACACAGGCTAGCAGAGCGCTGCGAGTTTAAGGACATGAAAGAACGTCTTATCAGAGATAGATTCGTAGTCGGTCTTTTGGACCAAACTCTCTCAAGAGCTTCAAATGGATTCAAAGCTGACGTTGCACATAGCTCTATCGAAAGCACGGACAAGCAAAACAGTAAAGAAACACCAAGCCGAACTAGCAGGGCAAGAGTCCGCAAGCCCTGAAGCGTGTGTTTCGGCCGTGAAACCGTAAAAGACCGCTAGAAAGAGCGAAGCCTCAACTGCAAACAGAAAAAAGTGCAGTTATTGCGCTGGGCCTCTCCATCTCAAGACAAGAAACGAGAAAAATGCCGTTTTCGTCAAAAGTTAGGACATCTCGAAAAAGCTTGTCACATCAAAAAACGCGACGGCAAGAAACTCGACGGCATTGCCGCACACGATAACGCGCATTTCTTGGGCACGCTCGAGCCGTTGAAGAACAAGTTATCTGCGGTCTTCGTGACTGTGCAGATAATTGGTGAGGAACTTTGAATGAAAGTTGATACGGGAGTTTAGGTGACTGTAGTCAGCGATAGTTTTCCAGGCGTTCCACGCTCTCTAGACGAAGTAGAAAGTCTTCGAGGGCCAAGCGATGCAAGAATTTGCACTGTTGGCAAGTTCCACAAGTTCTACACGAACGTACTTGGAAAAATAACTGCTCACGACAGACTATCTACGTCGTCCGCAATCTGCAAACTCCCCTTCTTGGGTTCGCAGCGGTCAAAGCCTTGGGCATCGTTCGATTTTTGGACGAATTAGAGAGCGTCAAAGACGTCGAAGCCAAGTATTCTAAACTGTTCAAAGGTACGGGATCCCTGGCTGGTGAACACACGATACGCTTAGTACCGGATGCCGTCCCGTACGCGGTGTCTACTCCTCGTCGGATTCCCAAACCGATGAAAGAAGCAGTAAAGAAAGAGCTAGACAAGCTAGAGCTCGAAGGAATGATTCGAAAGGTTGAAGAACCAACATGGTGCGCCCCAATAGCACCAGTACAGAAGCCTTCAGGTGACGTCAGAATCTGTGTCGACCTGACCCACCTAAACAAGTTTGTCCGGCGGGAACGTCACCAGTTTCCAACGGTAGAAGAAATCATGGGCAGCTTCCAAGAAGCACGTATCTTTTCCAAACTGTGGATTCTAGCAAATTAACTTTTCGAAATCATGTCAAGAGCTTACCACTTTCGTAACGCCGTATGGAAGGTATTGCTACCGGAGATTACCTTTTGGCGTGACTTCGGCACCAGAAATTTTCCAAAGAAAATTCACGCAAGCCTTGCAAAGCTTAGAAAGCCTCCTGAACTACATAAATGACCTATTGGTGTACGGAGCTAACAAGACTGAACACGACAGTCGCCTGCATCAAAAGGGCGTGACCCTAAACAAAGAAAAATGCTGCTTTTCTGTTGGGAGAGTATCGTTCATGGGAATGGTCTTCGACGCCAGTGGAGTAAGACCTGATCCCGAGAAATTTCGGGCCATCAAAGAGCTCCCCCGGCCTCAAAATGCCGTCGAAGTTCGTTCTCTCCTGGGTATAGTTTTTTTTTTTTTTTTTTTAATTCTCTCTAAGCAAGGGGAGGAAGGGAGGTAGAGAAAAAAGCTGTCATTGCAGCTTGACCTCCCTTTACAGTACAGCGCAAAACAGGACATCTGTCAATGCACATGCAGAACCAAACAAATTCAAAATAAACACTTGTACCAGATTTAACACGATTGAAAAAAGAATAATAGTTAAATCAAAAAAGGACATTTTCACATTATGTTCCTCATTCATAAACGATATCACTCTCCACCAGGAGTGCTTTAACATTTCTCTTGAAAATGGGAAAGGAACACTGAAAGTTTACCTTTTCTTCAATTTTGTTTAGCGAGGAAAAAACTTGATAATCGAATTGTTGCTTGCCATAATTGGTTTTTACTTTGGTTTTTTTCCAGATATTTGTTCTCAGTGCATGATCTGAGCTAACTTTCTTCGGGATTAGGTGCAGCTTCTCTTTTTGGATAAGCTGAAGTAATTTAAAGTAATATATTTTATTAGCCTTTAGCATAGTGAATTTTTTAAACAGTGGGTCCGTACGCAAGTCTCGCCAGTTACCCTGAAAATTGTCGAGCATGCGAAGTATTCGTTTTTGAAGGACTATTATTTTATTATAGTTCGTCCTTGTTGTGGTACCCCATACCAATGCACCGTATGATATTGTTGAGTTAACATAAAGAATAATATTATTATTTTTTAACCATCGAGGTAGTAGTTTATGAATTCTATATATGCATCCTATTGATTTAGATAGTTCAGAACAATGTTTTTGTATATGCGTCGACCAGTTGAAATCTTCATTGAACCATATGCCTAGGAATTTTTGATCTTTGACCTGCTCTAAAGGTATTCCATCAAAATTAATAAATATAGAAGTTTTGCCTTGTTTGTTAATTGGACGAAATATTATGTATTTGGTTTTTTTAGCATTGTGTTGTAATTTATTACGCTTAAGCCAGTTAGCCAGCTTCTCCAAATATTCGTTGGCCAATATTTGTAATGTATCTTTAGACCGTGCTTTAAAGAACGCGTTCGTGTCATCTGCGAACATAATTAAGTTCTGGGGAATCCTGCATGTTTTCCATACCATTTACATAGATAAGAAATAACAGAGGGCCTAAAATGGATCCCTGCGGCACTACGTGTCGTACTTCTAACTTATCCGAGTCTGATTTATCTAAATGCACATATTGATATCGATTCTTTAAATAACTTTAAATTAGTTTTAATGCCACGCCACGTATCCCACAATATTGAAGCTTAATCAGTAAGATATTGTGCTGTTTTGTATCGAAAGCCTTTGTAAAGTCTAAAAACAAACCTAATGTATAAAATGTATCTTCAATATTCCTGATAATTTTGTCTTTTATGTGAAGTAGAGCTTGTTCTGTAGATTTTTGCTTTTGAAATCCATATTGTGCCTCATTTATTACATTATACTTACAAAAAAATGCCTCTAATCTAGTATAAATTACATTTTCAAATTTTTTGGAAACAATTGGCTCCTAATCACCTAAGATTCCTCCCAGATATAGCATCTACCACAGCGCCTCCTCGCAGCCGTTTATGCCTAGATAACGGCTGGTCATGGGGTCCTCAGCAAGAACAAGCACTCGCCAAAACAAGGACACCTTAAGCTCGGAAAGGTGCCTTGCGCGGTACAATCCAAGCTATCCAACAATCGTCTTTGCAGACGCCTCGTCGTACGGCCTCGGCGCCGTACTGCTCCAAGATCAGCCATCCGGGGAGCGACGTCCTGTTGCATACGCCTCCAGGTCGCTAACGAAGACGGAACAGAGGTACTCTCAGATAGAGAAGGAAGCCCTTGCTCTAACATGGGCTGCAGAACGCTTTGACGAATTTCTGCGAGGTCTGAGGTTTTTGTTCGAGACTGATCATAAACCCCTACTTCCGTTGCTGGGCCGCGGCCCACTCGACTCCCTATCCCCAAAAATTCAAAGGTTCCGAATGCACCTGATGAGGTACTGCTTCACCCTCACGCACGTTCCGGGTAAAACCATTGCCACGGCAGACATACTGTCACGAGCAAGAAGCAACAGTTTGGCACCGTCACAGGGAATGCTCTCGGAGGGGGACTTCTCGGCACACGTTGACGCCATCATCCGGGGACTGCCAGCATCCGACAGTCTTATAGACCGAATACGTGTGGAGCAGAATGACCAGGAATGTTCATTGCTGCTTCAAGCCTGCCGACAAGGGTGGCCAGACAAACACAAGCTACCATCGGTTCTCGGGCAGTACTGGGCACAGCATGGAAACGTTACTGTATGCGACGACTTGCTCCTAAATGACACCAGACTTGTCATTCCAAGAAGCCTACGGAAGGAAATGCTTCAAATGCTCCATGTAGGCCATCAAGGCATCGTTCGCTGCCAAGAAAAAGCCAAAGAATCTGTCTGGTGGCCGGGACTCAGCAAAGATATAGCTAGAGTTGTGTCCGAATGCCGAGAATGCGCCACTGAACGCGTGCGATTCTCGGAACCGATGATCCCATCCGAAACACCAGAACTACCATGGGAGAAACTAGGAGTTGATTTATTTGAACTAAAAGGAGCGGTGTACGTTGTTGTTGATTTTCACTCCAGGTAAATAAAATAATAAATAAATAAATAAATATTTTATTGTCTCTTTTTCCACACAGTACATAGACCGGCCCGCAAAAGCATGGGTATGCTTGTCTGCGGGACCTGGCGTCCAACCGGTTGCTTACACAGTGATAGCAAAGCATGCAATATTTGCATGCAACTAAACAAAACCGAACAAAGATAATTATACCTGCCAAGAAAACAAGCAAAAAACTTGGTCCACTTCAGTCCCCTATCGACTGACAGCACCATTCTCTCAGGTCTTGTTTTAGTCTTTTTAGAGAATCCAGGTTATGAAGCTCTTCTGGCAACTTATTAAAATAAAAAGGAACATAGTACGACCTTGCATTCCATATTTAGTATAAATCCTAGGAAGAATGAACTTTTCCGTTCGCCTCAGAATTTGTTCTTTTGTTAAAGGAATTTTAAAATCCCTATTGAAGTAATGTTTTACCAATATTACATAACAGTGCAACCTCTCAGTAGTTAACACTCTCGCGACATTCATATTTTTCATTTTTCTCTACTTCTTCGTACATTGTCCCATATGTGATATTGCATGCAATTTTATAGAGTATATTATCGATTTTTGATTTTTTATAGTTGGAACACATTCCGTATAACGAGATTCCATAACGTAGGATAGACTCACCCAGTGCGTTATATACCCTCCTTCTCAGAGAAACGTTCGCCACACTACGCAACCTGTACAAATAGGCTGAGACGGCTCTCATTTTTTTGATGATATATTCCACATGATCATTCCATAAAAAGATTTACATCCAGATGAATCCCTAAATATTTGGTTGTTAGAACATAATCTAAAGGTACGCAGCTACAGGTTTTGCAACTATCTGAATGAAGGAACAGTGGAGATGACAAGTTAACATGTTTGTATGGACTATGGAAGCACATAAACTTAGTTTTACTAGAATTAACAAAAATATGATTGTCAAAAAACCATGTCATTAGTAATTCGATATCTTTCTGAAAAATTGAAAGTGCGCTTCTTTCATCGCTATGTTCTAGTACCAGGGCTGTATCATCTGCATATTGATACACTCGAGATGCAAGAGGCAGTGCTCTAATTTGATTTACGTAAATATTAAACAGTAAAGGTCCTATTGTTGATCCCAGTGGTACTCCCGATTTAATTCGGATTACATTACTTTTACAGTCTCTTATTTTAACCAGTTTATACCTGTCTGTAATGTAATCCTGCAAAAATGTATAGAAAGGCCCCCTAAAACCCATATTCCTTAGCTTTAATAAACGTTTTGCATGATCAATTGTTTCAAAAGCTTTTGTCAAATCGAGAAAAAGGGCTAACGCAAAATGATTCTTGTCTAAACTGCAGCTGACATAATCTGTAAAATCTTGCAGCAAAAGTTCCGTGCTCTTATTTTTATGAAATCCATACTGGGATGAGCGTATTAAATCATACTTTTCACAATATGAACTCATTACATTGAATATCCAGTTTTCCATAATTGTGCTATGACTGGCAATAGAAAAATAGGTCTGTAATTTGAAACGTCCGGAAATGGTGTTGGTGGACAGAGGCACGTCATCTGTGGCCATCATTCAACGCCTGAAAAGTATCTTCGCCCGACATATGGATTCCGAAGACCGTGGTTTCGGACAACGGGCCCCAGTTTGCATCGGGTTCGTTTCAAGACTTTGTGAGGACGTACGGGTCCAAGCACGTGACAACCTGCCCTCGCTACCCGCAAGCAAACGGCGAGGTTGAACGTGTGGTAAGGACTATAAAACTGCTCTTGAAGAAAGCAGAAGACCCTTACCTTGCGCTGCTGAACTACAGAAACACACCTGGGCCTACAGGTTTTAGTCCAGCACAACTTCTTATGAGCCGACGACTTCGCTCAAGAGTGCCTTGCGCTCCATCTTTACTCAAACCTCGCACGGTAAAATATTCTTGGAAGAAGAGAGGAGTATAGGCAGAAACAGAAAGTATTTTGACAGGTGTCACGCGGCCAGACCTTTGCGCAGTCGTTCTGCAGGCAACCAAGTGCGGCTGAGAGACAGAGGTGCTACGGGTACCATCCTTCGCCCCGGGGACACACCAAGGTCCTACTGGGTCAGGACAAAGGACGGCACTTTCCGCAGGAACCATCGTCAGCTGTTCCTGCTGTCGGACAGCGATCCTGGTGCAGAGCCAGAGTGTCAACAACCTGCGGAGCCCGCGGACAACACCACGAATGAAGCAAGCAAGTCTGGGGAGACCACACCGCCAAGCGAGCCTTGTGCGTCCGATCATCCGTCGACCAGCACTCAACCGACTGCCCCAGCGGGTGAAACCGCGTCACACGGTGTAACAACGCGATCTGGCCGTGTTGTAAAGATTCCTAAAAGACTTGGAATTAATGAGTAGTTTGTTTACGAAAAAGAACGATTTGTTATGTTTTCCTACCTAAAGTAAAAGGGGGAGATGTGATGTCATCCTGATAACGCGCCGACGGGCCGATTCCTCGCCAGCTGTTATCGCTGGCCACATGACCCGAATCATCTCTATCTATTCACGGTCGTTGGAATAAATGAGACCGTTTCGCTCACCCACGACGGCTTGTCTGACAACGGTCACCGAACTCTCGTGTTTTTCCACTGACGTGGCTACGTTTCAGGACTGCGTGACGTGAGGAAGGCCCCACACTCTTAGAAAAAAGGGGACCAAAAGGAGGTAACAGTCCGCCTTTACCACCCTCCTCCCAGCCAGGGGGGAAGCGCTCCGCTTGTTACCTCCTCAGGCGCAGCAGACACTAAGAATGTGGTGCTACCAGGTGAAGTTCGCCGCGAAGGAGCACCAAGGAGGCAAGTATTACCTCCCAGAGGGTGCACCTGTTTGGGCACTGCCAGAGCCTGGGCGCTGCGATTGGTTGAGGGAAGGCTCAAACGAGTTCGCTAATTGGTCTCCTCATATGACACGTCATTCTTCGCGCATGCGTGGGAGAGCGCCTGCCCGGTCGGTCGGGAGCGTCGGCGGGGAAGGCGCCGACGCTCCCGGTCATAACGGCATAACGGTCGTTCTTCTCGAACGTTCGACGGAGGCGTCCCAGCGCAGGAACGTTGTTCATTGTTCTGTTCGGCTCAGTCTCTTCTTACGAGGTCACCGAGAGCGCTGCATTGACTTCAGTCGAAGATCCAAGTCGTGTGCACCGTATGCAGGTAAGCAAATGTTCTGCGCGGGCGGCAGTTGGCGTCGGTTATGACCACCGGGAAGGCGACCCCCGTCTTCCTTAGACAAAGGGTTGGCAGACATGTTGGCACGTTTGCAGGCTTCGAGCGTTCGATAAAATTAGTGTGTGGCGCGAACGCAGACACGGTTTAGACCATGGAAGTTCATAGAGAGCAAGAACAGGAATGACTGTCGCTTGCACAAGAGCATATTTACAAGGTTTACATACGCTAACCAGTCGCGTAGCCAGCAGCTTTTCCGGGTGTATGTGTGTGCGGGTGGAGGAAGGGGGGAGAGCGGCGGTTCGGCGAGCCGGGCGGCCGGGCGACAAGACGCCTTTTGAATCGGGGGTCGCCTACGTTTAAGGCGTGAGGGGGTATGGGTTTTCTCTTTTTGGGGCAGTTGGTGTGTCGCGTCGGACGTTAAATTGAGGATCTGATCAAATATTTGAAAATCTCATAAGGTGGTTTTTTTTTTGTTTTGTTTTTTCGCAGAGCAGTAGTCGATCAGGCATTCATTGGCGGCACCGGCCAACTGGCGCGATTAATTCTCAACGTCGTTGATATTTGTAAAAGCCAGTGTCAAACACTGGTTTTTAATATCAGCGCTTTTTTTTGTTTTTTGTTTTAATTTAACGAGGTTTAATAAATAGTTTGGTAAAATGTCACGTTACCTTGAAATACCGAATATAAATGTCTGAGCTAATTATTCGTGCGCTTCGCAAACATTAATAGTAGTATATTACGGAATAAGATCATGAAGTTGTTACAGGCAGCGAGGCTAGGAATTATATTGTCTTCGCATCTTCTTTGCGTGTGGTCAGGCATTTCTAAAACTTTGATAATTCAGTAGGCGAGTTAGATATAACTCAAGTTTGCATTATTTGACGTTGATTGAATATATTTCTTTCGTCCTGCGGCAACGTTGTAGGGTGATTTCGTCGAGGGTACTGGATGCCTGCCGCCTTGGACTCATCTCGTGACAGTTCTTAACACTGCTTACTGCAGGTAAGCGTAGTCCGATATTTTATTTTGATTTTCTTGTTCCCATTTGTGCACTTGAGATGGGGCTCTTGATTTTTATGTTGATTTTGTGTGTGTGCTGTTCGTTCATTTCCGAGAGAATATTGAGGGTATACTTCGAGTAAATGAATTAGAGTAAGACACACAAGGCGCTTGAGTCTGTCTTTTTCGGTGTTCTTTTTTTGTGTTTTCGTCCTTTGTGTGCTGTTCTTCTCATGTCGAAATAAAACATACATTTCATTTTAATTAGGCAAATTACTTCGGCAAGAATATTTACATATTTTCCGAAGTTCGACATTTGGCAGTTAGAAATTATTTGTGTGCTTCGCAAACATTAAAAGTAATATATCACGGAATAAGGTCATTAAGTTGGTGCCGGCAGAGAGACTAGTAATTATCTTGTTGTCTTGGCTTTTCTTTTTTTGCGTGTGATCAGGCTTTTTTTAAAAGTCTAATCATTCAGTAGGCGAGTTAGATATGGCTCAAGTTTGCATTATTTGAAGTTGATTGAATATATTTCTTTCGTCCTGCGGCAACGTTGCAGGGTGATTTCGTCGAGGGTACTGGATGCCTGCTACCTTGGACGCATCTCGTGACAGTTCTTAACACTGTTTACTGCAGGTAAGCGTAGTGCGATATTTCATTTTGATTTTCTTGTTCCCATTTATGCACTTGAAATGGGGCTCTTGATCTTTATGTTTATTTTGTGTGTGTGCTGTTTGTTCATTTCCGAGAGAAAATTGAGTGTATACTTCGAGTACATAAATTAGAGTAAGACACACAAGGCGCTTGAGTGTCTTTTGCGGTGTTATTATTTTGTGTTTTCGTGCTTGTGTGCTGTTCTTCTCATGGCTAAATAAAACATAGATTCAATTTTAAATTTTAATCTGGCAAATTACTTCGGCAAAAAAATTTACATATTTTTTGAAGTTCAACATTCGGCAGTTAGAAATTATTTGTGCGCTTCGCAAACATTAAAAGTAGTATATTACTGAATAAGGTCATTAGGTTATTGCCGGCAGAGAGACTAGCAAGTATATTGTCTTGGCTTTTTTTTTTGCGAGTGATCAGGCATTTTTAAAAGGTGATCATGCAATAGGCGAGTCAGATGGCCAAGTTTGCATTATTTGAAGTTGATTGAATATATTTATTTCCTACTGCGTCAGCGTTGTAGGGGGATTTCGTCGAGGGTAGATGCCTGCTACCGTGGACGCTACTGCAGGTAAGCGTAGTCAGATATATTATTTTGATGTTCTTGTTCGCATTTGGGCACTTGAAATTAGGTTCTTAATTTTTATATTTTTTTTGTGTGTGTGGTGTTTGTTCATTTTCCAGAGAAAATTGAGGGTATACTTCGAGTAAATAAATTAGAGTAAGACACACAAGGCGCTTGAGTGTGTCTTTTTCGGTGTGTTCTTTTTCTTTGTTTTCGTCCTTGTGTGCTGTTCTTCTCATGTCTAAATAAAACATAAATTCAATTTTAATCTGGCAGAGTACTTCGGCAAAAATATTTGCATATTTGCCGAAGTTCGGCAATTAGGGTTGGCGGTCATAGGGATCTGCTGTGGTGCTGAGTAGCTAATGTGGTGTAGCGCTCTGTGGTGTATGTTCTTCCTCTGTCCTTGTCTTAAAGCGCAATCATGTTTTTTCACGTACAATACCAACTCGCCCAACAATTAGCACTTGAATTACTAACCTGCTACTGTAGTTGTACCCCTTTGACTAAGATTTGTTAGTCACCTAAGTAAATCGGTGTGACAAATTTAAACAAGACCGGTGAATATAAAGTGCTTACTAATCTACGATTACCACCCGCCATGTGATAATTTTAGTCAGTGGTAGTTAGTCAACAGTTAAACTGGTCACGTCTGGTGAGTATAGTCGATGCTTTATAATGCTGGAATCAGTGGCCCTTCAAATGCTCCAAATGCGTCTTAGAAAAATCTAATATTTCTTCACAGTTTCTTCAAATTGGGGATGATATGTTTCAACTTTATATCACATGATTTCCAAATTTGTTTGGTTCCAGGCAGACAGTGCAATCTACCCGGTGGCTGTCAGCTCAAGCCTATTTGATCCTGAGGCGCTCAGTTATGTGGCAGTGGAGGGAGACCTCGAAGCCGCGTCGCCTGCTGAGGCAGTCCTGGTTGCATTCTGCCTCTAGTTCATCTTTAGCTACTAGAGCCTCGAAAGTGTTGCTCCAGATGCCTTTATTGCGCTTAGTGGTTTCAAGTGGTTTCATCTTAGAACTTTCATAAAATGTCTAGTCATGTCATTGATTTTTATGCCATTTTGTTTGTGACAGCCACAATAAAACATTGTCATTAACTTTCAGAACTAGGCCGTCTTCATCTATAAGGCCCACCCTTGAAGCACGTACTATCACACCCACAAAGGGCCATAGTACCTTTCTTTAGGGGGTAAAAGTGATTCCATCAAGTGTGCATTTAACCTGTAATAAGGTAGTGAACTGGGCCAGTTGGTTGCTGTTATACATGATGGGGAAAACAGCTCGGAAAGCGCGGACTACGAAGAACAAACACGACAGGACAGCACTTTTCTGTCGTGTTTGTTCTTCGTAGTCCGCGATTTCTGTGCTGTTTTTTTTTTTTTTTTATCGTGTGCATTTAACCCCAAAGTAGATCAGTTCCCTCCAAAAGGAGGTAAAAGCAGCGCCCCCAATTACGTAGTCTTACCTCTCAAAAGGGTTGAACCCCCCCCCCCCCCCTAAAGGAGGTAAAGGCTGACCCTGAAAGGATGCACTTTTAACACCAAAAGGAACTAAGGTTACCTTCCAAAAGGAGGCAATGTTGCACCCTAACCCAGGGGGTAAGTTTGCACCCTCGTTGCAGGGGGTAACGATACCTTCAAAAGGGGTTGCCCTGTGTGCAAGTCGGTTACCCCTTAAGGAGGGTACTACAGTACCCTTTTTTTAAAGAGTGCATGCTTCCGTGGCGGCATTTAAGCGACGCGTGTTCTTTCCGTCACACACCCGTGAGCGAGGGACGGAAATGGTCTCGAAACGTCGGGTTACTGTTTGTTGAGCTTTCGGTTGGAGCCCCTCTTTTTCGTCTAATGTCTATTTCTAACCAGGCAAGCGAGCTGCCGAACTTTTGCCTTCAGGTCTGTTCAAAACGACATTTAGCGTACTTCTTATTCATGCAGCGCCCCTTTAAGAAGCGTCAGTGAACGAGAAAAAAAATGCAACCACCTGGCTGATGTGAAATTCCTTCGTTGGGTCTGAAGGAATCCACAAGCGCTTTTTAGGGCGGTTGAGACGAGCCCGCGCTTGCACGCCCCAAAATATGGCAACCAAAAAAAGCTCTCCAAAACCGCTGCAATTACACCGAGGAAATTCCCCGTTAACTTTACATTCTTGACCGCTTAAACAAAATGCGAACCGCATCTCGTTGTTGGACACTAAAGCCCCCGCTCAGACGCAGCTCTGGGAACGTTAGCGGTGATATAATCTAATCTGCCTCCGTCAGCAGCCCGTTCTCTTGGTGTGTATGTACACGGGAATGTTTTTGTTCGTCTCGCGCGAGGAGCGAGCCAACAATACCCAGACGGCGGCTAGTGACTAATGAGAATCATTATAACCCGTCGGACACAGCCGCATAAAGCGAGGGCTAATACACGGTAAAACGACCCAATTTCCGCCTAATTAAATTAGCGTCGGCAACGCAGCTTCCTATCCTAACGCGCGCAACGCGTGAAACGTGGGCCACCTGCTTGGTCAGTTAGATACTGGCATTAACAAAAGCGGTTATTTGCGCGCAGCGCCGTATTTTTTGTCAGGTTCTGGGAAGGGGGGGGGGGATGTGGAGTGGGATTGGGAGACAATATTTGCATGCTTGGGTCGAGGAGTGAGCGCGGATCCGAACAAACGTGAACTATACTCCTTTTTACTTTATGTCCGAGCGCAGCGGACGCTACGAGGTGATAGGGCCAACCAAGCAGCGACAAAAGCTCACTTTATGTACCTGATTGGGTGCCCTGGTAATACACTCCGTGACGTTGCACCTTTGGCGCTGTTTGATTGTGTGGTATTTGATGTGAAGAAAAGAAGTGATGAGGTCAATAAAGAACGAAGAAGACGATGAGAATGGTACTGCCATGTCGGCGTTCCCTGCTTACTCTGCTTAATCAATCGGTTACACTACATTTGGCGACAAGGTAAAGGGGTTTTCATCATCATTGACGTCGCAGCGTCTGCCATGCGAAGCTCGGAATGAGTCACGCAACGCTGCCGCCGCTTCCTTTGTTTCTTGAACTGACTTGGAGACCTACGGTCCCATGGGACCAATGGCGGCGCATGTTCGAAAATTACCTTGACTGCGTCGACGAGGCTTCTCTTACGCCGAAACGGAAAAAGGCGCTACTGCTTCATGCCTTAGGAACAGAAGGTCAGCGAGTCTTCTTCACGTTGCCTCACGCCTCTGCCGCTTCCTTACTACACTGCCTACTGCAACGGCGTCCACGTCAAGTGCTTCTGCGTCCACGTCAAGTGTTACCTCTACAATTAACGTGTATCAAGATGCTCTTGCGACTCTGGAGGCACGCTACGCAGCGACGTACAACGTAATTACAGAACGCCGCAAGTTTTGCAAACGTACTCAAGCTCGAGGCGAAACAATTGATGAGTTCCTCACTGATTTACAAGGACTTGCACAAACTTGCAATTTTGGCTCGTCACCGGACGAGGCAATACGAGACCAACTGTTAGAAGGAGCTTCCACGACCCATGTCCGGGAACGACTCCTCCTGGAAGGCTCTGCACTTACCCTTGAAAAGGCTTTGAAATTGGCACGCAGCATGGAGCAGTCCAAGAAGGAAGTGCAAGCCACAGCGGGCTCTCCTGCGGTTGTCCAAAAGCTACGAAAAGTCAGAGGAAAAAACTCCAAGCAAAACTATCAACAAGGAGTTGACTCCTCAGCCCGTCAACAGCAAACATGCTACCGTTGCGGCTCAGCAGATCACCTAGCAAATGCTGCTACTTGTCCAGCGAAGAACAAGACTTGCGGGAAATGCAAAAAGCAAGGACATCTAAGCTCTGTTTGTCGGTGTATGGCGTCAGCGATGGAGGTGGTTAGCTCTCACACCACCAGTAACAACGAAAACTTGAGTTTGTGTGAGACACGTAAAGAAACCGATCCTGTCACAAAAGTCTTGGAAGTTGCAGAAGTTCGCAACTCCGGAATTTATGTGACAATGCAAGTGGGAGATCAAAATATCAAATTCCTTCTGGATACTGGTTCTGTGGTTTCTATTATTTCACATGAAACCTACCAGAAGAAATTTTCTATTAAGTACCCACTTCAACCAGCTGCAGTGCAACTACAGAACTACTCCAGGCAGCGCATCCCATTACTTGAATGTTTTGTGGCAACTGTCACGTATAAGGGTTCCTCGGCACCACTTGTGCCTTACGTCGTGGCACAAGGGACAACACTGATGGGACTGGATGAACTTTCTGCTTTGCGTCTCCGCATTGAAGGATCCACTCTACAGTGTATGGAAACGTCGACTCCAGTTTCAACCTACTTGACTTCCATCGTGGATTCTACTTATGCCCAGCTGTTCACCCAAGGAATAGGTCTTGCAAGGGGATACGAACATCAGGTCAAGGTGAAGAAAGAAGTCCCACCTGTTGCTGTAAAACTCCGTCGATTACCAATTTCGGTCGGGATGAAGTATCGAGAGAGCTTCAACGCTTACTAGAAATGGAGATTATTGAACCGATCAGCGCATCTGAATGGGTATCGCCCATTCTCGTTGTCAGAAAAAAAGATGGGAAGCTACGGCTCTGCGTGGATCTCCGTGCTCCAAACAAAGCAATCGTTGTAGATTGCTTTCCACTACCAAACACGGAAGAGCTGCTGAATGCTTTAAATGGGGCCAAGGTATTCTCAAAAATGGACCTAACAGCAGATTACCATCAAGTCCTTCTTGCGCCGGAAAGCCGTGACCTCAATGCATTTATCACGCATCAAGGCCTTTACCGCTTCAAAAGAGTATGCTTTGGCCTGGCATCTGCACGCTCAGCGTTCCAGAAGATGATGTCTGACATATTTCACGGATGTAATGGTGTCTTTTGCTATCTCGACGACATCATCATCTTCGGTTCTGACACGGATGACCACGCAAAGAACCTGCTGAAGGTTTTGCAGCGCATCTCTGAAACTGGCTTAAAACTCAATGACAAATGTGTCTTTAGAGTCCCAAGCTTGACGTTCGTTGGACATACTGTCGCTCCAGAAGGTATAACTCCTCTGCAAGCGAACGTCAAAGCTATACAGGATGCACCTATGCCAACGGATCTTCAATCCCTGCGCTAATTTTTAGGACTTGCAGGATACTACTCTAGATTTCTTCGTAATTACTCGGACGAAGTTGAAAAAAGCGCAGCTGTGCTTCGAGAGGATTAAAATGCTGATCTCCAACTGCAAAGCGCTCTCCATGTTCAATCCAGAATTGCCAGTACTTGTTACTACAGACGCATCTGGATACGGAATTGGCGCTGTCCTCCAACAAGCTAGCGGATCCAACCTTCGAACTATTGCATTTGTTTCACGAACACTTTCACCAGCAGAATGCAAATACTCTGTTGGAGAACGAGAAGCCCTCGCATCTGTTTGGGCTCTAGAACATTGGCATGTGTACCTCTGGGGACGACCATTCACCCTGTACACGAACCATCAAGCACTTACCACCTTATTGAGTTCTCAAGGCACGGGTCACCGTCCACTCAGAATCGCTCGATGGACCGCACGTCTACAGAACTATAACTTTGTTGTGTGCTACAAGAAGGGTGAGGACAATGTCGTCGCAGATGCTCTTTCCCGACTACCATTACTTTCCACATCACCTGATAATCTGGATGAGTAAGTTATTTCAGCCATAACTCAACATCCTATCTCCAAGGAGGACATCCAGATTGCAACATCTGCAGATGCGGTAATTCACAGAGCTAAGCATTTTATTTCTACAACATGGCCATCGAAAGGTAAACTAGGTACTGAATTTTTACCATACTACCAAGTGCAATCTGAGCTTTTAGAGGTGGATGGCTTACTTCTACGTGGAGAACGGGTTGTCGTCCCATCTACGATGACTACCAAGGTCATCACCCTGGGTCACGACTCACACTTGGGAATAGTACGAACAAAACAAAGGTTGAGACGGTGGTATTGGTGACCAGGCATGGATGCCGAAGTGGAACACGCTGTTCGAGGTTGTCTGATCTGCCAGACAGCAGACAAGTCTGCAAGGACATCTCCGGCTCCTCTGCATCCCATACCACTTCCCGCGCATCCCTGGGAGAAGATTGGTATTGACATTGCTGGTCCAATCGAAAGGGCAGCACAGCGACATCGATTCGTTATAACCGTCATGAATTATTTCAGCCGCTGGCCTGAAATTGCTTTTGCCAATACTGTAACTTCTGACACAGTGACGACATTCCTGTTGACTCTATTCAGTCGGGAAGGGTATCCGACTGAGATCGTCTCCGATCACGGAAGCCAATTTACATCGGCAGACTTTGAGTATTTCTTACGGGAACGTGGCATTCGTCACAGTTTTTCATCCGTATACTACCCGCAGGCAAACGGCCTAATCGAAAGATTCAACCGAGTTATGAAAGGATTTATCTAACTGGCACTCCTCGAGCAACTGAAACCTTGAGGAAGCACTAACTGAATACATCGGAGTGTACCGTGCAACCCCTCACTCAACCACTGGCGTATCACCTGCATATTTGTTGCACAACAGGCACCCCGAACGAAGTAAATATTGTCGGATGGTCATCGGAAAACCTCTCCACCGATCCGACAGCAGCAATGCGTGAGCTGAGAGAACGAGTCAAGAAACAGCAGTGCGCCTCACAAAAGTACGTGGGCGACAAGAGGGGCGCACGCATGCCGGCCCTTCAGCCAGGCGATTTTGTCCGTGTAAAACTGCCAGGACATCACGCTAAAGGCGACTTACGATATTCAAAAGCAAGAAAAATACTAGATCACCGAGGACAAAATGCTTTCCTGCTCGACGATTTCAAGGTTTGGAAAGCCAGTAAGCTCTCCAAAGTTCCACGGGAAGTCCTGCCACAGATTACTTTCGAGGAAGAGAACAGCCTGTCACCAGCGACTTCGTGGTTCCAAGCCGATAATACACTCCAGCCAGACAATTTCTCTTTGGCGGGAGAACAGCTAATGTCAAATGCACCAGACGTTGACCAGCAACGACCGCAAACGCAGCAAACGCAGCCCCTTCGTCGGAGCTGCAGAGCGAAGGCCTCCAGAAAGATTTGGGCACAGAGTGCCATAATCATTGCACTCAATCAGAACTGATTAAGTTTAGTTCGTTCATTTTAGTACTTCTCCTTTTAGTTTGTTTATTTTGATGCGTACATTCTTAAAGAGAGGGGGAAATGTAGTGTTTGATGTGAAGAAAGAAGTAGTGATGAGGTCAATAGAGAACGAAGAAGGCGATGAGAATGGTACTGCCATGTCGGCGTTCCCTGCTTACTCTGCTCAATCAATCGGCTACACTACAGATTGGTTGTGTCGTTTCGTAGCGTACGCTGCTCTCGAAGTTACGGTGAAACGGAGTATGGAGTCTCAAGGTACATGAAATGTTAGGTGCACAATAATGTCTACATGAGAAATATTGTCAAGAAGCGATTTCCACTCGAAGATGTTCTCCTTCTTGACTAAGATCCGTTTAAAGTTACAAAGGGTTCCCATTTAAACACGCATAAAAGGCACCGATTTGATTTAGTGGTGTTATGATACTACAGGGTGTCACAAAAGAAAATTTACAGGGCTTTTTGTACCGAAAAAATTAACTAGGCATCGCCGAACGCTCATTCTCCGCCCAAAGGTAGCGCTACAGGTCACAACCAGGTGCTAAACTTTCAGCCCTATCCGATACCTTAATAAAACGTTATAAGTGATTTTCTGAACATTTCAATGGGAAAATGGCGACCGACGGAGTTTTCGAATACATGGGGCTCTGTCGCACCAGAAACCAAAAACGGGCAAATATGGGCTCCATTTTCCCATTGAAATTTTCAGAAAATCACTTATAACTTTTGAATAAGGTATCGGATCGGGCTGAAATTTCGGCATCTGGTTGTGACCTCTAGCGCTACCTCTGGGCAGAGAATGAGCGTTCGGCGATGCCTAGTTTATTTTTGCGGTGAAAAAACCTTGTAAATTTTTCTTTGTGACATCCTGTACTTTTAAGACTGAGGAGAGCTTTAGCCCTAGCCCTGATTTGGTTGCGGTATTAAAACGTACCACTCACGGCGCTGTTTCATTAATAAAAAACTGAAAACACTCCGCCAGCAGCCGGACGTGTGGTACATCGGTTCTTGAGGTGACAGCGTGGCTGCTTATTTCCATGCTGCGAATGCCTTCTGCTTTCAAGGCTTGCTCCAGGAGCGGACCTCGTGCATTGGTGAATTTGACGAATCTTGTCAAATACGAACAGCTTAATAGGATCACTGCTCCTTCAACCTGTGATCGTGTTCTCACATCCCAGGTGGTCTACAGGAATCTGCTCGCTTTTAGAAGAAAAATTAATGATTCTAGTTTGAGCCAGTAGATACACTAGTTATGGCTCCGTTCTGTCCCCAGAATACTCTTTACAGCATAAAAGAAACAAAATGGCAAACGAACGAAACGAATAATACGCCTCCTGAGATGAAGCTTTGAACAAACTGTGGCGCCCTCATTTTGGGTGGTACAAGCTCACCTGATTCGGGCACTTTGCTGAGTTTTTTTACTTTCTGTGTAGGGCTGAAGAACGAAAAAACACCTTTCGACTTTCGAAGTCGTCTAGATTCTACGCCGTAAGACAATCGAAAGTGCCAGATTCATGCCACCACCGATAGCGTATGCGTTTGTTATATATGGGTGGTGACGTCAAATATCTGTCATCCGACGCTTTCTTTTATTTATATTTTTACTTTAGAACACGTGACTCGGCTTCTAAAATAATTGGGGTTGTTTGGATATTTATACAACGTGTAGTTGGTCAGCTATTTCGAAGTTGCGACGAGTCGCTCGCTGTAGATGTGCAATTTAGCCTAGTGCGGTACAACCGCCAACCTGGGGTCTTTTACGTGCACCACGCAGTAGTGATACACGACCGCACGCCGGAACGGTGCTCATCCAGATCAAAACGGGCAGGGGTGGGTATTGAACCCACGATCCCTGGGTTCTGCAGTGCGAGCTTTCGCTTCATGTGCTCCGAGCTGGTGCGAGCTGGTGGCTGGTGTGCGCTTGCCCACTCGGCCACCGATCTCCCACCCGGCGTCTCTTGGCTCGCGCTCTTTGCGTTTTAGCTATGACCTGTGCTTCGACGGCGTTCGATGTCTTGTTTTTACTTGTCTTTTCCTCATGATCGCGTTCTGCACCAGTGCAGGCAGGCTCCTACAGTGTGACAGTTTGAGACGAATCAAGTGTGTACTGCCCCAAAACAAGTCCTTACAAGTCTCTTTTCGCAGCGCCCTCTGGGCAACGCAGGAAGCCGATAATCAGATATCTTTTGTTACGACCCCGATTTTATCTCTGATAATGCTTCGAGAAAGTGAGGGAGAGGAGGAGGCGAGACCTTGCGGGGACGTCAGAATACCGAACTCTGATTCGAACGATTAGTGGGTAGATTTAAAGCTAGCTGCCTCTGTCTCCACTGCATTCGTCGAGTGCGTTCGAACGCGAAACGCCGGTGTCCCGCATTTGACTCTCGCATTCGAACACGTTCAACGAGTCTAGTGGAGACAGAGGCAGCTAGCTTTAGGTCCACCCCCTAATCGTTCGAATAAAAGCTCGGCATTTTGACGTCCCTGAGTCTCGTCTTGTCCCTCAATTTCAAACAAACAAAACAAAAAACAGCGCCGAAAAAACAAAAGGACACAGATGAAGGGAAACAGGAAAAGGCGCACTCTCAACTGTAGTTCATTGAAAATTAACTATATATATATATATATATAGTCCCAAAAACCTTTTTAACCTTATCTATTCAGCCCAGGTTTCAAAAACCCTCAGTTTCTCGGTGCATACAATGAAACCCAAAATAAAGCTAACAAACTGGCGGCCCTCTGTTTATCAGAAAGTTGAATCAGTGTTTATTACAGTGTCCAGGAACATCCTGGCGGTATTGGTACTGGCACAGGTCAAATTACAAACTACTAAAAAAACACAATTTTACACGAGGCCCAACAAATGCAGAAGGGTAAAAAAGATAGGAATTCTGCTGGTGAGAATCATCTGTTCGAAGGAAAGTTGAAGCGTGCAAAGTAAATACGAAGCAGCGAGACATCTGCAACGCACACATATTGTAAAAATAATAAATTTGACACAGTCGGACATTCGGCACTTTTCTGTCCTCCTCAAGAATGAAGAGGTTTACGATAAATTTATTGACGACCCTATAGCACGAGTTAAATATATCAAGTGCTTCCGAGTGACGATCATAATATTCAGCCAATCTGAGGATTAGGACTAGCTGATTAAAAGCTCGAGAAATGTAAAAAGATGACTGAAGTCTTGTAGGTACTGGTGGAAGCCTAGAACTAACTTGATACAAGAGGCATGGTGAACCAAGTAGGCCGTGCATGACCTTAAACAAAAGCAACAAATCTGCTTCTTCCCGACATTGGTGCAGGTTAAGAAATTATGAAGAAGTTTTAGCGCATATTCGTAATTCTTACGAGGCACATCCTAATAATAATAATATTTATAAAAATAGAACGAAAATAACCACTACAAGGGGCACGGATGAAATCAAAATATATGTCCTACAGTTGGCGAGCGTTTTTTTTTTCTTACGTGCTTTCCCAATGCCAAGTCCTAAGTTAGAGAACTTACGACGGTAATCTCGGGAAAGGCGAGGCATTTCGAAATCCTGAAACACGGGCGACTTTCGCACGTCTGTGCAATAAACCAAGTCGGTGAGACTCAAAAATAACATTATGAAACGCCGCAAGTTTCATGCGCCAAAATAACGCTAGGCAGCCACTATCCCATTGACCCTGAAGTGGCCAAGGCGGCCCTTCATTTATTTACAGGATATATTTAAAGATGCCGCCCGGACCGGGAACCAGCCAGCTGATGGTGTAGCCGTGGAAGCCTTCCTCGAGCGATCTGCCCGAGCGATATCTCGTGGAGCTTCTTTTTCTTTCCCCCGCGCACCGGTGCGCGTCTTTTCGCGTAGCTCGCTTTCTGTGAGCCACATCGCTATCGCGAACACGTAGTCACTACAAGTCTTCCCCTCCCCTGGTGGAGCAGTAGGGTTTTGCTCCACGAAACAGTTTTTTGTTTGTTGGAGGGATCTTGAGCAGGCCTTCGAGTGTCGTCTTCCGGCTTCTGCGAGGGCACCGATGATCACACAAATGCAGTGTCGCAGATTGAGGCTGCCATAAAAGCAGGTTTTAGCCGGTCAATGGACACGACGTCGGTTCGTCCATTGATGATGATAGTGAAAGTCTTCTTATCTCGGGAGATGACTTTAAATGGGCCATCGTAAGGTGGTGTTAATGATGGACGCACGGAGTCACGCCGTAAAAACACATGTGTACATGGTACATGTTCTTAGTTCTGTGTGAATGAAAATGTTTCGTGGAGCTTCTTTTTCTTTCCCTCGCGCACCGGTGCGCGCCTTTTCGCTTAGCTCGCTTTTTGTGAGCCACATCGCTATCGCGGACACGTAGTCACTACAACCCTCCGCATGTACACTTTTTTATATTCGTTTCGTTTTCTTTTTTTTTTTTCTTTTTTTTTACGAAGGGTTTTTGAATTTTTGACATTTTCCATTCCCTTTAAGAAAAGTACTGAGAATTAACTGGTAATTTTTTTTTCAATATAGTGTCAGTTCATCACACCCGATTAATGTTCAGTTTTTTTCCTTGCATTAGAGTTGTTTATTAAAAAAATGCATCAGGCTTGAGGGGAATACTGCAACCTTCACTGGCTATGACCTCGTTTTTTCCTTTCAGTCTCCGCGTGTATTTAATTCAATCGTTTTGTAAAAAAAGCAACAGCCATATTTATGCAGTTTTGGCGTTTGTGTGACGATAAAAAAGACTTACGTATAAGAGCTTAAATTAATTTCACTACTTGCCTGAAGAACCGTGTGGATGTGACACAATTTTCGTGCACATATTTGTTGTCACCAACCTTTCCGCGTCGCCTGTCTCTTTTTTTTTAATTTATGTCTGGCTCACACTGCCTGTATGCACCGTACAAAGGCCACGCGGAGTTTCTCCGCAGACATGATGACATAATTATCTGCGGACACGCCTCAGAAATGTCCGAAGCAGGTTTGCTTCATAAATGCGTCTACTTCGAACATGCCTGGAGACAGTTCGTGTACGACCGATGCGAACAGGACCGTGATGCAAGGAAGAAACACGTCTCCCTTTTTTTTTTTTTGCAGACTTTCTTGTTTGACTTGAAACGTTCTTTGGCCTGTTGCTCCGGATATCGTGACACCGCATTTCAAGAAACCGTCACCTAGAACGTCCCACAATGCAACGCGCGAAGCGTTGCATGATGGGACGTCCCGGACCTACACACGGGTTCAGTCCTCTCCGCTAAATTTAGCGGGGAAGTTGAATTGCCCCATCCTTCGATTGTTTAAACCATACTATCCTACTACAAAATTTGAACGTTATGGTTTTCGCGGTCCTGCGCTAACACTTTTGAGTTCATACTTAAAACATAGACACCAATATGTGCATTTAAATGGTTTTTCTTCTTTGGTCAAACCAATTACTTCCGGTGTTCCCCAGGGTAGTATATTTGGTCCGCTCCTATTCAACATGTATGTGAATGATATAGTTAACATAGATAAAGAAGCAAAACTTGTTATGTATGCCGACGATACGAGCTTATTTTTTTCTGCCGAGGAGCCGAACTTGCTTATCAGTCTTGGAAATAAAACATTATCAAAATTAAATTCATGGGCAAGTGAAAACTCGCTGAAAATTAACACAAGCAAAACGAAAGCCGTTTTATTTCGTCCTAAAAATAAACAAGTCTCGTACAATACTAGCCTTATCTTAAATGCGTCACCTATTGATATTGTGTGTTCTTTTAAAATACTCGGCGTTATTTTTTCTGAAAACATGTTGTCGGACTGCCACGTAAATCACGTCATCAGTAAGTTATCTTGCATCGTCGGGTTGGTTAATCGTAATCGCTCTGTCTTTCCAATTTCTGTACGACTGCTTATATACAACTCCCTTTTCTACTCATACTTAAGTTATTGTCACCTCGTATGGGGCACGGCCACGTCAACAAATTTAGGTAAGAAATTTTTACTTCAAAAGAAAATAATCAAATTTATATGTAACGCTCCGTATGACTCTCATACTGCCGACTTGTTTACGCGCTTTGCAATTATTACTGCACATAATTTATATAATTACAGGTTGAGCGTTAGTTTTAAAAACGAAGAAAAAAGGAATTCTCGGTTTTTAGCTGAACTTTCAGCACTGACCAAACATATTCAGGCGTATCCCACTCGTTACATTGAGTATTGGAAGATGATCCCTCACAGAACAAATTATGGTAAACAAATGCTCAAACACACCCTACCGTTTTTACTCAACAGCCTCACAAATAATGATTTGGACCTTAGCTAAATAAATGTGAAATTTTTACTGTCCGTGCTAAAAATGTGATCATGAATGACTGTCGTGCCGCTGTATTTCATTCTTTATTTCCCTTCCCCGTTTTATAACTTATTTTTTGTTCTTGCTGCCGTCTGTGCTGCCTCTGTAGGGGGCCGGAGACTCGTCAAGCTGCTCCTTTGCAGCTTTTTTCTCCGGCCTCCCCTTCATCATTGATGAGAAATAAACTATTATTATTATTATCAAGGTCACGAGACGTCGGGTCACAGGACGTCGATTTCCCCGGCTACATTTAGAGGAAACATTAACGTCGCCTGACCTAGACACCAGCTTAGTTTCACCCCCTCTACATGTGGCGGGGGAAAATAACGTCACGTGACCCGACGTCCCGTGGTGCTAGGACGTTTCACACCCGCGACGCGATTGCACTGCAATGTGTCGTACACATTTTTATGATGTCTTAAGAATGTGACCGCGTCTATTGGTGCCGAGATGTTTCGGTGACACTCCTTTACGGTTTTCGTTCGTGACGTCATGACCATTGCCTCGCCTTGGATGTCACGAGTTGTAATCCTGGCTACGAACCATCAGTTGCAAACTACAAGTTTGATGGTGTGTGTAGAAAGCGCAAAGAAGCTCGGAGTCCTCCCATTCTTAAACCAACACTTCCAAAGTTGACAGCCTGGCATGGTTATTATTTCCGTCGACGAAAGCAAAATTAACCCAAATAAAGACGCCATAATGAGAGTTAGGTCAATCGCGAATTCCGATCAAAGCGACACTTTTGGTCGCACACGTCGCCAAAAAGGACAGCCTGTCTAGCCGTGCACCAGAAGAAAACGGCAAACTATGAAAGAATGAAACAAACGCAGAGTTCTGCTGCTCTTACGGGTAATATATATTGGGGCATTAAAGGCTTTGCGCGCTCGAAACACAGAGATTTATAGCGATTCCAATAAGTACGAGTAAACGTACAGCAGAAATTAATGTCGTTCACGTAAACAATAAAATCGGGGAAGAAAGCGGACATTCCGCAAAGCCGAAAAAAGTACCGGACGAAGTCAACAGTCGCTTTGATCCGACCAAGCGAATCTGGGAGGACTCTGTCAACCAATGTTGCCGGTCGTTTTCTCCTAAATCTTTTACGGTCGCTCGCGCTCGAAGAACCCCGAAAAGGCTTTCTCCTTGCACTCGTTCGACCCCTATAACGGAGCGCACGAGAAGTCCACGTCGTAAATTCGAAACGAATCTCTGTACACTCACGTATACCTCATCGTATTATAGATGCGATTCCCTAAGAAAAACCCATTTCTTGCGTTCTTAAACAGGTTTTTTCTTGAGAACGACACACGGACATGATTTCCTGCCTTTTTTATACAGTATACTTTTAACAATGTTTGATAACCCGTCGTGTTTGTGAACACATTTTTGGGGCGTTAGGGGGGGGGGGGGGGGGAGTTGTAGTCATTAGTCAGTTTAAGAAAAGTAGGGCGTGGCAAGTGTTTCGAGCATCTCTTTATGGCTCCGCAACCAATGAGATTACGCATTAGCAGATGAAAAAGCCGATGGACCAATAGTGAAGTTTGACCATTTCAGTTCACGCCCAGGAGCTTCTCATGGTATCAGGGAGTTTAGAAGATTAAAATATTCATTTCTATCTTGTTTATTTTTTTTTAATGGCGTGTAGGGTACGCCTCAATAATCACGCTCTGCGTATATCACTCTCTCGTCGCCCAAACGAAGTGTGAACACGGTTGTTGTTGTTGTTGTTGTTTTCTTCTAAACAGTAGTGAATTAAAGGGAAACTGAAAAGGTGATTGAATTCGAAACAAACAGTGAAAGTTGTAATGTAGGTACCTTAAAAGTTATGTGTCTTCAGTTTTCTTTCGACCTCATTAGTAGGAAAGTTGTAATAGTCAATTGAAATGCGGATGTAGACCCGCCCGTTGTGGCGCGCGAATGATAGGAAAGCGCAAGAGCGGAGGGAAACATTAGCAAAAGTGACACCATCCGCGGAATCAGGTAGCCCTTGCTCGCCTCTAAGCTGCCTCGGGGATGCCGTCAATGACGTCATGACGCTTTGGACAGATACTGTAAAACCCTTTGTTTTCGCGACCTGATCTTTTCCACGAATCGGGCAGCGGGATCATATTACTAGGGTCTTAAGGCCCCCACGCACATTCGCGTTTGACAGCGTTTGAGTGCGTTTGACTGCGTTGCGTCGCGAAACGAAAGCCAGTCACCGGCACATCTGTGCTTCGTATGAAGCGTGGAATCCAATTCAAGGACTCATCTTGGCACGCGATATTAGCAGCAGGGATGTCCTGGTTTTTCGCAGCCGCAACGCTGTCGAACGCACTCAAACGCTCTCAAACATTAATGTGCGTAGGGGCCTTTAAGGCCGGTTCAGACACTTGCGTTTGAGTGCGTTTGACTGCGTTGCGGCGAGAACCGAAAGCGAGTCACCGGCGCATCTGTGCTTCGTATGAAGCGTGGAATCCAATTCAAAGAATCTTCTTGGCATGCGATATAAGCAGCTCGGATGTCCTGGTGTCTCGCAGCCGCAACGCACTCAAACGCGGTCAAACGCAACTGTGTGAACCGGGCATGCCCGGTGGCAACCGCTGCACGTATATTCCAAAATAAATGCTTTTACGTTTACGTCTGCCCTAGATAGCGCGATAACTAAATTCACTGGGCAAAAAGCTATAGAAGTCCCCTCCTAGCTGAGATTTCTTTAAGAAGTGCTTCAGCTTCACTTTAGGGCGAAACGGAGTATGGGTACTTTTTTCGTGGTGTCCGCCCCATTGGTGTCTGTCGTAGACGAGTTTTGACAAAATACTAAATAGCTTTATCTGGCAATTCGAAGGCTCTAGAATCCATAGGGTTAGCGACAATAGTTCCACTTTTTCTTTATTGTGCTTTTTTTTTATTCTAGTCATGCTTAATGGGACCATGAAATAATTTTTTCAACTTCTTCCTCCTTCGCTTTCCTCCTGAACTCAAAATCGAAATGAGAAGTCACGCGGTCGTGAAGTGCTTGGGCACCGGTACGATGCGTCCAAGCTTCCAATGTCCTTCTTAAACACACCATGAAACTTGAAATTCGCAAGCGATGATAAGTGCCGTCCCGGCACTCATTGGCCGCGAACGCAAATTAAAATATTCGTCGACAGATTCATCGTTCACGAGCGCATACGTTTCATTTAATTTCATTTAATATACCCTTATAGCGCCCGGTAGGGACTTTCCATAAGGGCGGCAAAAACAACAATACACACAAAAAATCAACAAAAGTAAGGAATCCCTTCTTCTTTCCGCTCTTTTTTACGTATTGTAAAGAGTGGCGATTCCGTAACGAAATCTTATTAACTCTTTTATTGTTACGATGTCGTCAGGGAGGGAATTCCAGTCGGATATAGATAACTGTAACGTAGGAAATTTGAAAAAGGGTTTGTTCTAGGAGTGGTGAGCTGAAGTTTCTGTGAGTTGTCTGTGTGTGCCGAGACCTGGTGGGCAGCTGGGCAATACTTTTCTTTCCTGGAGGGTGAATGACTGTATACGTCCGTGAGAAGCAGTTTTCGTGTCCAACGTGGCTCCCTCGCTTGGCTTGGAGAACTTCCGTTTCCGGTAGAAAGGCATACTTTACGTCACTGCCGCGTGATTTCACATGTTGGTGCAAGGTTATCAGATTAACTCAGTTACGGAACTGCTCATAGACGCCTGCATGCACGAGCAGTACCCCCCCCCCCCCCCCCCCCTCACTCACGACGACTCGACTCCCGTCGTTCTACGCGCCGGACGGCTGCTAGGGTAACTGGACTGCATTCTATGGAATACGACCGTTTCGAAGCACAGCGTCTAGATGGCGTTCCACCGCACTCTATGGAACACTCAGTTTTCAAATGAAAATCAAGATGGCGTTTCAAACGACGGGAGGTGGACTAAGATGAGTGACGGGGGGTACCCCGGTCCGCGTGAGTTCCACAACTTTCGTAATCTTGTAAAGTTGATGTTGGTGGCCGAGTCCGGTTGAGGTGAGGAGAAAAGCATGCGTGAGTTTTTATCTTTTGTTTTTTGTGTGTGCAAGACTGGAGGCAATAAAACGAAAACGGATTCCTGCTCCGGGTTTTGTTTTTTTTGAACATCGAAGATAAATTGAGGTCTTCTTTTGGGAAAAGTTTTAAAATTATTTCATGGTCCCTTAGAACTATATCTACAGGGTGTCACAAAAAAAAAATTACAGGTTTTGTTTTCACCGCAAAAATAAACTAGGCCCCGCCGAACGATCATTCTCCGCCCAAAGGTAGCGCAGGTGGTCACAGCCAGATGCCAAAGTTTCAGCCCGATCCGATCACTTAACTAAAAGTTATAAGTGATTTTCTGAGAATTTCAATGGGAAAATGGAGCCCATTGCCATAGAGCGCCATGTATTCGAAAACTCCGTCGGCCGCCATTTTCTCATTGAAATGTTCGAAAAATCACTTATAACTTTAGATTAAGTTATCGGATCGTTCTGAAACTTTGGCATCTGGTTGTGACCTCTAGCGCTACCTACGGGCGGAAAATGAGCGTTCGGCGATGCCTAGGTTATTTTTGCGGTAAAAAAGACTATGTAAATTTTCTTTTGTGACACCCTGTACTTCAGTTTTTGTCCTGCAATGCAACCGCATCCTATTTCAACATGGCAACCGTCACGAGAGAATGGTATGGACCGACTCGACTCTCTGACGTCACGCCGCTTTGGTGGCGCTGCTGTCGGCAGTGCGCATGCGCAGATGCATCATTCCTCGCAAACCTGGTTTTCTGCGCACGCGCTGGATTCACACCCGGTGTGGGCAAACGTGGGCTTGTTTGTAGACAGTGTGTGTTGGTGTATAAAGCACAGAGCGCTGTACACCAGACAGTGGTTGCTGCTTATTCCTCAACGATAATTTATATTCAAAAATATCGCGTTATTGTTTGTCAATATTCGAACAATGTGCTCGGAGGACCCTTTTTTTTTTAGTGGTGTCAGAGGTTGCACGCTTTATGCGTTTATAGATGGTTAAGGAAGTTTGGGAGTGCGTCTGAAAACATCTCCTCACCACAGTTTTTTTTTTTTTTATATTAGGAAATTTTTTGCTCTCTGGGCGTTGGGTGCGGTATGACGGATATTCCGTCCTTAAAAAGGATAAATGAACGAGACTTCAAATATATTTTAGTATATCTAATTAACACCTAAAACACACAAAAGACAGCCTTTTATATAAAAATTATTTATATTTCGCATGTTCGAACGTCTAAAAAAAATACATAATTTTCCAATCACATAAAACATTCCAAGTTCGTAGCATTTTTCTTTCCTGTACTATGGGGTCTTTGTTCATGTTTAGTCGGTAGAACTACCTCAGATTGCGTTACAATGGTTTATATGCGATAGGCCACGCCTATACTTCGTCTCACCCTACGATGGACTAAAGGCAGAAGCTACGGACCCCCAGATCCAATCACGAGCCACTTAGAAATTGCTTGGTGTTGCCCTTTGGTGCACGTATCAGTGCCCTTGTCTCGGATCGCTGATGGGGATGGCCGGACAGTGGTTCGAATCGAATAGCAGTAAGTGACTCAAGAATTTTACATTGCAAAAAAAGCCACGACGTAGAGGCTGTTTGCAGTGTCGAAGCTATAGAAATGATGCATCGTTTTTGGGTTCGGAGCATTATTCGTCGACCCCTAATCAATGCTAGGCATGTAATAGTTTAGCGTGGAACGTGATTGGACCTGGCGGCCCGTGGCTTTGGCCTTTAGTCCATCGTAGGATGAGACAAAGTATAACTAGGTACCCAGGCATAGAGGGCAAGAGGGGAAGGTTTAATAGTTGCATAAGCTGGCTCGTACATCCTTGCGGCGGGGCCAACCAATTGACCGGGCGATTCGAACCAGGCTCTACTGCATTTCATCTCAAGTCAGACACCAATCGACGCCGACTTCTGATAGGGCAA
The DNA here is from genome assembly GCA_013358835.2 of Ixodes persulcatus. Classification (NCBI taxonomy): domain Eukaryota; kingdom Metazoa; phylum Arthropoda; class Arachnida; order Ixodida; family Ixodidae; genus Ixodes; species Ixodes persulcatus. The sequence continues at coordinate 166,909 of JABSTQ010009062.1, forward strand.
ATAAGGGAGCGCAAACAGCACACTGTCAAGGCTCTGGTAGCCTTTGCGGGCTTGCTATCAAGGGCAAAAAAAAAAAAAAATATCACGCACAATGAATGCATCCCAACTCTGCGCTTTTTTTGTGTGTGATTGGTAATAGAAAACCAACAGTCACTACGATCACCGTGACGGTGCAATTTTTGACGCTCCTTGATTCGCTCTATGGAATTGTTGCGTCGACCGTGGTCGGGCTTATTAGGGTGTTTTGAAGGACCCATGAAACGATTTTCGGACTTCCGGCCAAATAAGATGGCGTTTGGGGATGCCCCTCAACTCATACAATGTTTCCCGGGTTACGTGCGCATGACGCGCCGCGGGGTACGCGGCTTCCGGTCTTGTCCTCTCCTTAGCACTGTGGACGTTGCAATAGCGAGAGCAGACTCTCCCCTCTTTCCCCATTAATAGGCTGCTAAGACAACACCTCCTAGAAGAGAAGGCCAGAGCGCTCCGAGTCGTTACGTCACAATGTCGGAGAAGGAAGTCTATCGCGCAACTACGTGAGAAAAATGTCTGGGCATCGACGTGAAAAAAATGTTTCTTGTCGAGCGGCGCGGGGTGTTCGTGAGCGTTTATACGACATTAATATATGTTTTAAAAGCGCAGTATCGTACAATTTATTATATATATATATATAATATAAACATAATATACAACGCGCTAACAAGGTTGAAAGTACCAATTTTTTATATTTATGATTATCCCCGTAACCGCGGGACTACGTGCAATCCCGCAGATCACCACACTTTTCGAATGAACCGGTCCACTGGGACGTTTTCTTCCCTCGTACGGGCTCCGATTCTGGTAAATTTACGTTGTGTGGGAGCTGCTAACTGTCTAAAAAGGAACGCTGCAGACTTTCAGAAGAGAGGGGAACCGAAAAAAATCTAGTAATCGTCGCAGGGAGCGCACGCGAACAAGAGATGGGTCGACGACGTTAAGCCTCCCACACTGCGGCCGCTGCTCTCGTGTGCGTGTGTGTGTGGTTCTTTTGATCCTCCTAGCCGTTTTTTTGTCGTTACCGCAGTCTCGGGTAGTTCTTTTTGTGTTCACTTGATACTCCGGCATTACGTGGATTCGCGGAACAAGTCCTGCTACGGTTTGAGTGACGTGTGGCAACTAGTCAACGATGACAGTGGTCGATTATCGATAGACCTCTCGACAGAGAGACCTAAAGTTCTTGTTCAAATGTTTTCGTCACGGATATTGTGGGACGTATGGATACGATCGACAGGTGAGAAACAACTTATCTACGGGCTTTCTTTGTCATGTGGGACGCGAGTAAAGTGCTGCAGTCGGGTTGTTTTTTTTTTGTTTTTCGTGATGGAATGGCATCTTGTTCAATCGTCATCCGTGTGCGGTTGCGTCGACATTTGTAAATCTGTGTGGTAATATTCTAGTTTTCACTGGAAGGCGAATAACCAGTTTGTGTGATAATAAAATTGCGTTGTTTGTGCTTGTGTTTATTTATACTAATGTTATATTATTGCCTTTACCGCTTTTATACTAGAATCTTAACTGTATTAACGTAATAGTATTATTGTATACAAAATAAGATATTTTGTTCTAAGGCAGCTCGAGCCCATAGGGAGAAGTAAATTAGTTGACTGTAAATAGTATGTTTAGTACCCCTGCCACACGGAAAAGTTGATATATTTTCATTAAATGATATGGGACGTAATCAGCTCGCGGTGTTGAGTGATTATACGATCGTCGCAAGCTGATTTGTCGACCCCATAATGTAATTTGATTGAAATTACATTACTTTTGCCATCTGGCCGGGGTATTATGCAAGAGTTCAGTGACTGCACGCGATAACATCGCTTACACGATAGTAAGTGACATTTGTCCGCGTCCACGTTGACTACGTCTACCTGATTTTTAACGGTGATCTGTTTTGCTGTGCCCAATCACTGCGTGTCTCGCCATTTTTTCGAAGTATTTCTGTGTAAAATATGCATTCCTACAGCAATAATTGCGTGACTCAATGTTTTCTCTTAAGGCCCGTTCACACTCTTGCGACCTCTTAAACCTGGGTTCCTTAAAACTTCTTAAACCAGAGGACACACTGGCGCCATCTATCGGGTAGTAGTGTAAACTCGGCGGTCCGGCATATTTTTTTATTTCTCTCGCGCATTATCCTTTCTTTCTTGGCTCGAAAAACTTTTGTCAGTGTTATAAACGAGCCTTTTTATGGGTATTACGCACATTTGACCTCGGACATCCCGCAAAACCTTCGCTCTTGTGAAATGCAGTTCCAGGGTCACCGCATAGATGGCGCCACAATGCCAGTGTGTTCCCTCGTTCTAAAAAAAATTAAAGAAGTTTTAAGAGATCTCGTCTCTCTCAGTCGTACTCGGTCACAAGAGTGTGAACGGGCCTTTATACGCCTACCTCGTACCATTTCATACCGATTATTTAGCGGTGTAATATTTTGCCCGTGTAATAAAATATTTTCGAGACCCCTTGATATATGTGCAGCTTTCATTTTAGCTAATAAGACACGCGTATGTGACTAAAAGCGCGTTACGACGGTCGATCCACGTGAGTTGCCTTCGCTTCGACGCGCGCCCTCGATGGCCTTCCTTTGCGACGTCACGAGAAGAGCGCTACGGCCTTGTCTTCTAGGAGGTGTTGGCTAAGACCGGCCATTTCGACGATGTGGAATGCACGTTGCAAAAGAACCCTAGAAACTAGCCATCAGCACGCGCTCAGCAGTCGCGCACACAGCTATGGCCGCCAGTGAATACTTCCTATACTCTGTTTCACTTTGTGTTGTACCGCAGGAAAGGCTACAAGCGCGAGCTCCTTGCTCTATGGCACACCTCGGCGGCACAAGCTCTCGTGCACCAAGGGCAGCTGCCAATGCTATGGGCTTGCGCTTCTAGCCTTCGTTACGGTGGAACAGAAGGTGAAACGGAGTATAGGAAGTATTCACTGGCGGCCATAGCTGTGTGCGCGAATTCTGAGCGCGTGCTGATGGCGAGCTTCCACAGTTCTTTTGTAACGTGCATTCCGCACCCTCAAGATTGCCGGTCTTAGCAGCCTATTAATGTGGGCTCGTTCTGAGCATTCGCTCTAAACAGCACCCACAAATATGGCGCCCAGTGAATACTCCTTATAGGGAGTATTCACTGGCGGCCATAGCTGTGTGCGCAAACGCTGAGTGAGTGCTGATGGCGAGCTTCCACAGTTCTTTTGCAACGTGCATTCCGCACCATCAAGAGTGCCGGTCCTAGCAGCCTATTGATGTGAGCTCGTTCTGAGCATGCGCTCTAAACAGCACCCACAAATATGGCGTCCAGTGAATACTCCCTATAGGAAGTATTCCCTGGCGGCCATAGCTGTGTGCGTGGATGCTGAGTGCATGCTGATGGCTAGCTTACAGGGTTCTTTTGCCACGTGCATTCCACTCCGTCAAAATGGCCGGTCTTAGCAGCCTATTAATGTGGGCTCGTTCTGAGCATGCGCTCTAGACAGCACCCACAAATATGGCGCCCAGTGAATACTCCTTATAGTTGCAGGCAGGCGAACCAGACGCACGAGAAAGAAAACGAACCACGCAGCTGCCGAAACGTGGTTTTGATATCGCGTTGACCACACCGCTCGTCCGGCAGCAGCCAGCCAACGTTGCTAGGCAGCGGAGCACCGGGGAGGGGATGCTTTGACTTACTCCGGATAGATGGCGCTGCGAAAACATCGTTTACTGAACAAAAATATAAAACTTTCGATTCATTTGTTTATTTTGGAAGAAAATCATTTCTAAACGTTACCATTAAACTGAAAATATACTTGTTCAAAGCCATCTCAATAACCGCACCCGCCGTGACGTCACAAAGTTAGTTCCTATGGCCGCCGTACGTGAAGTCAAGTCAAGAAATAGTTCCCTTTTGGTTTTGCGGTTATGCAGCGCATTCGCGACATTTCGAGAGAAGTGGTCGTGTTTTATGGTCCTTGTGCTAAAGTAAATAAAGAAAGGGTATTAAGGTGCACGTTCTCTCGATGTTAAAATCGTTTCATGGGCCCTTTAAGGAACAGCTTTTGCACATCCGATACGGTACGACGGGCCCTCAGGTACCAGCTGCGCATATGGGAGTCTTCTGGGGTAGCGCATGCGCAGTTCGTACCGGAGGGCCCCTGGTACGGTATCGGTTGTGCAAAAACGGTTCCCTAAAACTCCCTACAAAAAAGTTGTAGGGAACCGTTTTGGCACATCTGATACACTACGAGGGTCCCTCCGGTACCAACTGCCCATGCGCTACCGCAGAAGACTCCCATATGCGCAGTGCATACGCCAGGGCCTGTTGCATACCATATGGGATGTGCAAAAACGGTTCCCTAAAACTCTCTATTGTGAGACGTACCGTAATATCCCGAGAGATGGCCCACCCGAAAATTGAGAGCGAATCGGGTGAAAACGGGGAGTAGGCCAACTTTCGGTGTACAATCGAGGAAAGTTAACGAAATGCTAGTCTTAGATCATGTTTTTCTGCCAAACGTGTCGTCGCGGCGAGGGACCATGAAGAAGAGAGGATGTGTGTACTTCTAAGTCAGCAATGTTCGCTCGTATCTAGCCGTAGCTAACTATAGCCGCATTTATGCGGCGCTCATCATTGATCCGAGCACTATGATTACTAGGAGGGGGCTATCTTTCGGCTTTTAAAAGATGTCAAAATCAAGACCACTGTAGGGGTGGATTATCTTTGGGGGAAGGTGGGGCATCTCTTGGGGTTGTACGATAGTATAGTAAAATCAGACTTTCTCAGCCGGTCACTCAAACCGAGATAATCGAATCTAGCCAGTAAAAGCAGTGTGCACTCGCGTTCACCTCAAATATTGCAGTAAAAAAGTCCCGCTCCTCTGTGGAATGTTACTAATTTCTCCCTTTTTCTATTGAATTAAGACGCATAGAGGTGCTTCTAAAGGTTTCCACCTGAACGTAAAGAAAAAAAAGACCAAGGAGAGGAGAAAAAGAGACGCACACTGCTGGACTATCAACCATTTAATGAAATTCTTCTGTTTCATCTACCTTCATGAATTATACTATTGAGTTCCAAGGGGTAACTTATTCTTCGGTATGACATTTGGTGGCTAGCGTTCACATGTACTTGGTTTCTCACATAAGCCACTCCCAGAAGATAGTTTTCCTTTCGCAAATAGCGTAATGGAGGCGGCACTCACACAGTCGTTCCCGTTCGACTCAATAGACAGAGACTCCAGGATTTCCCTTGCAAGCTGGTTTTTGTGTCTTCCAACGATTGTCACGTTTCCGAAATCAGGAGCACATTAGCATACTCGACAGTGCGCCGGAAGGTGGCCAGCTGACGTCAGTACGCCAACGGAAGCTGCATGCTCTCTGGTGCGGTCATTAATACATCACCCAATCTCTCCAATGACGACAAAATACTGCACACAACTCCTTTCTCGCATGGGGCGTAAGGTGTTCTGTGCGCGATGCCGCAGGTGGACTTCTGATTTTGGTCACTCCTACATTTCACCTTACGGCACATGACATATGCTTTGTTGGAGGCTGAGCATACGACCTGTACGCCTTGTCGGCCGGAGATCTTTTTCAGGCGATGCGTTATCCTATGGATCTATGGCATGACCAGAAGAGGTTTGGGAGCTTCTTTTTCGCTGGTTGTGCATTTGTTTTCCTGTTTTCCTGAGAGGCTCTCGCATACCGGTATTAGGAGTGTGCTTGTGTAACCAGAGTTCTGAAGCCTACAGAGCTGTTTTTGAAAGCTGCTCCCGACTCTATGGGGGCAAGATTTTTGTAATGCCGAGACGAGAGCTTTCGTAACCAACCCTCGTTTTACAGATTTTGAGTGTTCCGAGTTGCTTGGAAGGAATCCTTTACCCCATACAAAAATGGAATATGGTCGTCTATGGAAAATGATATGGCAGGCTATCACCCCCTTGGCCCTCTATGGTCGGCCATAGAAATCCATAAATACAGCTATAGCCAGCTATAGAAAAATATATGCCCCTGTGTCTAAAGAATGGGAACCAATAAATTTTCTTTACCCGCCTATAGAAAATTTAAGGCCCTGAATCTAAAGACCGACCACAAACAAAAATTTCTTTATCCGCCTATAGAAAATTATATGGCCCCGTATCTAAAGACTGAGATACCAATAAATTTTCTTTACCCGCCTATAGAAAATTCTATGACACCGAGTCTAAAGACTGGGAACCGATGAATTGTCTTTACCCGTCAATAGAAAAAGTTATGGCCCTGAGTCTAAAGACTAGGAACCAATAAATTTTCTTTACACGCCAATAGAAAATGATTACCGGCACTTATTATAGGAAAAACGCTCCAGGTTAGAAAATTAAAGCAATACTAAATTTTTGTAATACTGGTGCCGAAGCATGACCCAAGATATGTTCTCTGCTGTTACAACGAGTCGTGAAAACCAGTAATATTGCTTGTTTGAAAAATCTATTGAAATACTCGTGCAACAATTAAAATTAATTATTATCCCCAAAAGTCAAAATAGATTACACTGGCACCAAACACTGCAATCAAGCAATAGCTAGACTGCAATCCTCAGCACCCGTGTACTGCATTTCATCACTGCAGTCAACATCATTTATCAACCGTATCAGAAATATAATTATTATGTTTTTGTTAATTAGCCTAGTGATCTACATTTGATTTTTTTCATGGTGTTAAATTAACAGATGGGGCTATTCCAAGAGACAATTCAAATAATGTATTAATTGTGAGTAATATTTGTTCCGCGTCTCCCTTTTTATGCGACACATGACGGCAGTCACCGGCCAAGTCGGATTCAACAAAAAGACTGCCATATATAAAGAAAGGTGGGGGTCGGGTGTCGGGCTGCTTTGTGGATGTTGTGTGGGGGGTTGTTTTGCTTGTGTTCTGTGCATTTTGTATGTTCAGATGATGTATGTGTATCTAGCATGTAGCGTTGAAAAGTCGGGGGAACTTGAGAGAAAATTTGTTTTAGAGCTAAAGAGAGTCATGGGAAAACCCATACAGCCTTCTTTAGCAGACCATACAAATGGCTAGACACCGCAGGAAAAGCCATAGGTAGCTTATAGCATGCTGGCTATATAGAGAGCCAGCCATTAAAAAAGCTAAAGAGCGCTAAGCTGGACAGTGATGGGGCCATAGAAAAAACTAAAGTAGCCTATAAAGACGACCATAAAAATGCTAAAGACAGCCATGAAAAATTCTTTAGCTAATTGGGCCAAATAGCTAAAGCCGACCATACAAAGAATTTTCTATAGCCGACCATAGAACATTTTCTTATAGGACATGAGCGCGCTTCATACATCCAGCACACGTGGGTAGTTTTGAACTGCAAGGAAGGATCTAGAAACAGTATGGACTGGCTTACCGGATGTTCCTGGGGGGAAAATAGTCCTAAGCAGCTGCGTTTAAAGGTGCGTATGACACCATCTAAACACCCCTTACTCGGCTTGTCTGCATCGAAATTACACGGTATGAGAAAGTCATCTACATACCGGAAAATGGCCTGGATGCGTTGCTCTTTTAGAGTTTCTTGGATACTCTTACCGCATGCTGCAAGGTACAAATCGCACAAGTATGGGGCTACTCGGGATCCTATGCAGACTCCACTTTTCTGTACATAGTGTTTCTCCTGGTGTGATACCAAAGTGGCTGTGAGGTAGATTCGTAGAAGCTCCAAGAAGCTATCGAGGCTGATACCAGCTGCACTTTGGAAGCATTGAAGGCCCTGCTCCGTGATGTTTGTTCGGAGGATCATCAGGAGAGCGGCATGGGGAATCGAATAGTACATGCCCTGGATATCTAAGGAGAAACCCGAAACAATTTCACATCTTTTTTGTTGAGAAAGGAAATCACTCGGTCCGAGTTTGGTATTCTGAAGGGGTCGTTTACTTTAACCTGTGTTAGAATCTTCGCCAAACCCTGTGATGCATGACTTTGCCATGTTTGTCTCTGACACAATGGTGAAAAAATGCACAACCTACGAAAAAGAAGCCTCCAAACCTCCTGTGGTCATGCCATACATCCATGGGATAACGCATCACCTAAAAAAGATCTCCGGCCGACAAGGCGTACAGGTTGTATGCTCAGCCTAAAGCAAAACATATGCCATGTGGCGTAAGGTGAAATGTAGGAGTGACCAAAATTAGAAGTCCACCTGCGGCATCGCGGACAGAACACCTTACGCCCTACGCAAGAAAGGAGTTGTGTCGAGTATCCTGTTGTCATGTGGCAAATGCTACACTTCACAATCTGGGCAATGTATTACTGACCACACCAGGGAGCAGGCAGCTTCCGTTGGCGCACTAACGTCAGCTGGCCACCTTCCGGCGCATTGTCGAGTATGCCAATCTGCTCCTGATTTCGCAAACGTTACAAACGTTGGAAGACACAAAAACCAGCTTGCAAGAGAAATCCTGGAGTCTCTGACTATTGAGGCGAACGGGGACGACTGTGTGAGTGCCGCCTTCATTACGCTATCTCCGAAAGAAAAACTATCTTCTGGGAGCAGCCCATGTGAGAAACCAAGTCAGGAACATTTGACCGCTAGCCACCTAATATCATACCTAAGAAGAAGTTACCTCTGGGAACTCAATAGTATAATTCATGAAGGTAGGTGAAAAAGAAGAATTTAAGTAAATGGTCGATAGTCCAGAAGTGTGTCTCTCTTTTTCTCCCCTCCTTGGTTTTTTCACTCTACGTTCAGCTGGAAACCTTCAGAACCATGTCATACTACCCAGCTCAGCTCAGCTCCAGGCAGTCGCATAGAGGTGCATCTAAGAAAAGCATTGTGTAATTTTATCAAGACGGACACGTTTCAAAAGCCAAAGTGACCACTTCTTCGTTTGACAACCAAATCTCGGAAAAACTACTTCGCTCAACACATGATTAGTGCACAAAAAAACAACAAAAAAGGAATATTTTCTCGATGTGATGAGTATAGTCAAATTAGGCTGGACAGAAGATGCTGCACGGAGCAGTGCAGACAAGTCAAACAGTTCAACAATTATGCGAACTCGATCCCTCTATGAAGAACAACAAAAGGGTTAGCGACAAAATATAAGTCTCAGCAAGAACGACCAACAGAAAACATCCTGACCCGAGGAGCACATCAATTTTGTCTTAAAAAAGTTCACGTCCAAGACATTTTTGTGCCTAGCACGGAGTCCCAAACTGAGCGCCTTGACAAATTGAAAAGAATATATATAGAGAGAGAATTTTCAACGAATGGTATAACGTCACGGAAAAATAATTAAAAAAAAAAACAGAATAAAAAAGAAACATTTATTGTTTCTTTTTTATTCTGTTTTTGGCACATGGCAAGGCTTTCTATCGACTGCCTGAGAGGGAACTGAAAACTCCGTAGGAGATACATTAACACACAAAAAAAGGTGTGCGCACGAGCAGAAGAAATCGATGAAAACAAGAAAAAAAAAGACATGATTGCTTTTCTGGGGGCCTTCAACAGAATTCAAGAGAAGAGACAACAGTATGACGAGGCGTACGCATGGAGCTTCCGCTATCGTGAACCGCCGAAAAACAAACCGTAACTGAAAAAAAAAAATCGGAAGAGCGTCGCACTTGAACGGTGACGGAGGAAGAATCCAGACAGGGCAAATAACCATAGCGAAATGCTCATTTCTATTCATGACCGCGGAATGACACACAGATGTCGTATAGGGGTTCGACTGAGATGTACGTAAAATGTTGTAGAAACTTGCACGCCTAATATCACCGTTTGTTATTCGGTTAGGGACAATACAGCGTAAAAATAAAGTTACGTACTCGAGTTTTCATGTGCCTGCTAAAATAGGACGCATGACAAGGAAATTTTCAAGCCCATATATTTACATCACAATTTTTAGAACAAGGCCAACGTCATGTTCTAAAAATTGTGATGTAAATATATGGGCTTGAAAATTTCCTTGTCAAGCGTCCTATTTTAGCAGGCACAAGTATCTATTTAACGTAAAACGTTCTTTGGCTAGGTTTTCGGCATTTACTGAAGCCCATTTAAAAGCGTGGCCGCAAGGCTTGGCATTGATTGGTTGACGGGTGGGAGAGGAGGAGTGAGGTGCTTGACGCTGATTGGTTAACGGGAAGGTCATGTGACCAGAGGGGTACGCGAGGAAGGGCTCCACCACCCAATCGCGCTGAGGGAGAGGAGTTCGCGAGGATGGAATGCTCTGGAATATCGCCAGGTTTATTAGGCGGATTATCATCAGTCTCGCTTCATTCTATGAGCTACCAAGTCTTCACATGGTAATTGTTAAACTACCTAATGAAGAGCGCTGTGAACGCAGGACTCTAACGCTCGGAAACTCAAAAGTATCGCTAAACATTTGTGACGCTAAAACGCTTCACGTATGCAACATAATTGGCTAGCAAGTTTTCATGAATTCTTATACTCAATATACTCAAATACCCTATTTTACACAGAACGTGCATATGGCTAGAGGTTTAGTGGAAAGGAGCCTAAAAATCGTGACGAGAGTGAGTCATGAAAGTAGGTAACGATTATGTGTTGTGGAAGTGGGTAATCGAAGTACATACCGAAAATGGGTTTCGGAAATTTCCAAAGTGAGTAACAGAAATGTAAGGCAAATTTCCGTTAACCTTAGCGGTAAAACTAAATCGACGTTGCTTAGTGCACCAATTCAGGTAATCTCGCCAAATTTAGAGCAGACTTTTATGGTACTCACACAGGTAATCAAAACACTTGTAATCAATCATGTTTTAAAGGGACACTACAACGAAATTTCGGCGCCTATTTTTGGTCTATACGGGTTCAAAGGAGCAGTATTACATCAGACACACCCATATCTTGCTAAAAAAAGACAAGAAAAGGAATTTCAAAACAATTTAAACGATTAGCAAAGATTACCTGGTGGATGTCGCTAAAGCCTCGTTTGTAATGCCCGTCTAGGAACCTTGACAGGTAATCACGATAACTGTCTCGCCTAGAACTATACATGCTTTGAACCTGACGTCCTCCCGACAGCTCTACGGCCAACACAAGAGAAGAGGAGAGGGAGGAACTCCCCACTCAACGGGACTCCCTTTTGTGTGTCCCAGACGTCGCCTTTCTGCCTCTACAATAATATAGAAGATTAACCCGTAACTCAAAACTCACACAAGAGCAGCTTTGCGGTTAGCTGCGGTGGCCCGATCGCTGGCGTGCTTTGACCACTTCGGTGGCTGGAACGGCTTGAGCATACTGACGACGTCAGCCTCGCCGCACATTTGCTCCTCCCGAGACAAACTGCGCCACGATTGCGCCGGATGTTACGTGTCTCCGCTGGCTGCTCTCGGAGCGTTGGCCAGAGTGGGCTGTTTATAACGAAGAATACAGACATCAGACACACATATCAAACGTGCGATTGTCATTTGCGAATATTGTGGATCATATTCAGCCTCTTTCTGAACACGACGGGTATATTTCAAATGTCGTTGAAATATCCCTTTAAATTAATTTTGTATTTATTTCATTACGATTATTTGGAAGTACTTTATTTACTCATTTCATTTCAAAATGGTATCAGTTCCTCATGAAACCATGATAGGAAGGACCTAATGTGGTTGTGTAAAATATTAAAATGATGTCTTAAAATGAAAAATTACAGTAAAAATAACTAAACATTCGCAAAAAGGAAAATGTTACGACACTCGAATATGGTTCGCCGACACAAGAAACTACAATTATCACGAGGAAAATCTGATTACTTTTGAAAGTACCAGAAATTGCTTACAACCATTATTTCTTTCCCTCCCGTTTCTAAGGCGCCGTCTCTTCTTACAGTTTTTTTTTTTTTTTTTTTTTACCGAGGAATCCTCGCACCAAGTATCCGACAGGAGAATGGTTCACCAAAATTGGTAGATTAGGAAGTTGAGTAGTTTATAATTCGGTGATTCGAATCTAGTAATGGACAGTAAGAAAGATTCACTTTCAATCCGGCGGAAAACTGTCTTCTGAAAATCTGAAGTAATTGGAAAAGTGGCGGTTACGTTTCCAAGTACGCGCCAATTACTTTTTGTCTTGAGTAATCAAATAATCTAATAGAATATAAGTTAGGTAATTTGCAATTTTGATAGATTCATTTTATTTATTTTTTCGTGTAACGCGTACAAGACTGGTTTAGAGAGAAACACTTCCGCTATAAAGTCGGCGGGTAAATTTGATTTCTTGTAGAATTCTATACAAGTTGTGATTCTGTCCAGTGTCCCCAAGTCTAGAAGGCAGCGGACCCCAGCTAAAGTATAAGCGGACAGGAGACGGTCACATGATGTCTTCAGCCTGACGGTAATCAAGTGACGTCATCAGCATGGTACGGTGACGTAACCCGAAAAAAAGAAACAGTTTTAGGGAACCGGTTTTGCACGTCCGATACGCTACAATGATCCCTCCGGTACGCACTGCGCATGTGCTAAAGCAGGAAACTCGCGCATGCGCAGTTTGTACCGGAGGGCCCATCGTAGCGCATGGGATGTGCATCTCTGATGGAGGCAGGCGCGGACGGTTCCAGGCGCTGGTTTAGTCACGCGAACCGCGCGAACGCTCGCGCAACGCTTGGACTATAGACGCGTTGCTCTGGGGCAGGGGGCGCGAGCGCATCCGCAAGACGCGACCATGTTATGATGGCTGGACCATCCAGGTGGCTTTGTAACGTTCGATTTTGCGCGTGCCACGTTCGAATGCAAGCATCTGAAGATGCACGATAACAAAACCTCTAAAAATAAAAAAAAATAAAAAAAAACATTATGCAGCTCGCGGCCGCAGCGTCCCAGTAAACATTCCTTTCATCTTTGCCTTCTTTCATAGCTTCCGCGAGCACGTATGTTTCACTTTACGTGATAGCGAAGCCAAAGCTACTCGCAAAAGCACGTCCTCCTGAAAGATGCTCGCACTGCACGAGCGCGCGTGCTTGACAGGGACGCTGAAAGCTCGCAGCTCGCTCTTGTAGCCTCTGCTACGCTGGCACTTAGAATGGAACGGAGTAGAGAAAAACTCTAGTGGGGAAGCGTATTGACGCATGTTCCAAACCCGAGCCAAATATTCTATTTGTCTCGCCTGGAGCGCTGCTCAAAACTTGAGAGTTACGGGCCTATCACGCCTCTTGGTGTCGGCTCCAGCATATGTAACTGAATTCTCTCACGGGGCTCCAATGAACTGAGTGCCATAGACAGTTTCCCAAAAATGTCTTTAGGCAGTGCGTGTCTCATACTCGAATTTAACGAGATTAGGTTCTAGGAATACATTTATTTCTAAAGAGATCCTGTTTTAGGTTTTTTTGTTTTCCTTTCTTTGCGCACAAGGAGGAAAATTGGCGCTGCTACTGATAGGTGGCACTACACAACTAAATATAAAAAACCGACTGTTTTTTATTATTTTTTTTATAACGCAACAGCTTATACTAGACCGTTTTGTTTTTCCCCTGTGCGTAGGGAAAAAAAACAGTTTCTTTAGGCTCACATTTTTCGCCTAAAATGCGCACTCGCGAAATTTGAGTGTAATAAAGGAAGCAGTAAGGTACATCTGTGAAAAGTTTCACTGCACTTTATCTATTGGCTGATTAAATAGAATTGCTTTACGCCCAATTAAGGCTCGGAAACACCCCCCTCGAGATTAAGCGGGACAAATGGTACTTCACCAAGCGCTTGAGAGCAAAGCGGGGAAGCGAGACTCATCGAGAGGGGCAGAAGCATCTGATGAAATATATGCAAAATCTGAGCCCCCTCGCTGAGGGAGGCGATTTTCCTCGGCGCATTTGAGTGCGAACGCACTCAAATGGGTTCGTCGTCTCTTTGTATTCAGTGTGTTCGCGGTCCCTTTGTCTCAAATGTGTTATTCTTTCAGTCTTCTTTCTCACGACTACGTTTAATTACAAACTGCATTCAGAGCGAACGCGGCCATTTTGACAATACAAGAAGATGAGCCGAAGCTTAGTAGCAAACTAAAGGCAGGCGTCCCGATTGCGCAATCTTAAAAGTAAAAAAGAAAGCTTTCATTTTTTTTTTTTACATTCTTGCGTTTAGCGTAAACGAGAAGACGCATGACACGTGTTCATGTCTGGCCACGCTATTCGGGAACACGTCGACATTTCCCTGGGATATACTTGGAGAGATTTCTCTTTTTATTGCGGTTACGAAACTGAGTTTTCAAGCTTGCAGCGAGCAGACTCTGGCGACATTTGGTTTCTGTTTTCGTTGGTTTAAGCGTTTATGGCTCTGGCACAAAAATGACGAGTCAATGGCCTGTCTACGCATGTGCGGCGTCTGATATTCCTCAGAAGGGAGCTGGTACGCATGTTCAGAACGCGTTCCGCTGTACAGTAAACAAAATATGGCGTCACGTAGAAGGGGAATATTTGAATTGTCTTTAATTGGCATAAGTACTGTCTCCTTACTGCACAGTTAATTAAAAATGGTTTTAATAAAAAATTAGGAATTCAGTATCAACCATACTATAGATGACATCGGATGTTATTCGATGAGTGAATGCTGGACTATTTGCACGAATAAAAATGATTCTGGAGGTAACGGGTTTTTGCTACGACCTCCACAACGAGAGATCGCTCTGACGGACGCGGCAATAACCCGGACTTGTTTGAACCTACAATTTAAGGTTGGGGATCGAGTATTGTGCCTGGTATACTTTTACGCCGCATCTGTCAGAATATATTCAGTACTGAGCCCACAGCAAAAACAAAAACAAAAAGTCGTTTTTTTCTGTTGACTTCCCATTACTATAGTTCCCTCTTCGGCAGATAAGGTTAGCGTCAAGTGTCTCACTTAGTGAGACATTTCGTTAAACAAAAGTCAGATATCTTACTTTTCTGTTGATTACTTTTGACGTTATTCCGCTTTTCTACCCGTGTTTCGTCGGCGCTAATTATTTGGTTTGCTTCTCAAAAATTTGATACTCCTTTGTCACTCAAACTCAACCAAGTATGCGTGTTGGAACAACTAAAAAAAAAAAAATACACAACGTTTCGTCGTTGTTCTTCTTGTTGTTGTTGTTGTTGTTTTTTTTTTGGAGGAAACTTGATTTTGTTCATTATCAAGAAATGAAAAATTTATGCGTACACTTCTGACGGCAGGAGCAGTGAGACTGGTCGAGAGTCGACAATATTCCGAAATAAATAAAATCAAAACATAACGGCTAAACAAAAAAAGGTGGATTCATTTTTTTTTTTTCTCCGACAGCTGCGCGACCGCCCCTTGAGATAAAATTGATGGAAGTGTCTGGCCAACTCATCTTGGTTTGGTTACAGGCAGTGTCGCCCAACGGAGGCGGGATATTGAGTTCACGGCAATGTGTCTTTCCGCGTCTGCTTCTTTCTCGTGTACTTTGTCATTCCATCTGGGTCGTACCGCCTGTCGTCACTCGAATTATTTTGCACGTCGAACGAGACGAAACCAAATCGGTGTCGCTGCTGAGTTATAGGAATGCTTTCCGGCTTGAATCCATCCAATATGACTATTGTTAGTGTAAACTGTTTACGACGTAGATCCTGCGCAAATGGCAGTATAAGCAAATATATACTAATGATAATAAATAGAGCCAGACGATCTGCGGAATAAAACATTACATCCTTTCCCTTTTCGTTAGGTAGAATATTTAGCTTTTACGTTTGTATACCTCTTCGCATTTAAATAAAAAAGGTGTTGACGAGATGCTGCAAGTTGAGTGTGAGAGGCTGCGGTAAAAATGACTGTCCTTACTTTACGGCACTGATTTTTTTTTTTTTTAAGTGAAGAGTGGCCAGTAATAGCCCCTTTTTGAAATTCCATCAAGCAACATTGGTAGTCGCCATTTCTTGGGCACGAGGCATGTGATTGGATGCGTGTCCTTGCCGAATGGTGACGCTTCCCTCGTGACCGGTACATACGCAGATGACGTGCCCAAGCAATGGAGAATTCGGATAATTGGCGCAGCAACTACCAGGTGGCGCGCAATGTTAAAAATATATATATTGTGCCATATCAGGCCGATCTTGAGTACATTTCAATATGGAGCTCAGCAAAACTTACTTGGAGAGCATATGACGTGGTTTGGTTCGTCACTTAATCGATATGGTGGTGTTTGTGATTGTGGCCTGTCATTGTATATACGACAGTTTTAGAAGTTCAACGGATAAAATAGAATGCGTGAATAATTTATAGTTTCTCGATTGTTCTATAACGCAGTGGTTGTTGAGGGTCCGCGAGACCCTCAACAAAACATTTTTTTTATTTGGCACGTTTTTTGTAGTTCAGTCCGGCCGTGACTAATTTGCAACCTGCTTCCGGAACTACGACAGCAATAAAAGGCACCTGTTTCATGCTCCAGACATGTTAACTTACTTACGAACCCCCCCCCTCCACCCCCCCTCCCCCCTCCCCCCCCCCCCCCCCCCCCCCCGCTGGAAGGGGTCCTCCATCACTGCCAGCGGTCCGCAAGGGGTCCCCGACACATCCATGGCTGAGAACCACTGCTATAACGTATTGAATTCACTCTAAAATTTACCCCTTTGTAATTTCTTCGGCAACATTTACGACTTCCGCATACCTCGTTCCTGCTAATCCATGTTCGCTTGTTTTGAACATTTGAGCATAAAATACATCTCGACAGTTTTCTAACATTCCTAAATTCTGAACTTTTTAGAACATCCAAAAAGTCTCACCATTGAAACCTTATTTAGCTATCTGATCTACGCCGTAGTACTGAAGGACAATTCGATTAACCGCATGTGTTCCAAGCTAAGATTATTTCCAACAAGCGTGTACAACAACCAATTGCACTTATTCCTGTCTCAAAAAGACTGTCAGCAATGTCTACTGAAAATTCTCTTAAACGTCAGAAATATCTCAAGAACTTTGCGGTACATCGCTTTTAGCACGCCTCCATTCATCCTAACAAACTGATGCCAGCGTATGACTTTTATAATTGTTATGCTTTCACCGAGATTGACTGTAAAGGTCTCACTGTTCTTCCCATGATAAAAATTAACGACTTGACGAGATATGTTACGTCTTAAAAACACGAGAATCTTGCAAACGTTTTCCTTTGTAAGTTTTATTTTAGAAGCTGACATATTGTTAACCTCAGGGTAACTTTAAAAGTATAATAAATGTATTATACTCACCTTTTTTTTTTTCTTGGAGTTGAAAAGTTGTTAGTATAAACAAATATGTCCATAATTTTATCTGCTGGAAGAGCTCGGGCAGTAAGCAATCTAGCGCACATGAAAAGCTGACTTATCGCCATACTAGTAACCAAAAAAATATTGAACAGTTTACCATACTCATTTCAAACGACAACTGGAACGATGTTCTAACCGAACTAGACCCTGATAAAGCGTATGATAAGTTCGTGGAAAGAATAAGAAAATGTTATGACTCAGCTTTTCCTCGGGTTCAGTGTAAAAAGCACAACAAATCAAATAAACCATGGGTTACTGCAGAGTTATACAAAAGAATAAAAGCAAGGAATAAGCTGTTCGATAAATTTATCAAAACTAGAGACCTTAACATTTTGACTGAATACAAAAAGCAACGTAATAAACTGGCTGTAGATTTGAAAAAAAGCGAAAGTTAGATATTATACAAATAAATTTGTATCTATAAAAAATAGCCCAGAAAAAGTATGGAAGACTGTTAAAGACGTACTATCCCCTGTCCCTAATGTCATACCAAATGAACTCACAATAGATGATCAGACATATTCTCACGCGTCACTGGCCGAGAGGTTCAACTTGCATTTTTTGACTGCAGGTGGCAGTGTTCCCACATTAATGGACTACAGCAACTATGAAACGTACATAACCATGAACGTAGCTAACTCTATATTTTTGACTCCCACCAATGAAACAGAAATTAATGATATAATTGCCTCGTTGAAGTGCAGTAGCGCCTCTGGATATGATGAATTGAAGGTAGCCCCCATCAAAGCAGTAAAAGACTGGATTTGTTCTCCTCTAGCTCATATATGCAATGTAATTCTTAAAACTGGTATATTTCTTAATAAAATGAAACTAGCTAGAGTTTGTATTATTGACCTTTTCATCTCAGTAGTTACCCGACCGGCGGACAGAGGGCGATAACGCACTCGGCACCATGGGTGGCTTCAATTTGGTTGGTTTCGGTTTCAGCGCGCTCTCGGCTGTGTTGGGGTGTTATGTCATTCTCGCCTACTTACGTCATACAAATGTGCCTGTTATAGCGCACAACTAATAAAACTGTGGTACTGAGCCAATTCGAGAACCACGAAGTGGTTTTGAGTCATATTTGCGGACTTTTTTACGCATTAAGGTGGCAATTTGGGCCAGTTGGTTCATGATCACCTAAAGAGGCGCAAAAAATACAAGCACGAGGAAATAAACAGACAAGAGCGCACCCGCAACTGGTTTTTATTTGTGAAAACAATCATATATATAGATTCGAACTAACACATACTCTCTCCTAAGTTCTGTTTAACCCCCGTAACAAAAAGGAATACTCATTCCCCGATAAGGAAAGGGATGTGTCACTTATGCATTTTTTGCCCTTTGCCTGGATTTCGAAGGCCTCGTGCAGTTCTTTAGAAACCCTATCCGGGTATCTAGCCAAAACCCCGGTGTCGCCAAATGACGGTTTCTGGCCGTCATTTAATCACGTCCACAACCTGATTAAAAACCTCCAAAATCGCGAAAAACACAACGAAGTCGCAAGTTCACTGACTGATTTTCGCGGACACCAACTTTCTGTGAACTTTAGAAACTCGAAATGTCTCCTATAATATGCAGATATTCTATGAAATAAGTTATATCGTCTGGGAATGTATTATTTAAAACAAAAAAAAAAAATTAAGTACTCGAGATATATTTCGAAGGTCCGCGTGCTAGGTCGGGTGGGAAATTCCTTTAGCTATTGACCTTGCTAAAGTACTTATTAACAGCATTTAACAACGTTGGCGTTAGAAAATGAACTATTTGTTTTACTGACATTTGATTACGACGTGCTTGGCACATGAGATAAGTGAGGCCCATCAATTGAAATCTGAAATTTGGTCTTTTTACAAACTTTGCCAGATAAAATTAAGGCTACGAGAGAAGTGATCTCTTACACGTTTGGTTGAAGTCGAACGCTAGGCACGACTTCATGAACCTTCATGACAGATTTGCATGCAAACTGATGCGATTTAAAATCAACAACCCTGAACTTGAGTGATTTCCATGTAGATGGCTTCTTTTCGGCATCACATAATGCGAGTCCTAGGCACTCTCAAGCTGCCTGTGACAGATTATTTCACAGGGGTCTTTGTGTTTAAAATAAATAAAATTTATTAATTAGATTTTGTATAAAAAATGTTAGCACTAGGGCAGGGCAATTGATCGATTAACCTTCCGATTAATCGATTAAGGCTTTAATCGCGATCAAACTTTTTAACCGGACAGTCGGTTTTTTAATTGGTACTCAAAAAAAAGTCAACTGGACGCACGCATGGCTCTATTCTGGAAGACCTGCCCGAACTAGGGGTGACTCATGCCCCCCCCCCTTAAGGAAAACGCTGCGTCGCGTATATCCGGTCGTACTGTTCCGAGCGGTTTTCCGTTTTCAGCCAGGTGCTATGAGCAAGGTTCAATTCTCGCGCTCGCGAAGCGTCACGTGTTCGAGGATATACATTACAGTTTTGCCGAGGAATAACAAACAAGCCGGGCCCGCAATTGATCCCCGCGCCACCGCGAAACTTCACGTGTTGAGGATCTATTACACATCCTGCCCAGGCAAGACAAACAAGCAGAAAAACAAGCTGGGAAGCTAACAACGCCATGGTTACTTGTTCCAGTATTCGGCCCGAAAAAAATGGACGTGTTCACGAGTATAAAAGTCAATCTCGCTGGAAAGTTTGGGTTTAAAGTAAACTCCAGCGGTGAAGCTTTTAACTCGAAGGAAGTCCACTGCATCATCTGCAAAAAGCCGTTTTCGTACAGTAGAAGCGTAAGTTCGCTTCAGTATCGCCTACGAGCGAAGCTCCCATGTGGCTGCAGCAAAGACCATCCGCCAAAACGCAGACAACAATCAACGCCTTCTCATCGAGGCCCCTTTCTCTGAAAAAAGAAGAAAGGATCGCCCAAGCCCTGACTTCTTGTCTTCCTGTCGGAGAATGTGGACAAAATTCTTTGTCTTCGGAGCTGGAGCAAAAATATGTAAGTCTTTGAATCGTTGAACTATATGTATCCTCAAATCTAAATGTCCTTTGAGCCGTGTAACAGAGAGTAAAATAAGTCTTTAAAGGCAAGACGAGTTGTTGCATTATTTTGAATATATTATTTATAAAAATCAACGCAACCGATTAATCGATTAATTAATCGATTAAAGGTTGGCGATTAATCGGGTTAAAATTTTTAATCGACGCCCAGCCCTAGTTAGCACCCTTTAATGACTGCAGATATGTGACCGGGCATAGTGTACAGTTTCTCTAAATTCATAAATAAACAAATCAAGCAAACGTTTCTATTGCAAAAACGATTTAAGACCGTCTAACAGATTTAGGTGTAATATCATGCACAGACGAATTGCCCCATGTGGACGTTACCATTATCCCAAGCATCAGATAAAATATGAATGAAACATTCGTCACCTGTATATCTTATATGTCCTATATAATCAAAAACAACTATTTAAATTTGTTATGAAGGCAAGGCCGGAGGCTTTCAGGAAACACACAAAGCTTAGTATGCTCTGCGTAGTATTTTGGTCAAATGCGCAATTATACATATACGTGGCACTACACTTATTTCGAATATTCAGCCACTATCACTGTGTAAATTTAAGTTGTCATAAATAATTGGGCTCAATATGCGCCAGGTCTGACGCTGATTTCTGTATCTCCTCCCTCCTCACGCGTATCCGGTACGCCGATGGTGAAAATAGTCAAAATCGGTCACAAAATTAACTGCATATGTAGTCGTGCACATAATGATGGAATGTAATTAAGTTGTAAATGTAAACATCCGGCGGCAATTTACAATAAGGCGAGAAACGCGGTGAAACGCGACGAAAAACGCGAATGCCGCGCCTTTGCCAAGGCGCGGAGGGGAGAGTGGAGCGACGAGTTGAAGCCACCTTATGGCGGACGAGTCACATGGTTCCAAGATGGCAGCGCCCATGCGACGGAAGCCGAAAAGGTCTATACACGAAGGCGGTACATTGACTAACCTAAACAACTACAGGCCCGTATCAGTGCTTCCATTATTTTCAAAAATCGCAGAAAAGGTAATAAACACTAGGTTTTCTAAATATTTTCTTCGCAATAATATTATAACATCTTGTCAGTATGGGTTTCAGAAAGGAAAATCTACAGAAACAGCTTTGCTATGCATAAAAAACAAAATATTAAGTAACATAGAAAATCGACTTTACACACTCGGTATATTCCTAGATTTTCGGAAAGCTTTTGACTCTATAAAGCATGATATTCTTCTTGGAAAACTACAACGATATGGTATAAGGGGATTAGCTCTCGAACTTATCAAGAATTACTTATCAGTTCGAAGACAATTCACATCTCTAAACGGTTTTAAATCACATACTTCCCTGATTCAGTACGGCGTTCCTCAGGGTTCCATCCTCGGACCTTTGTTATTTTTGGCATATATAAACGACATAGTTAATATACCGCGAACCCCCGATATTATCCTGTACGCGGACGACACCAACGTTTTCTTTTCCGGGACAAATCTCGATGAAATTGAACAGTGTGCAAATTTCTGGCTTAATGAGCTATCTCAGTGGTTGCGGTCTAACCAACTAGAGTTAAACACAGCGAAGACAAAATATGTTATATTCAGGTCCAGAAATACACCTATCCAGCGTAAGTTGAATGTTACATTTTTAAATTCTACAATAGAAAGCACTTCGGCTCATAAGTTCCTTGGGGTTTGGTTTGAGGAGTTTTTAAGTTGGACGAACCATGTAAATAAACTTAGATGTGATATATCACGTTCAATTGGTATACTGAATAAAATTAGACACTTGTTACCAAACTGGCTTAAACTGCAGCTTTACTACACTCTTGTGTATTCCCGCCTACAGTATTGTCTTTTAGTTTGGGGAACCACGACGAAACCAAACATTGAAAAAGTTTTTCTTTTACAATAAGAAGGCCGTTAGGTTCATAGATAATTTAGGTTATATTCAGCATACATCGCCCACATTCGAAAAATACAAGCTATTACCGATCGGACATGTTTTTTCTATTAAATTAGCGAACATTATATTTGACGAGATAAAGCGGGATGAGACCTCTTTCTTCAACGCCTACCTTTCATAAGCCTGCCGATTACACTCTTAGACACACCTTTTACACCAAACAAAACGTTAGAACGAACTATGGTACTCAAACACTTCATTATCAAATTGCTGATTTACTAAATAATCACGCAAATATAGTTCAAACGGTACACAACTGTAGCAATCTCCAGATGTTTAAGAAAATGATCAAATTGTATTTTTTTTCAATCGAATAATATGCACCTGCCACTTGTGCCATTAGTTCAAATGTGCAAATGTGATCCATTATATTATATGTAACAGTGTTTGTTCTTTTTTACTCAACTTTGTGACTCTTCAAATGTCTTCATCCGTGGACTTATTTTGATGTGACTTAGATAATTGATGTTCATTTTTTCGGTATACTTAGAGGTACGTGCCGAGTGCTGTAATGGGGTCTGGTGGCCACGTCAGAGGACTACCGTCTTCTTTTGCCGCAGCCTCCCAGACATATGCATGTCGAAATAAGCTTATTATCATTATTATTATTATCTCTTTATGTTGTTGTCTGGTCTGAGGTGCCCGGATGTGCGGGTCGCGTATCACTCCGCGAGCGCCGCAGCTGAGAGCAACGCGGTTGTTCTCCGCGTCGTCTGCTTCCCAGACTTTGTAGACATGTTTTCAAACATCGTTCGGCTTATAAAACAACGCGATTATATTCTGCCCAGTGGCTACACATACTGATCAATAGTCAAGAAACCTTCCAGTTCGTTAGATTTTAGTGTAGCGTATATATTGTGCAAACGCAATGCGGCAAACGTGCTCCGACCGAAACTCCGAGCCTGCACGGTCGCTTTTTCACATGCATGTTGAATCCAGCTCTGCGCACGTGACCGCTTTTTCTGCTAATACGGAGTTGGCGGCGAGAGCGAAAAGGAACGAAATACTCTGGGTCTGCATTCAGAGCCTATTCAGTTACTCTAGCTACCCCAGCAAACAAACCGCACCTAGAAGGTAAACATTAAACTGGACGGAACAGAATTTTTGTTTTGCGATTTCTGCTCGCGTTTTGTGTCTCCTGTGTTGTACGTTGTTTTCGGCTGACGCGATAGCCGCCGATGTAAAGTGAGAGAAGTTGTTGTGTTCAAAGCAGCGAAGACGGTAGCAATTACACAGATGCGGGTAAACTGTAATTCATAATGGCCTAAGGAATTAGGTGCGCCCTGCGTTGCCTCTCGTGTTCCTTCTTAGTGGATGCACAAAAGCGCTTTCCCTAAAGAGTAATTTGAAGCGTAAGCAGGCAGACAAAGCCCGCCGTATTCACAGAAAGACGGATATAAATTCAGCGAACCATAACCGCTGACCCAACGTTCTTTCTCTCTCCTTCTTATAGCATTCCCGGAAAGTATGAAATGGAAATCGACCGGGGGTATCGCAACAGACCTTAAATAGCAAAAACAAAAAATGCATGTTTTTGTTTAGGAGATAGAAGGAAGTATTGAATATTTTTTTATTGAAATTTTGGGAGATTTTCTTTTTTTCTTCAGCGGGCAGTCAGCAAAGCGGCAGGCTAAATCCTGGCTCCAAACGTGTTCGATATTTGGAAAGGGCAAGGAGAAGAAGTCTGGAGTGACTATAGGAAGTCGCACTGTCAGCGTCTTTTATACCCGCTAAGAACGCCAAAATGAATAATAATACAGATACCAATGGCGTTCGCGGCCTTTTCACTGTGTCACCTCGGCAGCGTCCTTGAGAATTCGAACACTTCGAAAGCCTTACTTTTATCGACAAGGTGTCTGAAGAACTCCTTGTTTCCGTTTCACCGCTTCAGTCGGCCAGATTGCTCCAGACAGCACGCCGAAAAACATAAAAAAGTGGGAACGAGATAAACTCCGCGCAGCGCATCTTGAGCAGACCAGAACTATTTGGTGACGAGATTTTTCGGTGACGTCCTCTTGTTGCTTCTATCCTCGACGCCACAACTAAAACCACTAGTAGCGAGCGACAAGTTGAATGATGCTACAACTCGCGGCGGAAGCCTAGTCTTCAGGTTTCTAGTCAACACCGTCAAAGATGAGAGTCTGTCTTTGCTCTTATTTACGCCGATGATGTGAAAATTACTCCTCCTCAAGACGTTATCACCACAAGCCTATGAGAAATTAAACGCAACACTATTTACGAAATATCGAAGTTTATTTTAGCCTGTGCATAAGAATGCCCAACACCAAACAAATCTAGCTAAAGTATGCGAACTATTGTTTTTTTTTATTTACTTGCATTTATTGCTGACAGTGGCAAGTTTCTTGTCGGTTTATGCTTTAAGCGCGAAACACCAGCACGAGGACACGTGAGGCCATTACAGGCGGTTATTTACAATTCCGTCTACCAACTTCGATCACTTTATCGTTTGCTGTATGGAATGTCTGTGCCAAACTAATGCCGACTTTTTGGAGGCTGATGAAATTAGAAGTTGAAGATATAACCAAACGGAGCATGTGCACTAACTTATGCATGCGAACAAACCGCCCCCCCCCCCTCCCCCAATCAACAAGCCATTGGCATGCAATGTTGTCGGCGTAAGTGTTAGTTCCCGGGCATTATATGCATTATAACTTTTCATTCTGCCTTTTTCCTAGCATTGTTCGATTACTTTAGACAAGCTCAAAGCTTAATACGCTTCAAACTTTTGCATGAATGATGCGATGATGATTGCAAGTTTAGCTGCCCCGGGGCTACGAATGAATAATTCGACAAAGGACGACTCATTCCGTGTGGACGCCGCAAAATCAAAGTCAAAGGGACCATGAACAGATTTTTCGACTTCTTCCTTCTTAGCTTTAATCTTCAACTGAAAAGCGATATAAGAAATCGCATCGTTGTGGAGTGCTTGGGCACAGGATGCGACGACTCTCAGCTTCCACCGAGTGTTTCAAGGAACACCATGGAACTTATCTTTCGAGAGTGATGAGAACTGCCGTTACGGCATTAAATGGCCAGGGAGCGCGAATCTATATATTCGTCGACAGATTGATGGCTGACGAGCTCACAAGTCCAAATGACACGGTGCTAGTGTACAATTAGTGTACAATGCCTGAGCTGGGTTCGGCTCACATGCTTGGACACCCGGTACATGCAACACTGTGAAAAGGCGGAGTGATTTCGAAGGGAAGGGGGTAAGAAATAGTCCGCTATAGTTTGAACATTTTGTACAGAAATGCAGGCTTTCGGTTTTCTACCCTCGTCCACTATTTTTCCTTTTTACCCACTACACGGTATGCGATTAGTAACATCTCAATATAAATCAATTATCGCAGTGCAAAATTAATTTCATGGTCCCTTTAAAGCTGGATTCCCATAATGAGGTCCCATCGCTGTTTTCAGCCGCGACGCCACTCGTGCTCCGAACGAAGCGTAGACGGAAGCTGCGGTACTCGACATCGAAATTGAAAATCGCAAGCAGAATCGAGTCAGGCGAATCCGGCATCCCAAATCGGCGAGCGCCACAAGTTACAATAATCAACGTCACCTTATACTTTGTTTATAGCAAGTTGATTTACTCAAACACTCTTGAAGGTAACCAAACTTTAGTGGCCTAGAAGTACTTCTTATCCAAAATTACCGTGTCGACGACGCGCATACCACTGACGGGGTCTACGGGTCATTGTCCTTTGAACGTGAAGATGGTCGTTTCAACGTGCAGACGGCCGTTGTAACGTGAAGAGACACTGAACGCAGTCCGAATGGTCTGGACTACGTGGCAGTTCTCCGGCGTATACGGAGGGAGGGGGGGGGGGGGGGCAATATAAATTAATATTACGACAACAAGTATCTTTGAATTCACGCCAAAATGATTCTTGGATAGGCAATCATGGTCCGACAGCGTCTAGTTTTCTCTTTTCACCTTGTTAATCCACGTTCTCGGACAGATCGGGCATGTAGAAAACGCGTGAAAAGTGAAAACTAATCTTGAAATTTTTCCTATCTGCAGCTTCGGTCTAAGCAACTCCGCCGAATCCTGAAACAAGGCTGTCTTTTAGCAGAAACATCATAGAATGCCCGGTCGGCATGGCGTTTCTTGCCAAGACCCCGGACCGGATGTGCGCTGAAAGCGCTACCGCCGCGGTGTTACGTAGAAGAGTCGAGTTGGTCCATATGAGGGCTGTACGTTTGAGACGTTAGTATATCACGGCATACAAATTAGGTACAGTGGCTGCGTAACAATTTCTTTTGGAGAAAGGTCTTGTCAATCTCTTTCCGCAAGTTTGTCTATAAAGCCTTTTGACGGCGAAATTTTAATTAAAAGTATTCCGAGTCGACGTTTGTGTTGGTCAGTTCTTATGTTCACGCACACAAATCAGAGAATAATAATTAAAAAAAAAAGAATTATGTGGTGCTCAAAGAACCAGTTCTAATCTTGCATACACTGACGTGCGAAAGTGACGGTGACTGATGAAATACAGTTTATGGCCGCCATCAGTTTGACAAAAGTGAAAACGCTTATGGAGCCATACGATGGCACTGAATTTTGAGCAGGGTTTATTGGCCGGCGCCTGTTCGAATAACTTCCTGGTGCTTCATACTACCCATCGGTCGTTTTGTCGTGCACCTATCTTGTTATTAGCAGAAAAATGGTGGCGCATAGCAGTAATACAAGCTAGACGACTGATACCGCCCCCCCCCCCCCCAATGTGCTTCATTCTAAATGCTAAACGTCGCAGATTCTATAAAAACAAAACGGCGCACACAATTGATGCATTTCTGTGACTCGTGCAGCGTGGACCACGCTAATCTACCCGAGCCATGCATTCTAATCAGAGCGCTTTGTCCACGGGCGTCATTAAGAACCTGTCCATTTGGACGCTATCAGCCTACCCTCCTCTCCATTAGTCTTCGACATTCCCTCTCTCGGCGTTGGTCCCCCATCCTCAGCTCCCTAATTTCTTTCAATTCGGTTCACCCTTTTTCTTTCTTCCTCTTTTGTCTATCCCCCATTTTTTCGTGGACTGCCTTTGAATCTGGACTTCTCAATTATACGCTTTTCCTCAGCTTCGGATATATTTACGCAGGACTGTCAGATGTTAATGCACAAGGATGTCAAACAACCCGTTTAAATATAAACCTAAAACAAAATCCGCTATGCGGGTGGCAGGTGTTGAGCCATAAATAAATGCGTATCATAGGTTCGAATTAAACTTTTATTCTCCTTTTAGTCACCTTGTGAAGGAAGAGGGAAACATAAGGACATCAAAATTCTCAATTTTTCGTAAACCAACTGTGAAAAAAAGAAAAAAAAGCTTACAGAGAACACATTTAGAAGAAGAGACTCGGCTGGGAAGTGGGAATTTTATACGGTTTTGCCACCAGACGCCCAACTAGATAGGTTCTAATCCTTCATTAACGCCCCTTAACAGCCCGCACAGTGTTGGTCTGGCTCCAAATTGTTCTTGTGTTCTTTCAGCCACCCCCTAGATTTCAACGGTTGGAGAATCCATGAAAGGCCTTTCGTGCTGGGGAGCCATTGTGTGTTTAGAACTTGTGAACATGTGAGCTTTAGAACTTACTTCTTTGTGGCTCCCTCCTATACCTTCTAGAAGGCAAGGCCCTAGTGATAGATTTACTACGTCACCTTCCGAAGGCCAACGTGAGGGAACTTATTTCACACGAGTCAGCGTTCGGTTGAGGGTCGTGTTCATTAAACAAAAACACGAGTCCACACCAAACAACGACACGAGCTGGCTTTCAGTGCGTGACGTATCACGTTCAGCACCAAGGATTTGTTCATCCGGAGGGCAAGTTCGTCTGCTTTTTGCTCAGGGGTTGGGATATATATAGTCAGAAAGCCAGGCTTTTATTGGCTGATTGAAACAGAAAACAGTGTGTGGCGCTCGAGGCATTTAGCATTGAGGCGTATCCCCTATCCCTTCAATAAAAGCCAATCAAAGCTCGGCGTCGTTGTGACGTCACCGCAACTCCTGTGCAAGAAGCTGACGGCTTCTTCTCCGCCTAGACCACTTCCGAAATCGAAGGGATGCTAGCGGCGTAATGCCTCGCATGACATCTTGGGCGCTGCTTGTTCACAACGTTGCGGTTTCGATGTGCCAACCTTGCTTCCCGACGTCCTGTCGAGAACAAATACAGTGCCCGAGATTTGAACATATCATGATTTCACTTGAATTTATAATACTGTATGTATTTATTACCGATGTGGATGAAATGCTGGGGCATGTTTTTTTTTGGGCGGCTCCCGTCGTGCCGGAATTTCACCTCAGGTTAACACAGGACGACTACAGCTCATGGAAAAAGTATACTGTGCCGGTCGCGCTCTTCTATCGTATCCACTGTGTTCTACGTTTCTTAAGTTATCCGTTAGCAGGGATAGTCATACTGCACTCTGCAGTGGTAGACAAGCCGCCAGAAAGCTAAGGGACGCGGTAGGTCGTACTCGTATACTCCTTGCTAAGCCTAGGCGCAGGCCCTTACGGCTGCTGGATGTCTCTGTTTCAACGAGGGCTCTCACGAAGATGAATGGCTGTAAAGGAAAGGGGCGCTGACTTTATATCCTATGGAGTGCAGAGGTGCGGTACTTATCGACGGAGCGATCAAAACAGAAGCCATCCCGCTCCTCTCCGTGGCCAGCCAGGTCCCATAATGCAACGCGTGCAGTGTTGCGTGCAGGTGTTTTGTAAGTATAGTCTGCTAGAAAGGGGTTGTCTCGTCACTCGCTCTAAAAATATGCACGCTATAGGCCTTTCCAGCGATTATCACCAGGGCGAAAAATGCGGAGTCACTGAGCAGCGCATGCATGTACAGCGTCTGATATACCGCGCAGCGGAGCAACATCGCACGATCGCAATGCATTCCCCACCCCAGCAGAGGAGGATAGCCGCACTCAGCGCGTACGGTCTCCTGCAATATGAAAGACCCACTGTGAGCGTGTGGCCGACAGGGCACCGGGAGGGGGCGCGCTCCGGGCGATTACGTTAACTGCATCGTGGAGCGCCAAAAGCGCGTCGTTGCGGCGCTAATCGTTTTTGTACATTGGCTATCACTGAGTAAACATATCACTTAAAGTGAATGCAACGTAATTCTGCGTTGTTGTTTTTTTTTTTCTCTCTCTTTTGCTCGTAATTGGTTTATTTTGCGAGAGAAAAACACACCAAGGACGATAGTCGCCGTAACGACGCACTTTTTATCCCGTCTTGATCGGCTTATGCGGAGAGAAAGTTCGTCTGCTCTTGCACAGGGTTTGGGGTCATGTCAGAACACCAAGCACTTATTGGCTAATTGAACAAAAATAGTGCGTAGACATCGAGGGATGTAGCATTGAGGTCTACCCACTATCCTTTTCATCAAATTCAGTCAGAGCTTGGCATCAGTCTGACGTCACCACAACACCTGCGCAAAAAGCGGACGACTTGCTCTCCGCACAGGTTCGTAGCGTCGGATGTGGTCTGACATGAAAGCGAAACGGAAGCATATATCTGTACTATTTGTGGAAATGACAGCTACGAAGGTGTTGGCGCCGTGGACGGCTCTCGCGTAACCTCCAGGAAACAAAAACGATGTCGCGTTCAATCTGTGTGCATGACATGCATGAAAGATGCATTGGATATGTCACCAACCAACGGGTTAGACGCTTGTGACGTTCAAGGCAAGCGTGTGTAGAAGCTGTCGCGACCTTAGCATCCGGGAACGTTCCGAGGACATGGGAAGATGCCATGAATGTGGTATGAAGTTGCAGAGCATCGTCTGCGTCCTCTGGGAACCGTTCTTCTCTTTCTTCCGCCGGGAGCAGGCGGCTTAATCGACATCTCGTATAGTACATAATTTTTTTTATATCGTCTGGTTGAGACCGCTACGGGGCATAAATTATTTTAATCGTACTTATCATTTCTGCTTTTTCCACGAATATTTTACCCGCGGTATTTTTTTATTTATTCATTAAACTACAACCCCTGATTCTACAAAAAAATACTTTCAGAGATTTTGAAACTTTGCCAGAGGTCATTCAAATGACTCAAAAATATTAGTTGTTCGATTTACGCATATTAGTAAAATAACATGCTCGAATCATGTATTATAAGGAAAAACTATACACTGTAAAGATCTATCAGCAATGAGTAGCTTACTTTCTAAAACAAAAGAAAAACAATCATGCCGCTGGTCAGTTTTTAAGCTGAGGTCCTGGTGTATAAGAAACGGATAAAAGTAGTTCAACTTTGTTTATTACACTACACGTTAAATAATCCTCGTGTTTGAACTAATGAACTAAAACATCACATGACATGTTTTTTTATGTCAGCTAAGCGAATCATAAGTAGCGTCTGGTATCGTACCGGACGCTATTATACATACACTGGTATGTTTACCGCGTTAAAAAAAAAAAAAAGATGGTCCCGCGATTTCCGCCTGATGACGTCATTGAAGTGCCACGCTGTCGCCGACCGCCATCTTGGTAGTGTCACAGCAGCAGCGATGGATGTGGCAGATGCCTGTCCACGGAAGCTTCGGCAGCCAGGAATTGGGGTGCTGAAACAAAAGGGACATCGCGTTTGCTCTCGTGCTTTTGGGCCGGAACTTGGACGGCCAAACAAACCACGATCGTGACATCCGATAGGATGAATCTCCGGCTTTTGTGACGTGGTTTGCCTCCACTTCGCGACAACTTCCGATCATTCGAGAAATAGGACGCTAAAACAAACACCGGTGGGAGATGCATTCAAAACAGCGTAGCCTCAGTGGAAAAGAAAAGAAAAAAAGGGGAACATCGCTTTGTTGCTGAAACTGCGTCGCTATCGGGGTACAAAGCCGTTCAATCATCTGCTTCGCTAAAACCGAATAAAAAGTAACTACGAGTTGATGTTCCCAACGTATTGCGGGGTTCATAGAGGTGAGTATGACGTCCCTGAAATCTGGAGCGTTTCTTTTTTCTGCAGAGGATTCGGGAGAGTAACATAAATCACTTCTATCTATTCAGGGCCGCTAGTGGTTAGCGGCAGGTTTCTCACACGCACGTTTCGACTCGCGCAAGAAAAAGTAAATTTTAAACAAACCTGTTAAAAAAATTCTGTGAGTTTACTTTTTTGCAGAACACATATTCAGCCAAACACATCGAACAATAAAAGTAACTCAGAAAACGACGAAGCTCGGAATACGATTTGACTAGAAAACGCCAGTTTATTGTCTGTATCCCTGTTCTGCAGGAAAGTAAACTCGTAGTCTTTTATGTTGCTTTTATTAGGTGTAACATTGAGGCACAATTTTACATAATAAATATAATTAAAACTGCTTATGTGTAGGAATGCGAAAGCATTCCTACATGCAGCCCATTCTACAAGCAGCGCCCCACGTTTTCCTATCACACACGGCTTCCAGGGGTGACATCACGTTGCTCCGATGCTAAGGCGCGGCGAACCCCGCCGGCCCCACGCCTTCCGTGACGACGCATCTGCGTTGCTTTGCTTTTCTATGTGTTTCTATTGTTCTCAGGAGCATCCGCTATGACATTGAGTGCCCCGGCGACTTTCCGTGACGAAGCATCTGTGTTGCTGGGATTTTTTGGCCACTGGGAATTTAACTGTCGTTTTGCTGCTACAGACGGTTATAGACAACGCCGGATTCGCTCCATGGAACAGTTAATGCTTCCACTCTAAAAAAAAAGGGAGTAGTACTTCCTCCCTTAAAGGAGGAACTCGCGTGTATCATATATTGTTCTATTAAGGGAGGCAATTTCCTCCCCTAAGGAGGGAGGAAAGTTGCCACCTATTTTTGCTCGTGGAGAAAAAGTTCCTCCCCTAAGAAGGGAAGAAAATTGCTACCTTTTTTCGCCCAATGGAGGAAACTTTGTCCCCTCGTATAATTAATATAGCTTCCACCAGATTGCGCTCAAAACAAAACAAAAAAAGTTGGTGAAGCGCCAATTTCTTTTTCAATGTTCTTCGACTTTTGAACGCTACACGGGAAATACATGTACATACATCACTGAACACACAGAGCACACGAAACACAAGCAGAACACCCCACAACAGCAACAACTTAGCGACGCCGAACCCCCGCCTTTTTCTACGTGCGTTAAGTTCGCACTATCTATATATGGCAGTCTTATTTTTGAATCCGACTTGGCCGGCGGCTAACATTATTTGTCGCATAAACATGGAGAGGCGGAGCGAATATTACTCGTACTTGATACATTATTTGAATTGTCTCTTGGAATAGCCCCCATCTCTTAATTTATCACCATGATCAATGCAAATGCAGATAATTAGGCTAATTAACTAAAATTTAATAATTTTTTAACAAGTTTGACGAATCATGTTGGCAATGCAGTGTTGAAATGCAGTACACTGGGGCTAAATATTGCAACCAAGCTATTGCTTGATTGGAGTGTTCAGTGCCAGTGTAATCTATTTTCAGTTTTGGTGGGGTAACAATTAATTTTAATTGTTGCAAAGGTATTGCAATTAATTTTTCAAACAAGCAATATTACTGGTTTTAACAAGACGTGTTGCAACAGCAGAGAACATATCTTGGGTCATGCTTCTTGCATCTTGGGTCAGCCGTATTAGAGAAATTTAATGTTGTTTTAATTTTTTAACCTGGAGCGTTTTTCCTATAAAAAGTAAGTGCTGGGAGCGATAAGGAACCACAAACTATGACTTTGGTATCGCAGCAGACAACTAAAATGAAACTTCCTTTGGTGATATAATGCAACCGCTTGAAAACATCACCTTTGCCCAAATCAGAAAGTTAAAAAGCCCGTGTTGAGAGTTTTAGTAGATCGTTCAGTCACTTCCGCAACTCAAAAAGCAATCTGTTATGGGTATGGCCTCCGCTATATATACCGTAGCGGAGCCGCGTTTTTATGTTTCCGAGAACATTTGCAACCCGGTGCAGAATATAGCGTTACGAGAGCTAACGCAATGCAACGTCTTCGGACACTAAAGCTAAAATAAGGGTTTGTAGAGCAATTGTTAGTAACCTTCTATTCATGCCGCTATCTAAATATAACGTTAATTTTTTATCCAGTAAGCTTCTGTCCATTTTTGCTTCTTTTAAATGTACGTTCAGTACGTTTGCGACGAGTAGTCTTGAGACCCACGTTGTTGAAGCCGGGTTGACTTGGTCGTGTATTACAACCGCGCTCGTTTCGCGACACGAGAGGAACCGCGCGATAATGGACTAAGTCGGCCGCATAGAGAAAACAAGAATTCAACACATTTTTTTTTACTTTTTTTGCGAGTGTGTTATTTGATATGCGGCACACTGCAGAAGGAGGGGCCGCACAAACTAAAAAAGCAGCGGCGAACCGTCCGCTGTGGTGAATCAACCTTTCCTTCAAGACTGCGCATCCGCCCTCCCTCCCACACTTTGCTCCGCAACCAGAATGGAATGTCTGTACTACCCTTTCTCCAAAAACGCGTGTTCAAGCCGGTCGTGTTCCCGATGTTGATGGACTACGTGTGTCGGACGCGGCCGCTCGCCTCAACGCAGTACTCGTTCCTATGGAGTCTGGACTGTATATGCTGCTCTGTTTTACACAGAACTGAAATAAACGCCGCACGGATTACCTTCCGCTTGGCGACAGGGAGGAACATCGCATTTTCCTCCATTTCTCCTCTTTTTTTTTTTTTGAGTGCACATTAATAAGACCCAAGTGTCACCTAACTCTTGTCTTTTGACACAACTGCTCACCAAAGATTTCTTTCATCGGCATATCGCTTTGTGTTCACTGATAACGCAACGTTGACCCGACCCCTCGTTCTTAAATTCCTCTTAACGTCTTCCTGGATCTTATCGCGGCTTTAAAGTTTCAGTGCCGCTGTTAGGGTCTTTTAATTGTTTTGTATTTATGCGGATTCAACTATACGCACCAACAGTTTAAGAAACGCAGTGGCTTAATTATGTTCACGATTCTTGCTTCCTGATTCTCTCTTCGGCTTTGTTAATATCGGCTGATGCCGCACTCTGGCTTGCTGAGGAGCGAAAATACGGTGCTTGTGTGTCGCCACGCCAGTCGTTTTTAGATCTGTTTATGGCTAAGGAGGAGTTCAGCGTACAAGTTCAACTAAGGCAGTTCTTTTTGTTGTTTGTCTCTCATTTTATTTCGTTTCGTTCATTTACCCTCAAGGCATGCAGCATTAAAGGGGCCCTGCAAGGACTTTTTTGGCGGTTTTTAATTTGCACCGAACCTGAGCGCACTGGACGTAGTAACTTAATGGAAATGTTCTTTTCTCGAAGGTTTTGTTGAAAAGTTATAGGGAATTTAGAATTGCAGAAACAAGCAAAAAATAACCTCCTTCATGACGGCCTTGGTTGCTTGAGTGGCCGTGAGCTAGAGGAGGGGTAGTGAGCTCGGCGAGCGCTCACGGCTGCCGCACTCCGTGTCGATGGCTCAAGAGGGCGCCACTAAAGCATGTTCTGGAGAGGCTTTATGAAGCCGGCAGCCAGGGCGGCTCGCATTTCATTTGCTGCGCGCCAAGAATTATACACTAATTCGGCATGACACTTTATTGGTTACAAAGGACAGCAAACACGGGGTAAAGATCAATTCAGAACTGGAGCCACTTCGCGCTGCCATACCGACAAACGGTCACACCGCAAGCAAAACCTGTCGCCGAAGGTCTTCGGAACACTCGGAACCGGTCGGGCCCTCGAGGCCGTATACGACCGCAGCGCCGTCGCGTACATCCGGGACCTTTCAACGCTCCCCGCTTGTCGGTGCCTGATCCCACTACACCTTTCAAGTATACGCCGCCTTTTCCACCGCTTGGTGGCGGGTATGTCGACGGGTCATCTCTTGTTTCCGTACTTTATAAACTACATTAGTTTCTTTTCTGATCTAAAATACTGAACAAAAACTACTTTTATAAATAATTGAAACGGTTCGCGCCACTGATATTTCGTATTTCGACTAAAAAGAAGCTTTTAGCGGCTCTGACCGGTAGTAAGCCCAGGACCAAAGACGTCACATATCGCGCGCTTTCGGCACCGCGGGTCGCCCCCGTAGGTGGAGGAGGTTTCCGCGTCGTCCGGTTAAAATACGACGCACTGATATTTAGTTACTCTCTCCGCGCCCGCTGGCTTGCCCGAACCCCAAGAGACGTGGAAACCGCAAAAAAAGGTAGACGCTCAAATCTGATTGCAGGGACCCTTTACGGAGGGAAGAGCGGAAACACATGAGTATATCTGAGCACAAAAGAAATAAGATAAACATATAACTAAAAATGTTAACTAACACTTTCCTAAAAAAAAATTGAAAAAAAAAAACAACTTACGGTTTGCGGTTTTCCGCTTACCAGCGCACCCGAACAACTATCGATCTGTAAGGAGACAAACGCGCAAGAAAAATGAACACTCGTCCAGCAATGGCTGACAACACTTGTTTTGTGTTCGGTCGTTTTAACAAATTTGTATTAAGTTATAACAATAGCACAGTTTCGAAGAGGGAGAGAGAGAAAAGTGTTTAAAAGAAAGGAAGGCTGAACAGTTTCGCTGCGCAGTCGCTGCCGCAATGCATCGAGAAAACTTTAATTTTTTTTTGTGTTCGTGCCCCAACTTTAATTTTTCTGATCGTACTCTGCACTCTGCTGCGTGCAGAGTACAGGATGGTGCAGGAGGCGTCTCGAGCACAGCCACCTTCCTCTTGTGAACTAAAGCTATGGCCGCTTTACGCATTCGCCGAACGTTTGGTTAGATCGTGTTCCACTGAGGGGAGGTGAGTGGGAAACAAGATTCAGAAAACGCGTTGGAATTGGTGTGATGAATTTTTATTTTATGACAGTGATGGATACGCAAAAAGACATAATAGGGGAGTCAGGTAAGCAATATACGCAGTCAGCTGTTGTCGTAATACATTTTTAATAAGCTAAGATGTGCGATTTTTGTTGCCGACTGATAGATCTGGGAGTAAAGGTTGGCCTTCATTTTGCGGAAACACTTGCAGTTTAATAACATAAAACAAATTAAAAAATGCGGACAGATCTGTTGCTGTATGGCTTCAAGTGATCTAACTAGCAAACTCTGATAATGATCCTAAATAGACGATGCATACTCAAGATTAGTTTCTATAAATGTTTTATATAATATACGCTACAGTGATCGTGGTGATTAGAAAAATTTCCTCTTCAGATATCGAAGCATGCGATTATCTGCGTGTGTTCTTCATGTAAGGTCAGACGTGATATAAACTCCTGGGAACTAAGAAATACTAGGTACTTGTATATGAAAATTGATTGAAATAAGATACATTAAATGTTGTAGTCCGGCTTTGTTGTTGTATGTCGATGTGCACGCAAAGTATTACATTAAGTTAGTTTTTGTACAATGGAACATGATTAACACAAAAGATGAGCCGCGTTAGTACTGCCTTGTCGTTAACTTTAATCAGAGCAATTGTTTGCTTCTCGACATATCACACAGTTGTCAAAAAAAAATGGAGAAATATTAGATAATGCTAGAGATGCTAAGTCATTTATGGAGATAAAGAATGAGCGCCCGTAACTGAACCCTGTGGAACTCCGCAAAATAGAAACAAATATTCCTGTTGGAATATTTGTTTCCCTTTTATTTTTACGTTCATAAAAAAATAACACCTCGACCTCTTTCCAAGGAAAGATATCTGATTTCAATTGACGACGTGTATACATTTCGTCGTATTTATGCCTCATTTTTGTTTTATTTTAAACTTCAAACGCGATCCACTTGACACCGGGCTTTGGATTTTCAAAAACATTTCCGTGCTCGAGTCATCGCATTTCTCGGCCTCCTTTTTCCGGAACACTTTCGGTTTCAGTTTTTCACTCTCAGATTTTTTTGTTAGCTTCACCACCCCTTGACACTTCCGGTTTGATTAATCCCGTCATATTTCACCCGGTCTCCGCGTGCCCGAAAGTTCCGACATTTTCATTCATATTTTTGGTTCTTGTTGCGAAGTTTACTATATCCGACCACTCCACCGTGGAACCATCTTTTATTAATCCTATATGGTTAATATGAACTCTTTTAACATGGACACCTCCCTCGGAGGTGAACATAGCATTTGCTGTCTTAGGACATTTTTGCTTTTATAGTTTTTAATGTCTTAGGTATATACGCTAAACGCCGACCGCAGTCACCTGCACGAAAACAAGCGATATTGTCAAAAGTATCTTAAAATTGAATTTTATAACTTGATATACTAAATTTTAAATTGGAGGAAATTGTCTCCATTTCGTTGAAACCTGCCTTTCAAAGCAAGACAGTTTTTTGCACCTTATTCTCAATGACTGTGAAGCTCACTCGAGTAGTGTACGACATAAAACACTGTTACATTGTAACTATCACTTCTGCACTCCAATATCTGGGGAATTTTTTATAATTTTTCCTGGTTTCAACGTGCTATGCGCACATGGCAAGATTGAAAAGTATTGACGCCAACATAGCCATCCTCCGAACATAGTCGCGCGCACAATATGCTTATTGGTATGTCCGCCCTTGACCTTACAATATAAACAAATTTTTTGGCGACGAACTGGGGAAATACGTTTGGTTTTTTCTCGCTATAGTCCATTTCAAAATGCAGTCCGGCCAATTCGTTAACTATCATCGTCAAAGTACATCTTATCTGTACATGCTAATGGCGCCTTTTGATGGCTGGGGAAAGAATATTTTGAAGACAGACACGGATGCGGAGCCTTAAATTTTGAGATGTTAGTGCGCTCTGTTCTTTTTCGATGTCAGCGTGACGACACATAAGCTTCAAAGCACTACACAGTTGAAGATGTCATGTAAATCACAGAAGTACTAGATTCTTGACACAATCAAAACTGAAACAAATAAAGAAATCGGATTCACTGGATCTTTTAAACGTAGCGCCATTGCCTTCCTTGCCTGATAGCGAGACACAAATATATACTAATATGCAGACAGCCAAACCTCGCAAAGTTATAGGCTCACCAAGAAACATTTATTGACACTGTACACTGTAAGACATAAATAACACCGGTAAACGAGTATACAATAGCAGCATGTACGTTATGCGGAGGGCAAGTTCGTCTGCTTCTCGCGCAGGGGGTACCGGTGACGTCAGAACGCCGTGCCCTGATTGGCTGATCGCGGCCCCCCTATCTGAGCGTCGTCTGCTCCTTTGCAACGTCGTCTGCGTCTGTCTTACCTTTCCTGCGACTTTCGGAATTGCAGAGGCCAGATTCACAAAACCATGTTACGCCGAAAGAGTGCGTAAGACAAAACGTGAGAACAAATTCGTATTCACGAAACGAAATTATCGTAAGCTTTGCTCAGGTTACGACGGAATCCTACGACAATCAACTCAGCATGGCCGACAGCGTCGCTCAGTTACTTGGTCGCGACGACCAACGGACGTTTATTTTTGTACGTGCTCTTCTCACGCGTCACGACTACAAGCAGCAAGAAAAAAAAAGTAAAAAGCACTTGAAATAAACCACGACGAACAAGAACGCTGGATCCACAAACACCCGGGAAATGCTCCAATGGCCACGATTCCACTGACCCCGTCCAAGCGAGCTCGGCAGATAGGCCTAGCAGCGGCGCAGCGGTGCTCCGACGGTCCTTGGCCAAGACCGTCTGCCCACGACCGGCTGGCGTGCTGAATGGAATATGCCCGCGCGACCCTTGTGAACCCTTCAATCTCTTCCTCTTGTCATCGCCTCGTTTTCCGAGGCAGCGGCAACTCTCGCCGATGAAAAAGCGGTGAATCTCCGACAGACGCAGGAAAGGTAAAGCAGCCATCGCTTTGACTAGCAGACGTAAAGCAGACGACGTAAACTGCACCAACCCGCCGACGCCGTTTGAGAGTGAGGAGTCTCGCCGCACACGCAAGAAGGGAAAAAGTATTTGGGAGGGAACTTGCGGACACTCTGGCTTCTTAGCAGACAAACCTCGGCGCCTCGGGACACCTCGCCAGCGAGTCCCTTGACTTCCCTCCTTGATGCGCGTCTGCTAGTTCTTCGACAAAAACAACGTACCGCTCGAGTTATTTCGTCTCCCCTCTCTGAAAGGCGAAGTCGAGCTCGCTCGTAAAGACCTGCGCTTCCGAAAGTCGCAGGAAAGGTAAGACAGACGCAGACGACGTTGCAAAGGAGCAGACGACGCTCAGATAGGGGGGTCGCGATCAGCCAATCAGGGCTCGGCGTTCTGACGTCACCGCTACCTCCTTTCTCGTGCGCAGAAGACGAAAATGAGCCCACTTGCGAGGCGTATAAAGATCCAGGGGCAGAAGTAACAAAGATAACATCACGAACCAGACATGACTGCACCTTACATCTCATCAGCACACACAAGAATGATTCTCTCCTTTACCGCATAAATGACAATGCTTGCCAGGCGTATCGTTCGGCTGCCCAACATCCGATTCCCCCCCCCCCCCCCCCCCCTTCCGCTCCTCTCATTCCTGTGCGAGAGGCGCGAAAACAAACGAATGCGACCAGCCGGACGTCGGCAAGACCACCGCCTGAGGAACTCTTCCTGCCCAACCAAAAGAGCTCGGCGTCTAGGTGGCAGAGCAGGGTAACCCGCAGTCAAGAAAGCATGGGCCACATTGCACGAGACCGCCGCTGCTAGCCAACTGCCGAACAACGATTCTGCCAGGGAACCAGTTGGCCCACTGCCAAAAGGAGAAGGGCGAAGGCCCCGCGGGGCACCTACCACCCGACAAAAAATTCCAGATTCCCATATCCAGGAAGCCATGGTGCACCAAGCGCCAAAATGAGCACGCAACGCGAAAATCGGAGAAAACATGTGTGTTTGTCTCCACCTGCCCACAGTTGGGGAACTTAGGGTCGGGAACAATGTCCCAGCGGTGAAGTTGTTGTCTTGTTGCGAGAATACCTTAGCCCCGACGCCATTCATAAATCATCCACAGGTTCGAGAACGCGGTGAGAAACCAACGCGTTCCACGGAAAGGCGTTCGATCAATTCCTTAGCTCAAGAGTTATCCGGGTCACGCAGAGCTCCTCGACGACGCGAGCTGGTGCCACTTCGCGCACTTCGAAGTCTGTCTAAACTCTTCATGGCAAGCAACCACCGGTTAGTAAAATGTGGCGTTGCTTTTTCGCTCAGGTAAAGGTTGCCCAACGCGAAAGGAACAAGCACTCAGCGCGACGGCCCTAGCATATAAAGAACCAGGAACCGTGCTGTGTAGTCTGTGTAATTCTAACACCCCTAAAATGGTACGGAGGGAGTGCAGGTGGCACACCGTGTGGACACAGCGCATGCCCCTGCCACCCAGTGACGTGGGAAGGTGGAGCACCAACCTTGTCACTAGCGCAGTGTCCCTGCTCCAGTAAAACCAGAAAAGACATGAGGTGACGTACCGGGTGAACCAAGGAGAGGAAGTGCAACGTGAGCAACATAGTAAAGTTGCCCCAAAAAACAGCCCTTACTAGGTATGCTCTCGCGGGCAAGGAGCATAGAAGTCCCAGCGAACGCAACCTGACACTGAAG
This sequence comes from Ixodes persulcatus, assembly GCA_013358835.2. NCBI lineage: Eukaryota > Metazoa > Arthropoda > Arachnida > Ixodida > Ixodidae > Ixodes > Ixodes persulcatus. The sequence continues at coordinate 207,638 of JABSTQ010009062.1, forward strand.
CGCGGAGGCAACAACGTCCCACGTGCAGGGTGCCACTCCGCGAGAGTCGAAAAGCACGCCGAGAAATTGGAGTTCGTTCACGACCTGGATGTCCGCAGGTAGAGCGTGAGGGGAACATCTAAACTCCAAAGCCGAGCTCTCGGTAGTGTTTACCCACGCTCCAGAAAGAGCGCAATACTCCGAGAACAGCTGTCCAGTGGCCGCAAATCTATCAGAGTTGCGGACAAACAAACTGACGTCGTCTGCGTAGGCGCTAACAACGACTGTGCCCCAACCAGGCAGTGGAAAATCCACAAATACAGAAGCTGGATGCAAGACGTCGGAGAAGCGGATCAAGGCTAAGAACGCAGAGTAAGGAAGACAATGGGCAGCACTGTCGTACTGCCCATCTTACTGGAAGAAGCGAAAGGAAATACCCGTTGACTTGCAAATGGCCAGTCAGTGTGCTGTATAGGGACTGAAGTAACAAATAGAAACCCTCGGGGAAGCGAAAAGCTCTGAGAGCCTCGAACAGATAACGATGCTCAACTCTATCAAACGCCTTCCCTTGATCGAGGGAGACACAGGCCTCCAACGGATTGGGAAGACTCGCATAGCATGGGAAATCTCGTGTAAGTGGCAGGGACGAAAAAATGTTTCTCCCAGGCACCGAACAAGTATGAACTTAGTTCACCACATGGGGCATGGTCGTACGGAAGCGCGAGACCAGTAGAGATGCTACCATTTTATGGTCTCTGTTAACAAAGTGATAGGTCGCTAAGCCGCAGGATTCGATGCAGAGCCACCCTCCTTTCGGGAGGAGAATGACCCAACCCCATCTGAAGGAGTGTCGAACTTCGCCTGTCTCCAAAAAGCCGCTCACAAGCTGGACTAGGAGGTTCGCCAGGACATCCCGAAAAGTGACCTAAATTTGGCTGGTAAGCCGTCGGGGCCTGGGGCAGACCCGACCCTCATGGCCCAGAGGCCGTCAGAGAGTTCCTGACGGGTTCTAGGACGGAACAGAGAGGAGCCCAGATTATCAGGGCAGGCCGCGAGAGCTCGGCAGTAAAGGCGAACTTGTTCGGTGTAATTCAGTGTTCAGGTCGGGGTCCAAGGAAAAGAGGGACGAAAAACGTTCGGAACACTACGCCGATTTAAAGGGGGTCCTCCGAAAGGCTACCGTCAGCGAGGTATACATTGGGGACATACGAGAGCCCATCCCCACCGGCACGTGTGGCACGGAGGCACCGGAGCACCTCGGGGTCGTCCACTGGCCGGTCACGCAGCCGCTGCGCCACAGCACTTCGGGGAGACGCGCCAAGCAGACGTTGGTGGCGATCGCGGAGAACCACGAGGTACTAAGACATCAAGTAGATGCGCACACCGCCAAGTTGCACAATACGAATGCGGTGGACTATCCAATTAAGGGCCTCCGTCGCCCGCGCCAAAGCGACTTCCCAGCCGCCGTCGCGAAAAACCGGCAGTCACACTTTATCGCGTTCCACTGGGTAGGGGACAAAGGAACGGCTGTCAGCGACGCCCGAACCGATTGTCGTAAGCTGGAAATGGACTGGTGATCCCGCAGTAGCGAGATTTATAGACGCCAAGTGTCACCGCTGGGGTACAAAAAACACGACACACCAAGAGTCACTGAAACCGGGTGGTGATCTGAAACATAGCCCGCAGCTGATGGAAAGGAAAGCACCTCGCAGCTGAGGAGACGTGATGCAAGATCTGCTGGACATGCACGCGGTCCAGCCGGCTCGACGACACGCCCGCGACCATGTGGAATCGTACGCAGCGCCGTGTAGTTCGACCCAGGTGTCGCGCAGGTGGTGAAGCCCGAGAAACCCAATCAGCTCCTGGGCGTCAGAGGTATTCCGCCCACGACCAGGCCGGCTAACGTCCTGCGAGGAGTCTGTTACACAGTTAAAGTCCCCGCAGAGGAGGAAAAATCTGTCCGTGGGCACATTCAACAGAAGGCTACTAAAAAACTTCCCAGCAGGCGTGTGGCCATGGCGAACTGGAGCGTAGACGCTTATCGCCTGAAACTTGACATGACCGAAAAGAAATCAGTACACAATAATGCGACCGGGCCTTAAATCCTGCACCGCCTCTGCAGAAAAAATAAATTAGTTCCTTGGAAAAAGAGCAGATCCCATTGATGAGACTGCGCAAAATGAATCACCTAGCGTTGCTTGTTCGGACTTCGAAACTCTGCACATTTAACGTCAAAATGTGTAGGCCCATAAAAATGGAAGACAAGCAAAATATGGCAGACAGTCGGGTAGAATTCCAGTGATTCCGCATAGTCAAATTTGTCCAGGCCTTGATGCTTCTTTTTAGCTGACGTGATGAGAATCGCGGTCGAGCCGCTGCCAGGAGGCAAGAAAACGCGCTTGGCTCCGAGCGGTCGCCTTGCATGTCAGCGTCTTTAGGAGACGCTGACTCTGCGGACGACTCACCTGGCGTCGTTGTCGTCGAAGCCTCTGGCACAGAGGGCGGATGTCTCTGGCCTGGAGTCACGTCGCCTTCCTTAGCGATGGAAAGGCGGTCGGAATCGTCGCTCAGGTCGTCGAAATCAGCGCCGCGAGATCCGAGGGTGGAGGTCGCGTTCGACGAAGCGTCCGATGTTTGTCTGTCGGAGATAGCGGCCACGTTCGATGGGACGCGAAGGCTTGGCTTCCGCGGATGGCGGCCGCGTTCCATGGAGTGTCCGAGATTTGGCCGTCAGTAGGGGCACCCGCGTTCGATGGAACGCCCGAAGCTTGGCTGTCGGAAACTCCGACGTTCGACGAAGAGTAAGAGTCAGAGACACCGGGGGGAGGTTCATGGTGGAGTCCGCGGACAGATGGACGGGTCCGAATAGACCTGTAGCTCTCCAGTTTTGAACAGTGCCTCCGGCGAGAAACTTCGGATATTTTTAAGCCGCGTTTCCACTGCGCATAACGTTGCGTCCTTTCAAACGCTCTGTTGGTGCGCGTGAACCATGAGCAGACGCTAGGTTTCGCCCGTGGAAGGTACACGAGGGGACGCCAAGAGCAGGACGCCACTTCACGTCAGGATTAAATGGTCGCGTCTCGCGGTCACTAGCGGAGGCGCCTCTTTTGTGCTCGCGTTTAGTGAACGCTACAGCGCCCCCTGACCGAGAGAAACGGGCCTATCGTCACCGAAATGCTCGGAGGCTGGGAGCGCGACAGGGGCGACAACTTGCTGCGGGGGGCGTGGGCGAGTCTCCCCAGGGTTGCTGGGCGGCAGCGGCGTAGGACTTGCGCTGGACACAGTCCATGGTCGCGTGGCCGTGGCCGCACCGCTGGCAAGGGTCCGTGCAGCCTGCCGTCAGATGCCCAAAAATGCCGCATCGGTCGCAACGTGGGGTCTTGCACGCGGGTCCGATGTGTCCCTCCAGCCCGCGCCGACAGCACACGCGGAGCAGAACGCGGTAGTCGACCATCAACCGCTGTCCCTAGATGTGGATGAACTTGGGAACAGGCTTCGACATCTCCATCTTGATCACCCGGGTGCCGGTCCTGACGTCCGGGATGTCTCGAAACGTGGCGTCGTTGATCGCCGTCACCTTGCCGCACTGTGCGAGGACTTGCACCATTGCCTCCTGCAACACGTACGGGCGAAGGCTGTACACATACACAACTCAACGTGGGCTCCCCCTGGTTCCAAGGGGACTTCCACGTTGTCAAATGCAACTTTCCAAGGATCCAGTGGCACTAAAGTTAATGTAATCCGGTACATTGTCTACATTTTAGGATCACGACTATTTTTAGTAAAAGGAGCTTCTTTGAATTTCGAGGTGTTCTTTTATTTTCGACGCCATTTATAGTTCTGTAAATATCTCCAAGTTTTCTTTCACGGGTCTACGACGGCACCGACACTACCGGCTCGGGCATGATATCAACCCTTGTGATCAGCTGCATGGCTATGGTATGACGCGAAGTTCATACCGCGGTACCGCCAAACGCACGACTGGCCTAGTCGTAAGAGCAGTTCCGATCAGAGAGGCAAGTTGCTACGGCTGTTTCACAGCTTTGCTTTGCATATACCAAACATCTGTAGCAAATAATAATACACATTCATAAAGTTGCCGGCCGAAAAGCGAGTTCGCCTCGACGAACGCTGACTTAGCGCAGGTACGAAAAGTAACCTCTTCGAGTAGGTGCATGACATCGGAACACAAGGTTGCTTGATATACCGTAAACCCGCAGAATTCCACCTTGAAGGCTGATATATTATTTAATGTGTTCTAGGAGTGAATTGCTGTTGTGTGCACTATATTGTGTGCACTATATTGTCATGCTTGTGTGTGCACTACATGTGTGCACTATATTGTCATGCTTGTATTTAGTCTCCCTAAACGGATATCAGTCATTTATTTTGGTCGACTTTTGAGCGGAGTTAAACTTTAAAATAAATAACTTTGGAGCAAAGAACAAAAAACCTTCGCACGTAAGCCGTGGTCGAAGAGGTACTTGATTTAAACTGCCATTGGCATACAAAAATGTAAACTGATATGTGAGCCACTAGATGGTGCTGAGTTTGTTAAAGGTTTTATTCTGGAGGATTTGTAGAAGAAACGAAGGCGTCCACATTAACGATGCTTGAGCGTATACGGAGTTTGTAAGATACGAAGGAGGTCCTCCGTGATCGTTTAGATTTTTTTGTAGTCGCACTCTCAATTTCCCACTGTCTTGCATCTTTTATTGATCCTATAGATTTGGTGGTTGTTTTATGAATAAAAAAAAATAATAATTGAGCACAAGTTTCAGACAAAAAAGGGCATTAAAAGAAATAACCGTGCTAGCAACAACAAACAGCTGAACTAAAACAAGGACTCATCACCTGATTAAAGCCTTTAAATTTGTTTTTCTGGAAGTTGAAAAAAAAGTGTGCACCAAATCGATCAATAAGTTCCACATGCAAACTTTTACCGCATGCTAAACTTTTGCCTTAATTTTTAGCAATGTCTTAAGTTGATTGGAAGGTTCTCCTGAGAAACAAATATACGGTTGCAAGTTACGGTCTTTTTATGCAAGTAAATCGAACTGTGGACGACAGTTTCATAATCACTATTCTCAATGACAACATTTCTTGGTATTTCGGAGGAGAGCAGGAGGAGGTGGTGATGGTACGGAAGACCCTCCCCTCCCCCTCCCCCCCCTTCCTCCTCCTTATATAAATAATATAATAAAAACAATATATATATATATATATATATATATATATATATATATATATATATATGAGGTGAGGTGAGGTGGAGGAGAAGGGGGAGGAACAGAAGGGAAGGAGGATTGTTCGCCTCGAACCGACCCTCCTCCTCCGGTTACGTCGACGGTGACTGCGACGCCGACGCCGCAAAACACGAGAACGAGCGCCTAGGAGCTCCCCTCTAAAGGTACCGACAGACAACTAGGTTCTGCTAATGAAGCTGAGAACGCTGATCATGTGAAATATCATTCAGAATGGGCAGCACATCTAGTGGCTTTTATCGGAGAAACTATGTTTTCTCGAACCATATTAAAATTGTTTCTAAATGAACTTTATTATTCGTGCAGTCAGCACTGGGAATAGAAAAGAAACTCTGTCCTCTCCACTACTATAGATTCCAGGGGGGCTATGTTCGACAAATATTTCGTTTCTGCTAAAAAGAAACGGAAGTGACCGAAGTGACGATATTGCGTCTGATTGGTTAAAGGCTCATATGACGAAAGAAAGAACTTTCGTCATTTGAGCCTGTAACCAGTCAGACGCTATATCGTCACTTCCGTCATTTCCGTTTCTTTTTAGGAGAAACGAAACATTTGTCGAACATAGCCCCCCAGCAGTCTCGCGACCGAAAAAATGTTTAGGCAACTTTATCCTACGCAACCCTTTGCCTTAGAAAGGCTCAATTTTGGGAAACTATGTTAATGTTAATATTAATGTACTTGCGGGATTCGAAAAAAAAAGTTTGAAAGTCACTATGTAGCTCGAGATGTTTTTTTTTTTTTTTTTTTTTCTATTTCCTCTGCGATGCAATGTGAAGCGGCCGAAAATAACTTTCGCCTACAAGAAGACATTGAATTCATACGGTATAGACTGTACCACCTTAATGAGCAGCATTGTGGTATGTCTAAGGATCACAGTGAAGGTACGGAAGCGTCCACAAGATGGTTCCTACATAGAAAACATTGCCGAAGGGTCTCATCGAGCAGGGGCGCAGTAGGGTTGCTTTTGACAGCGACACCTTGCAGGGTCTCGGAGGAATGAGGATGCCATTGGACATCGAGGAACTGGTGCCAAAAACGATGTCTTCGTGCGTGGCACGCTCAGAAGTTTCCTTGATCGGCTCTAGGCATCCAGGGACAGCGAGTGCATAAGATACTTTGGCAAAAGGTGACTGTGACGGGGCGTTCTAAAGCGTCCACTATTTAGCGATACAAAACTCTGGCGTCATTATTAATGTAGCATGAGCCGTCTTTAGTCCTGTAATATTTATTACAGCAATATAAAACTGTGCCTTTTAAAACAAGAAGTACCCGAGTAGGAGAGATTGGGGAGGAATGGGACAGTTTTCATTCTAGTATTTTTTGTAGTTTAATGGGCGTATAGAAACAAGTATATTGGTCTTAAATGTAGGGTGAAAGTCCCTTCACCCTACATTAAGGCAAAGTGCTGACGAGCACTTTGCCCTAACTCTTTTAGAAATGTAAAAAGAAGTGCAAGAACGAAAATATATTTTATTCTACCCTCATCCCAGGGAGGAACGAGGAACATGCAAAATTGTGCCAAAACAGAATGTACTGGTGAATATTATAGACCGACGGATCTTCATTAGAAATGAAGCTCCATTGCAGTCGCCTTTTTTTTTTTTGGCTCCGATTCCTTGTGGTTTTAGACTGGGGATTAAGATTCGGTAACATTTCATACACAACAAAATAATCGGTAGGCTGAATGCAATAAGAACTAGAATTAAATTATTCACCATTATTACAGGTTAACTTTAGTGTTGATGTACCAGTAAGATCACCAAGCTTTATAAAGGGATGACTGAGACGCTGTCTGATTCATCCTACTATCTCCATGTCCCATTCATTCCAGACTGCTTTGCACATAACAAGTTCCCAAGTCTGGCAACAGGTGAGATGTTAAGCTTAAAATAGTGGCGGTTAAAAGCAACCTATTAGCACACCTTTATATTGTTGGTTTACTATAGCCGTTGGTGAAACCGTTTTACCCCTACAAAAATATGTGTGGACGTCCTATGTCCATACTTTTGCCGTTCTATTACCCCTTTGTCCATCCTATGAATTCCTGTAGACAGTTCTTGGACCATGTATAGACCGCTGGTTTGCCATAGAACGGCCACAAGAACGCTATAGGGATCTATAGGGAACGCTATAGGGAAAGGAATGAAAAAAAGGTTTTCATTCCTTTCTATTTCCATGCTGTGGTCCTGGTGAGTCTATGAACATCCTATTACCTGTCTATGGTGTGCGCTATATATCGGTAGATTATTACAGTGAGGACGGGTAGATGTTTTCTTTAGGTGTAGGGAGGTATCCGAGTTAAAGAATTGTGAATTAAGCGCCGGGCATCAATATGTTACATTGATGTCTGGAGGCATGTCCAACCTCAGGGTATATTCATTGTGGAGATGGAAGTGTTCAGTACGTACCGAAGTAATTACTTTACTTTCTCAGTGGGAGGTAGGTGTATGTGGTCTCTGCGGCCCCCGTAGATATTCGCAACTTTCACGACCCATAGGGGGCGCACTGGTGCGTATCAAAATGGCGGTCATCTGCATGATCGTCGTAGAACAGCGGTACTAGGCTGGGTCTGCGACGCGTAAGTAATTCTACTTTTGCTATATACGAGCAGTATCAAAGCCATACGTTATATTTTCATGTAAGGAAGGTGTAGGCAAGCCCTTTTATTATGAGGCCAATCATCCAGGAGCTAGAGAGCGCGGTTCTCACACCGCGATACCACCATCGCTGAAAGTTGCGAATACCCCCTGCAGGCTGTGTGGCTTCCCTATGGATCCCGTAGGGACTACGTGCAGAACCTGTATGGCTTCTCTGCAGGTCCCATAAGGACCCTGTGTAGACCCTGTATAGCTTCCCTGCGGACGCTGTACGTACTCCCTATAGACCTTGTATGTATTCTTTGCAGACCCCTAAGGACCCTACACTCTTAAAAAAAACTTTTACAAACACGTTTTTGCGTAAAAACAAATGAAAAAAAGCTCCTTTTGTGGAAACCTTTATTGGAGATTAGTACAAAATGACAGGAGCGTGATGTTTGCATAAAATTTTAGGTTATAAGGTTTTGCGGCACAATTAATATTGTTTTTATACAGCCATGTCTCACCAGTGACTTCAGGTAGCGCGTCCCAACCTGGGTGCGTCCTAACTTCAGTGGCGATTCGCGGCGCGTCCGTCTGGAACCCCTTCTAACGTATATGTTTCGGCGCCTAAATGGCTGATAAAAGCCAAAATAGAAGTCACACGCTGTCGAAAATCGATACTCCCAAACCAATACACGCGGTCGTGCAGTTCTCCGAGTGGCCGCTGCGGGAGAGATGGCGGCGTTGCGATCGCAATTAGTTCGGTTCTCAAGTACGGATCGACGCCGCTTTTTCACAGCAGGTTCTTTGACAATTTCCCAACTGACTTCTTCTAGTAACGTTGGTCGGTGGGGACCCCGTGCTATAACCCCTGCAGACTGAGTGGATTCTCTTCGGACTCTGTAGGGACTCCCTGTAGACCTTGTATGGATTGTCTGCAGACCTGTGTAGACCCTGTATGGCTTCCCTGCGGACCCCGTAGGGACTCCCTGTAGACCTCGTATGGCTTCTCTGCAGGCACCCTATAGACACCGTAAAGATCCTATGTAGACACCCTATAGAGTCCGTATGGACACTATATGGTGTCTTACTATAGAGAGGGTATAGGATGACCACACATCGTCAATAGAATAGGACGTCCATAGAACGTCCGTTGGCCAATACTCTATAGGGCAGCCGTAGGACGACTTCACGAAGGCAACAGCAGTCGTGGTCTGCCTATAAATGCCTTATGTTCTGCCTATAAACGCTGCTCTATAGAACTTGCTAGGAGTGTCCATACCTATTTTTGTAAGGGTAGTTCAAGAATTGAAAAAGACAAAAAAACGAATGTGTTCAACTTGCTTTTCAGTGCCGAAGTGGCAGCCACTGGCTCAAATCCTGCACACCAGGCCAAGCAAGCACGCCACTACAGTTGAAAGTACCGCTAATACGGCGTCATCACCCTAACAGTTCATCAACATTTTGGAACTATTCACTGAAGTAATATGTTGACCCTGCCACTCCTTCACTGTCTCATTACTCTCCACTCTCCCCTACTGCTGTTCGGACCGACGATATAAGAATGTACCGAGGGTTATCTGCGTTCAAGACGGCAGCGTGCATAAAAGAGGAATTAGCCTTTGGTGCTGCGAGAACGAACTTAAACCGTCAATGCTTTCAAAGTTGCGCTGGCGCTATTAATGAATTCGCTCAGAGTTTGTTTTCTTTCCTGCAACATTCAGTGTCTGGAAGACTCGACATGCTTTTTCCTAGCCAGGGGGTTGAAGACGAGAGTAGAACGCGACAAATCCGGACCACAAAAATCGGTGGTTCCAAGAAAAAAAAAAAAAAAAAATAGAGCGACAGATGAGCGGGAAAAAAAGCAGACAAAAAGCTAGGCGTGTTATTTTTGCCGCGACAAGTTGTAGTTGCTCGAGTGCCAGTCAACTTTTTTTATATATATGACACTCGGTGCCGGTGTCTTTCCGACAAGTTGGAGTTGTTCAAGTGCCAGTGAACTTTATTTATTTTTATACAATGCGCGGTGCTGGTGTTGTTGTTTTTTTGTAAAATATGCTAAAAATAAACAAAATACAAACCTTACATATAATGGTTTCCTGCTTGTTTTGTATATGAAGGCCTCGCCGTCGTTACGGGTCCATTGGGAGCACCCACTAGAACCGCCGATGTTCGCGTCAATACCCGCGCCGTTTCAAGGCGGCCGTAATTTATGGACCTTTCCTTCGATAATATTATCTGAACTCCATGTTTCTGCTTGAGCGGGACTTTGCCTTGAAAAACAAATTGGAGAAATTCTACTCTGTGAAGGTGGTTGACCATCGAAGCTGTACAGCACCACCGGGAATGATTTGCCAATAGACCAGTCATGGGTAAGTTACTTTTAAAAAGTAATTCGTTACAGTTACAGTTACTTTCAGAAAAAAGTAGCGAAGTTACCGTCACAGTTACCGCAACAAACGAGTAACTCGTTACAGTTACAGTTACTTTTAAAAAGTAACGACTTTACTTTTCAGTTAGTTTTTTATAACACGAAACATTTAGGAAAAACTAGAAAACGTCCCTCACCAAGTTTTGTTCTATAAAATTAAAAACTTAGCTTTTCACTTTATAATGTAACTTAGCGTCATTTGCTTCTCGAAATTAGTGTCTGAAAGTTTCCCTCGTTTGATGGAGAACACGTCCCTGCCCTTACTGAACAGACCCCGCGCAACCAGAGCAACGAGCGAACCCCGCGCAAACAGCAGTAAATTTTGCCTCGACTCTTGATACCTCGCCGGAGTAGTGGCGTAAATCAAAATACGAAACATGCGCATTGCAGGAGTAGTGGCGCTAAGCAAAATACAAAGCATTCCGCAGTGCCCTCCGTGTTCATTGTTTCACGGTTGATTCACCCGATTAAAAAGCGTTTGCGCAGAAAATGGAGCAACCGCAACTTAGGTAGTGCTTCAAGACACTAAGATGTAAGTGTTCAGTCACAAAGTACAAGCGCGTGCGTAAAGATAACTAGAATTTTTTTTTTTTTTTCATAAAATCTACCCGTGGCTTTATTGGGGTCGTGACTCGCAAGAAAGAACGTATTCACAAGTTTGCACAAGGCCAACTTGACACTCGAAAAGTCGGAACAGACAATTTGGAAAGTGCAAGGAATAGCTAGATTGTACTCGTTCAATGATATAGTATTCATAAAAAACCTGGAAAGTAACGACGAAAGTAACGTCGTTACTTTCATCGTTACCAGAGAAAAAGTAATATAACTACAATTACAAGTTACGCTGTTAAAAGTAACTCGATACAGTTACAAGTTACCAAAAACATTTTGAAACGGTGCTGATGATTTTTTTGTGATCACTATGATATACACTGATGGGTTCCATTACAACTTCGGTGAGATTCTTTGCCTAAAGTTAAATCTATACATGACCCATGGCACTCGTATACGCACGCTGCTTTTCGGGTGTCCTAACTATACGTGGTCTTCCCATAGCAACCGCAGAACACAGTGGAATGCCCGCTCGGAAGCTGCTGCTTTTATATATGTAAAGCAGTTACGTCATTCGACTCGAGCGGGAGAAGGCCCATTGTTCTCGGATGTATCTCCATTATCACACGTTTCGACGTCGTTCCTTATCCAAATGCATATCGAGGTGACGGTGCGTATATGCACTTGCCTACAATAGTGCGCTTTTACATGCAATTTTTGATTTTTGTTTTTGCACACGGATACCAAAAAGGCATGGAATACTAACCCTATATAGAGTCTATTCACATGACGTCAGACCGCCTTTTAATGTCGAGTCACTACACACAAGCATGGCCGCCGAAGGCCATAGCGGTTTGCCGATAGGCGAGTTGGCTTTGCCTTCTTTTATTTTTCACCAAGCTCACGAATAAAAGTTCCGCTTTATCGCTCAGCGGCCATGTTTGTGGGTGATGACTCAGCAAGTAAATAGACCCTATAGCTTGGCTGTAAAAAAAATGAGCAACATGGTCCGTCGTGATTTCTGGGCGATTCACCTCTCTGATAAAGGAATATGTACGCAGAACCATGTCCGAAGCTGCGGTCGCGGAAAGTTTAGAAAGCGTAGGCCATTCCCAATCCCGAGTATCTGAATATCGACCAGCAGCCAATGGGAATGCAGCGTCACTTGATAGGAATGTTGAAGAACCAATCACAGAGCGAGACTCATTAACATAATACGCCGCGCCACGCGTTTCTTAAATTTTTGTTGACTATATCAGTCAAACAAAAGTTACTTCCGCTTAACAATCACTTAGATACGAAAAAGCACTCGTTCGATTAACACGTTCGCACACACATTTACACAAACACACACTTACACACGCACACACACACATATGTATATATATATATATATATATATATATATATATAAACAAACATATGCAGATGAATGAACCGTACTTAATCTAATGAATCAAAGAATCAAAGTTTTCAGGAACCCGCCGAAAGCCAAAAATTGGCGGAGCCAGGATTTGAACTCTGGGCCTCCCAATGTCCGGTCGGGTGTGCTAACCTCTACACCACTCCACCTTGGCTTTCTGGCGTTTCCTATCTGTCTTATTAATGCACAAGAAACGAAATGTATCCAATTGGAGGTGTTCTGGAAACACACGCCGCCGCGTGGAACGCGCACACACAGAACGTGGAACGTGGAACACGCACACACAGAGTCAAAATAGAGTTCAGGACGAATCCCAACATGTAGTCCAACCAGACATGTACACGTTTCCCCAAAAAAGTAACTAAATATAGTTAATTGTTACCTGCTCAAAAACTAAATACATTACTCGTTACCGAGCCGTGTGTAGAGAGAGTTTGGTCAATGGGAGGAGCGGGCAGTACGAGGGTGTGCACCCTACGCAGATAGAGGGCTTGGCATGCTAACTTGGCCAACCAGAAGCCGCAAAGAATACCCTAGCGGAGGTAGCGAGAAGCAGTTTTAATAGAAGCATAAGGGTTAAATGCAGTAACCCTTCGCGGTTGAAAATGGGGTGCACGTGATATTTCGATTATGATCATGCAAAAAGATCTAAGAAACGAATATGCCACTCGAACTCTATTTTGCTCGGACAGAGTGACCGCTCGGACGGCAATTCCCGACCCTCTGTGCCTGGCGTACAGATTTTGTCGATCGTTCTCTCTTCCACCATGATTTTGGATGACCGTGATCGAAACATCACGTGCACCACATTTTCAGTCACCTAGAGCTACTCCGACGCACTTATTAATCTTGTTTCTCGCGACCACCGCCAGGGTATTATTTGCGGCTTCAGGTTGACCACATACGAATACCTGAAGACGCTCTGGAACACGCCCAGCCCCTTATCGGCCAATAGGGTCTCCTCATTTTCCTCCTATACTTCCCAATGAATGGCCAAATTCTCTGTATATACGGCTCTGAACCAAAGAAGCTACGCTGGCGGCAGCTGCCGCCCGCTTAGTGCACTGGGCCAGGCCCAGCCCGCGAGCCGAATTACTTGCTTCATTCTCTTCGACTCTCGAGAAGTGCAGACCCTTTTCAAACTTTCGCGCAAACGAGGGGGGATCGGTGGCCGAGTGGGCTAGCGCACACCAGTCGGAGCACGTGAAGCGAAAGCTCGCGCTGAAGAACCCAGGGATCCAGGGTTCAATAGACCTTTCCAATGTTTACAAAATCACAGTCCAGCGTGCAATCTTCACAGCCCAGCACGTGCGTGTTCGTCGCTTCGGAAAGCGAGCAAAGCACGCGCCATACGCACGAACGCTCAAAATGGCATCGGCCACAAGCTCCCACCCCTGTCCGTTTCGATCTGGATGAGCATCGTACCGGCGTGCGGTCGTGTATCACTACTGCGTAGTGCACGTTAAAAACCCCAGGCTAGCGGTTGTACTGCACTGGCTAAATTGCTCATCTACAGCGATCGACTCGTCGCAACATTAAAAATGGCTGACCAACGACTCGCTGTATAAATATCCACACAACCCCAATTATTATGTTGCTCGATGGACATTTCAAAAGGCTTTATTGCGTTCGGGTGCCTGGAGTGGGTCTTCGACTGGTGTATATCTGTTTCCCAACCCGCTCATGCATAAAAAGTAGGCCCCAAGTTTCAACAAAGAACGTCCCAGAAGCTGGCGTGTCATATATTGTTGTTTGTCGCGATCTGGCGTTTTATGATAAAAGTTAAAAAAAAAAAAAAACGAGCGAACGTGAGTGTCCTTGTTGTCCCGAGTCTCAGCTTCGTGCTGATGAAACTTTCGTGGACTGTAAGATAAAGAGCAACCTACATCAGCTTGATAAACTTAGCTCAAGGACAACGAAGGAAGAACGTAGAGACAGGATAGAGCACTCCAGCCTGTCTCTACCTTCTTCCTTCCTTGTCCTTGAGCTAATTTTAACAATATGTATAGCCAACTAGCCCACCTGATATTTTTATGGCCTATAGCAGAACAGGGGTCCGCAGTGCAGACTTGGACGTAGTTCAACTACTCTACTCAAACTACTGTAGTTTAACTACTTTTCCGAGTAACTTGGTAACTTTCAATTACAACTTTATTTGGGTAATTAGTAGTTTAATTTAACTACATTTTTCAGGTAACTTCTACTCAAATTACTAACTACTTTCGAAATCGCCGGCAGATGAAGTGGCCTTCCCGAACAAGGGGCCCCCTCGCAGCCGTAGAAACTGCATCACAGGCGTCCTTGGGCCAAGGTGTCGATGAGCAGCCAAAACATAACACCGACGCGCACGAACGCAGGAAGAGAAGCATAACAAGCCTTGGTCGGGTATTGACCTAATCCGGTAATGCACGCAGGCGTCGCGCCTTCAGCTGCAACCGTGCAAGCAAAGACGGGAATACTCCGAAGGTTGTTGTTGTTTTCATGTTGCCTGCCCTTTGTGAGTTCTGACTCAAGCGGTTTGAGAGTTCTACGGGAGGCGCCGCTGGCATGACCTCGGAGCTGGGAGCCTGTTCCCATTGTCGCCTCGTCGTCAGCGAATACTCGCTTGCACAGCCGGACTGGCCGGACTCCACCGCACAGAAACGCAGACACGGATAATCCGTTCACGGGAGCACATTCCCGCTTCCAGCTGCAACTGTACTAGCGCCGATGCTTGTTCACGTAGTCCTTCGAGCCCTTCCGACCTTCAACAACAGGGAGACCTCCTCTTTGTTGAAAACGATTTACTTGTCAGGCGTGTCAGGCGCGTCAGGTTACCGTAGTCGCCGGCGAGGGTTGCGAGTCACCCTTGGGAGTTCCTTTTATTGGACCCGGCGTCAGCGGCGAAGTATACTTCGTTTCATCTTCTGTTAAATAAAAAAAAGCATTTTTTTTTTTAGTAGCGTAGCACTAGCACACCAACGAGACGCGCAGTCGTCCAGATGATCTCATCGTCATGGCGCGAGACTTGAACCCTTGACGGTCAGGTGCACTCGCTCAGCGTACTCTCCGAACGTCGTGGGGATAAAGAGGGGCCAGTCATAACAATCTCAACTTGCCGAAGAAAAAAGACAAAAGGAGAAGAGTTTGTTATACAAGACCCTCTAGACGAGGCAAACTTCACATGTTTCGTCATGGACACCTAAGATGCCAACACTCGCTTACCTGACCCTGCACAGCCTGTTTCTCAAACTCAACGCTGCCGTTCCATCCAGCGCGGCGTCGGTGGAACGTCTTTTTAGCTTAGCTGGGGACGTCGTTAGGAGGAAAAGGCGAAAACTCTCCTATCAAGAACTTTGAAAGTAAATTGCTTCTGCGAGCTAAAAAACTATTTTGGTGAAAACGCAAGCCATAAAATGACTGCATTTATTTTAGGCTCGCAGGGTTTTTCACGGATCAAAACTGCTGTTCATTTTGCTACCCCAAAAATATAAAAGAGTAACTTCGAAAGTAGCTTCAAAGTAACTCGCTACTTTTGTACAGTAGTTAGTAGTTTACTCAATTACTATTACACATGTGTAATTTCTACTCTACTCCAATTACTTTTGGCGTCGATACTCAGTAACTTAACTTAACTACTTTTTTTGAGTAATTTGTACATGTCTGCCGCAGTGCCACCGCCAGGGTCGCGACCGGCGACATGACACTGCTGTGACGTCGTCAGGCGGAAATTACGGGACCACTTTTATCAGACTTGGTAAACACGCCGGTCTTAGACGCGTTCCAGTGCACTATACTCGCGTAAAACTTGTGTAGGACTTGTTCGCAAAGTATTACATCAGTAACTAAGAAATGAACGCTTTCGTTACACTTTGCGAACATGACTCCTAGCTGCCTTTTGTGCATAAAATGCAACTCGGCTTTTGTTGGAAAAACGTAACAAAGTATTACGAATATATTTGCAGACAGCCCAGCTTCGAAAGCTCCTCTGGCCACTGTGGATGGAACACGCTTTGTTTGTGCACCAGCCTGGCAACCGTGAGCACGCCTTAAGAAGGCAGGATTATCGGATGATGTACACGGAGATCCAGAGAGTCTTTCGGTCATAAAGAAACCGCATAAATAAGCCAGTATACGAAGTGCAATGACACTTCGTATGAAGGTGGATTCGGGTGGTACATTTATTGTATTTGAATTTCGTCAGTGTATGCAGTCCAATGAAACCTTCCACAAATGTATCTTTAAGTGGTGCGTATATCGCCACATGCAAATAACTGACTCAGCAGCGTGCTCGACTCTCACGCCGCTGGCCGGGGGTTTGATCCCGCCAGCGCTTGTCCTTTTTATCGCTTTCTTGTTTGCATGACTGGAGTGTTCCAGATGACCCGAACTCCGAGATATCGGGCAGCTTGTCTGCCACAGTGTAGCCGGTTTCGTCATACCCGACTTGGGAAAGGGATCCAACCGAAACAACGTTCGCAGATAGCGGGTTCGTTTCACATACAAAGCCATCAAGACAAACGCCCCTTTTTTGTGCTCCGAGGAAAAAAAAAGATAAACAACGAAGATGAAGATAATTAATAATTTGAATGAAGCCATACTTTTTGGAAGAATTCGTCCAGCTTGCGCAAGGTAAGCTTGCTCTGTGACATAGTGTTTAATTACACCACTGTCAGAAAAATGGAAGATTGAATGGCTAGTGATGTAACTCGACACTTGAACACGTTTCACACTTTCAAGCGGGGCGGCCGCGACGAGAAGACTAAGAATTTCAAGAAAAATATTATAACTAGAAAGCAGAATATTAAAAGCGACGCTGGGAAGTCTTCTTGGGAGCCTTGTTAGATGGCAACGGGTCTTCGGAAATACAAATAAAATATATTGAATGTTAAGGCGTCTGCGTGCAGTACCACGCGGGTTTATTATCATTCTTCCCTCCCATTAATTTTATAATTTAAGGCGCTTTAAACAGCGCGGACTGTGGTAATCGCAATATTTCGAAAATTATTGTGAAGCCACTTGTGTTTAAACACATATTAGAGTGTCCGAATTTATGTTGTTCAGCATGCAGCGTGCTTGTTCTGGTGCGACAAAATAATCATCGAGGAAGGAGTTAACAAATCTCTCGCGCGTCGCAGGCAAACGAAAAGACCCATAGCCGACGTTTTCTGTTCGGGTGGAGAGGATCACGTGTTGCTCCGCTGGCGAGTTTTTGGTTTCTGGTGTCGCCGGCGACTGACGAACCGAATTCGCCCTCCCTTCCACATCAAAGGACTGTGCAGTCAAGAATGTCCAACTCACCACGGCGCGCTACTGATTCCCTTCTTTCGGTGATAAACTGAGCTACTTCAACAGGCATCTAAAAGTAGTTATTCGTTATTTTATAAAAGGATGCCTTTCATAGACCGAAATGATCGTTTCATTATTTGGTAACCAGATTATGTAAGCGTATGAATTTTGCCAAAGATTTCTTCTGTTTGAAGAGGACTCTATTTGTCCTTTCAGTAGGGAAGCAGGTAAAAGTAATAATTTAGTGTATTAAAACGAAATAAGCGGTTAAAACCAATTTTGTCTTCAGCCGAACTCAATCTGTAAAAGCCCAAACAAGAACAAGCATCTATACAAAAATTGTCTGTCACTCTTAAGGGGGTAAAGATTGATATTGGGCGGAAACTCGTTTTTCTGACTTCATTGCCGCCCGGTCATGACGTTAACAACTCTATAAAAAAAAGGTGGGAATCGACGAGTGTTTTGAGTAAAAATACTTTCAAAAGAAGTGATACGGATGAAGTAAATACAAAACCCAAAAGATTTTAAAGAAAACTGGCACGTTTACAACTCCCTGTAACGCCGAATTAGAGCGCAGCTCTTGAGGAGGAGGAGGGAAGGGTACTGAGGGGAGGATATACCCCTCATCCCTCCTCTTCCTCCTCCTCGTCCTCCTCCTCCCCTCATCCTTTAAGCTCCTCCCCTCACCCTTTAAGCTCCTCCCCTCCTCTCCTCTTCCTCCCTCCTCCCCTCCTTCCTCTCCTCCTCCCCTCTTCCCTTCTCCTCTTTCCGCTCCTCCTCCCTCCTCCCCTCCCCTCCTTCCCCTCCCCTCCTCCTTCCATCCTCCCCCCTCCCCCTCCCCTCCCCCACCTCCTCCTCCCTTCTTCCCTCGTCCTCCTCTCCTCTTCCTCCCCTTCCCCTCGTTCTCCTCCCCCTCCTCCTCCTCCCCGCGCGTTGCATCATGGGAAATGTCCCATAATGCACCACGGGGTTACGCCGACGGCGACGCCGACGCCGCTCAAGCCGGAAGCGGGCGCCTAAGAGCTGCGCTCTAAAACAAATTAAGTATTTCTGTTGCCAGTTCCTAAATATTATCAAATACGCGCGCTGATGTTTTAAATCAGTGATTCCATTTACCAACGTGCCGGAATAGGTAATTAAAAAAATATCATAATAGCCACAAACTATATACAGTATTTGGAATTCGGTGTCATGCCGTGTAGTGTCAGAGTCCTCTGTGGATAATCGGCGCTTAAAGAGCGACTCCTTTCAATATTTTCGAATTTGGTATTACGACTGCTTTCAGCTCAGTCAATGTCCCTTAATTACGATGTATATTTTTTTCCCGATACTGTTTGTGGCTCAAAGTACTCTCGCACTAACGAAAAACGCTCTTGCGCTAACATATTGGAGCATGATGTATTAGGCCCACGATCTCCTAGTATTTACAAGCTTGTGCCAAGCTAGGCTTTTTTTCTGGTGTCGTACCTGGCACGCGCTCTATTTCTTTATTTTTCGGTGGCTATAAAATACACACTTTAGAAAGCGAACCAACACGACAAATGTATCGTGACACAGTTGCAAACAGAACGATAAATTAACTCCGAATACCCATAAAAAGTGTCAACCTCAGCCTTACCATTACTCGCTTATCTAATCGACGGAATTCGGGAAAGGACGGCCATGGCGACGCGCAAGGTGAACATTACGAACCGAGGAGACACTAATTCAATTAGTGTATGGTGCCCTATATGCGCTCCATTAATTTCAAAGCGAAAATATAACTTTTCTCTTTTAATGTAGGCAGCAAAAAGCAACACGCACAAACACTAGAAACACCCGCCGTGCGGGGAAGAGCACTACAGGTCATGAGGAAGAAAACAGTGTAGATAAACGAGGCAGCAAAGGGAGGCTTCTATTGCTATGGCGTTGCGTTATAAATTATGCGAAATGCAGACAAGAAAAGAGGGGGTGGGGAGTATTGATATATGCTTAAATATTGACTTGCGTAAGCCAGACTCGGCTGCAGGACTGTAAAATTCTGATTATAAAAAACTTTACTGCGAAGAAAAAGTTAAACGCCACCAAACACAAGCTAAAGCACGCTCGCTTGTTCTTGTAGATGTTGTTTTGCAAGCTGGAGCTTATGGCATGTTTGCTGATTACCACTTCGGTCATTGACCTCATTGAAAAATATTTGTTATTCCCAACACGCCCTCACTGCTCTGTGGAAGATATTAAAATATGAAATACGGGAGCTGCATGCTTTCATGTGTGCTATGTTCGCTTACACGAGAAAGCAGCTGCAGTGGTGTCTGTTAGTACGGACACCTTCACCCCCCCCCCCCCCCTCTAAGAACGTTCATATAATGTGAGTTGGTCATAATAAAGAGAGAAAGATGCATGTATTTACCCAGGTTGTCCCTTAAAATGTTTTCTTTCTAGCGGGGTATTCATATTACCGGTGTCCATATTAACGAGACATGAACGTGCGTGGAGTTTTAGAAAATTACTCTCGGTTTTCCAGCACCAGAACCAAATCAACTGCCGTGCGTTCCTTGAAATACATTAAAGGGGCATTTTTAGTTTTTTGCCCTACTGAAAGTATACTTTTAAGTGAACATTAATTACGCTTGCCGCAAAACAGGGACCATTCTGCACATGAACTCAAATTGGAGGGTGATACCTTAAAGCAGTGGTCAAAAAAACATTTGAGTGTGGGGGCCAGATAGCCGACACTGGGAAGGCCGTGGGCCAACGTTAGACCGGGGGGGGGGGGGGGGGGGGGGGAATAAACAGATTTAAAGGAGGAGACTTCGTGCTCTACGCTTTTTGTCAACACAGTTTGGGCAGTGCTATTTTTACATTTGATTTGTTTATATGACTACTTTGGGCACTGACCTGATGTGATAACAATTAAAATGACACCGCCTCGCCAACGTGCTCGCATTTTTATTAGAACAAGATAGTAAGAACACTGTCGTTCCCGCTGCTCCATTCACTCACAAATTTACCTAGCTCAACATGTTTCTAAAAACAATCAGTTATTTGACAGTCCCTGCTTTCCTTACGATTTCTATTACAACACCCATACTCGCTTTTTAATGGTGATGTTTCTTTTTTAGGCGAGAATCCAGAGATCGTAGCTTCATATTCGGCAGTTTCTCCTGCTGATCGAGAGTTCGCTAAGCCGAGATGCATCCTTCAACAAGGAGCTCGTGCATGCTGCCTAGTAGCGGAATTGTTGTACATGTCAAAAAGCTGGAAAGCAAAACATAAAGCAAAAGATAAAGTAAAACAAAGAAGTGAGAATGAATCGGCGAGATGCGATCAAGATGGCCCATGCCAATACTAGCGCTCGAGACATGGGAACCGGAAATCGTGCGAGGTTGCCTGCGGGCAACGTCCCAGCGAGTCGCGGGCCGCGTGTTTGAGACGCCTGCCTTAAATAAACGCTCTGGTGTACGAACTCCCCATTGCGTTCATCCTGTGCTTCAAAAAAAAAAAAAAAAAAACACGTTAACGAAGTTTGAGTTTGAAAGGCAGCTAGCGCGCAATGAATAAGACATTTTTAAGGACATAAATGGGGCACATACTATAAAAAATAAATTTTCTACGAATAAAATTATTTTCGCGCAATATTTACGCCGTTATACGCAATTTAGGTGCAGAAGGTAGAGGTCGCAGCCTGCTAAATCCCGGCCCGTGCTAACAAGGTGCTTACATCTCTCGCTGGCTGGAGAGATGATGGACGTGTAAAAATAGGTTATAAAATTGTATCTCCGTGCAGTAATAGTGTTTTAATCGGCAACTTTTTTTAAGTTTGAGAAACAATTATTCTAGCTAGTCATTGTAGTTTTCAAAAGTATTTCAAGATTGCCTTTTCCGTATTGGTGTCAGGCGATGACAAACATGGCTGCCGCCGTTTCCGGAGTACGTGTTCAACGAACACAGCTTGCCGAGCTCGTGTATTTTTACGAGTGCGAGTCGTTCTGCGTTCACAGTTGTTCAGAGTAAGATCTCCTCAACCGGCGTAGTTTGCTAAAGAAACAACTAAAACAAGTACGCGCCTTCTTCGAAGAGCTGTGCAGGTGCTTGTGTTCATAGTGGGACTGGCTGAATGAAGCCTTGCGTCCTTGACTTCAACTATGCTGCTCGGTCTGGCATGATGGGTTCGTTGGCGCGTGGCGATGCTGAATAAAGATATTGGTTTCCGTAAAAACAGTCCCACAGCTTTGTCACTTGTGCAACCTCCATGATTGCAACCATGGTTGCAATCATGGACGCAATCGGGCGTTCGGCTAGCATTAAGTTAGTCCAGTTTTGTTCCCATCATTTCGCTTTGGAAGGCAAGTAGCTCTCAAGTTTTGCAGCACACCTAGCCCGCCAAAGTGAACATCTTTATGTCACGGTTTAAATGTGCGTCATGACGCTAAAGACTGAACTCCATGGGACGAATATGCTGCGAATAACCGACAAATTTTGGCCGGCGGCTTTTGCTCTGCGCGTGGAATGAGCACCGTGGCTGCTACGTCGCGCGCAAAACGAGTGTGCCGTCGGGCGGCGTTCGCCAGTTATTTGTCACATAATTCGTTCCATGGAGTTCAGCCTTAACTCCCCTCGCTCGCGAGTGCCATGTAAAAAAAAAAAAGAAGAAAACCCGTGAAGTTGAAATGACGGCATATTTATTTTGTTGCTTTTTTTTAGTCTTTTTGGTCGCTTTTTATCGCACATCGACAGACGCTGACAGGCGCTTGCATTGGACCGTCGCGCGCGCATAGTGGAACGCTATACTTCGTTTCACCTTATGTGCGAGCGAAGGCAAAACTGGAAGCGCGAGCACGGAAGCTCCGTGCGTTCAGGCTTTGCTCGAGCGCGCGAGCTGGGGAGAAATGCAAAAAGCGCTGGTCTCGCGCTTCTAGCTTTGGCTTCGCTCGCAGATAAAGTGAAACGAAGAACACCGCTTTCACGCTCGAATCAGGCGAGCGTTGTGAATATTTTTTTAGACGGGGCCAAAACGGACACAGACGGGGAGCTATCATGTCCGCGTCTTAAGGGGTATCCACACGAAGGAGAAATCCGCCACTTTCCTCCGCGGATCGCGCATCACGTGAGATATACCTCATCCGTTTTTGACGCCTCGCGGCGCCGTCCTCCTCCGTGGCGGAGGCACGGAGGCTTTGTTCTGTCAGCACGAGAACTCCGCAGGTCGGCCGCGGAGTAGTTTGCATTTAGATGCTTTTAGCGATACTCTTTTGCTTCGTCTGGCCACGAGGGCCACCGTGTTCTTCACGCGCTTTTCGAAATCGCCTCCTCCATTACTGTTGTTGCAGTGCGGTAGTAGAATGGCAAAGTTGAATGACGACGCCTCGTGTTTTTTCAATTTCTCTCGTTGAGGAGTTCCCTGCGCTGTGGGATATAAGCAGCGAACTGTATTCAAAAACCAACATCAAGGCGTCGATATGGGAGAAGATTGCTGAAGAGATGCTCGCACGATTCCCGCAATTTGCACCATACACAGTGGGTGAGTGACGTCTTTGTTCAGTGCATAAATGCGCTCTGCGGCTGCTGACGATTGAAACACTATCACAATCTCACAGGACGCTTGAATGTAGTCAAATCACATGACGAGAGCGTGCGCGCAAATCTATTGGCTGTGGCTAAAGGCCCCTACGCACATTTGCGTTTGACTGCGTTGCGTCCAGACACGAAAGCGAGTAACCGGCACATCTCTGCTTCGTATGAGGCGTGGAATACCAATCTCACCAAGCGGTCAGCGCGTGCGTGACGCCGCCATAACTTTAGTTCAGAGGAGGCAGGCTACAGTGCACGAGGCGGTTCGTGCCGTCTCGTGCTCTACACGCGCAGAGCACTAGGGAGCTTGTCGCACATGCAGAAAGACTAAAGTTCCCTCGATGCATTGCGACAGTGAAGGCGTAGTCAAACTGGCTGGTGAGATCGTTCTGTTCAAGAAATAGCTTGGCATGTAACATAAGAATCAGGAATGTCCTGGTTTCTCGCAGCCGCAACGCAGTCAAACGCACTCAAACGCTCTCAAACGCAACTGTGCGCAGGGACGTCTAGGTATGCCTGCGGTTCTGGAGCACGAGTTTTCAATCCAGGTGCTCTCACCGGTAGCGAACGAGCTCGTGCAGGCATATTTCGCTAAAGTTACGTATTAATTATAAGGGTATACATTTAATGAAATTGTAAGTGTCACAGCTTTCCCAGAAATAGTGTGGCTTGTGCTCTCCCAGCTCTGACGTTTTTTTTGTTTTTTTTTGTTTGTTTTTTGTGAACAGATTTTTTGAAAGGATATCTTCAAAATAAAAGAAGAACGTACCGGGACGAAAGAAAGAAGATTTTGAAAACAAAAAATGGCCAGGCAGCTGAAGAAGCCTACAGCGGAAAATGGAAGTTCTTTTCGGCCTTGCGCTTCCTGTATGGAGCGACAACTCGAGCAGGGATGGGGATGTCCAGCTTCGACTTTGCAGGAGTACCTCTGTGCAGGGTAAGTGCGCTATATGTGTTTGTGCATCCGAAATTTTCCAATCATGCATGACTGCGGTGGCACGTAAATAAGAGCAAGGAACATTTCACATACTAAAAACCAGAGATGAATGCTCAAATGGATAAACACGAAACATCTCAACCTCAGTGATTACAGTCAAGCAATTATTTTTAGATGTTTATGGGTTTGTTTTTTTTTTTTTTTTACTGTCTCTAGTTTGGTGAGTCAAAGAGTAACCAGCTTCCAGCCTTATTACAATGTCATCAAGTGGGAAGGAATGCTTTTTCTTTGCTGCCTTATACCTTTGTTATTATACCTGTACGCCTTACTGTACAGGGGGGTACCAGAAAGAAGAAAACCATGGAGGAGGTGACAAAAAAATTGGAAATTGGCACATTTATCAAAATATATTTTATATGACAGGCTTCACAGGCCCCCCGCGGTCATTGTTTAAGACACAGCTCTATTTATGACACAATAATGTGCGGGTTTCTGGCAGCTTTGTTGGCATGCGGCTGCAGGATTCTGACGAGAGGAGCCCAGAAGATGTGCTCAGCCCAGCACAGAGCCCTGAACCGAGCCCTGGAGCCGCCTCTGGGGCAGGCCCCTCCCTGGCAGAAAAAGAATCGGCGTCTGCACCTCCCAAAAAAAGAAGGAGGGTGGACGGGGCAGAACTGTCCCTCATGGAACAGAGGACGGCAGCACTTACAAGGCTAACAGAGTGCATGGAAGCACCACCACCAGCACCAGATGACAGTGCTGCGTTTGGCATGGTGGTGGCCGAATATTTACGGTCGATGTCTCTGGCAGCGAGGGCTAGATGCCAGATATCGGTTTTGTCTGCAATCGCTGCACACTTGGATTAAACATGTCTCACAGTACCCGTCTGCATTTTTTCATCGCATTGCAAGCAATTGCTTTGGAGTAATACCCATTACATGAAATAACCTTGCAGTTCTTAGATCCTTACATTTAAATGTAAGTTATTATTGCAGATATTACCAGAGAGCTTGAAGCAAGTTGCAAGCTGCTGACCCCCTCTGCCTCGGGTTGATTTTAAGTATTGCTCATGTTTCGCTTTGATATATTCCCCTCGAACACACACGAGTTTGGCACGTAAACAAACTTCGACGAACAAATCATTTCAGCTTTTCATTCTACTCCATGGTAGCACACATAAAAACTTCAGTCCGAAAGGTGATTCCGTGTTTTTGAGAAGAAATGTAGCATGTACTATTGGGCAAAAATGAAATACGAACAGAGGAGCGCGTGGCTCTCGGTACAGGCTGCGCCGCCTGTAAGTGAGTCTAGGGGCGAGGGTGTGTGGCCTACTCCGACGTGTATACGCCCTTCGCTCGGCGCTTCCCAAGCTTAGGCATTGAGGGATTGCACCTCTATACTCTGTTTCATACTTAGCGTGCAACGCTGTCAAAGCTACTGGCGCGAGCGCGTGGCTTCATCTATGACCTTGTTTGCGCGAGAACGCGAGCAAATGATCAACGAGATCAAGCCCCACGCTCGCGCCAGTAGCTTTGACAGCGTTGCACGCTAAGTATAAAACAGAGTATTGTGCGCTGAAAGCTATCACCGCTATATATATATTCTAAACATCCGACATAAGGATCACAGTACACCATAAAATACTCGCCTCCGAGCACAGCGTACATGCTTCAATATTCTGACTTTTGTGCGTTTCTCCCATTGACTTCCATGTATTGCCTGGTGTCAAGCAATGGCCACCGGTGGCGACACCGACGGGCTCCCGATCTGCGATCCAGCCTACTACAATAGAGATCAGTGGTGTGGATGCTACACTTCGTTTCAGAGCTAGAGTGCCTCAATGTCCTTCTGTTTAGGGTGATGCCATCGTTTGTAGTACCCGATGTCGACAGCACGCGCTCACAGGGAAAATAGGAAGAAATCGTAGGAAACAAAATGTCGCCGTAGCACAGTCAGCGCCATGAGCGCGTGCAGGGACACGCTCTTTGACGCGCTTTAGAACAAAAAATAAAAATAAGCGTTCGAAACAAAATGGCCAGATGTCATCACCCCAAGCAAAGCGCACATGAAAGCACCCTATTCAGAGCAAGCTGATGCTACAAGTGCGAGCATGTGGCCCTGAACAGTGCTTGCACTGCACGAGAGCGCGTGCTTGGCAGGGATGCTGAAAGCCCGGAGCTCGCGCTTGTAGCTTCGGCTGTATAAAGTATAAAGCCGAGACCGGAGTTTCCCGGGTCGCTGACGTCACGACATCCGTCCGCAGAGTTCTCCGTCGTGTGGAGGCGCGAGGATGGAGTTTTCCGGGTTACTGACGTCACGACATCCGTCCGCGGAGTTCTCCTTCGTGTGGATACCCCTTTACAGGCGTTGCAGACGATGATAGACGGTGGTGAAAGAGCAGACGATTCCGGAAGCTGCCGCGCGTCTGCTCGCCCGACCAGCAGGCGGTGTCAGACGCCAGACTAGACGCATCAGATATCGCGAAAGGGTGACACTAGACTTCCCAGCGTGTTAGGCCGAGCAGCCAAGCCAATCCAGTAGTAATGGGCGGGGGCCAAGGAGATTATAAGGTGAAGGAGGTGGCGTCCGTATTCTCCATACATGGAGCGAAGTGTAACGGAAGTAGGCGTGGCCACGAACTCTTCTCAACCAATGGGGAGCTCGTCAATGGGTATGATTGGGGCAAACCATAGAGTTATTATAATGTACGCTAGAGGTTCAACTGGCGCTAGTGTGCTGACACAAATTGAAGCAGACAGCAACCAGTCGAAAACTGACTTCCGGTAATGCATTTCTATGGGAAAAAGTGAGTGCATTTTCTCCCTGCGCTCGATCATAAGAGCAAATATCCCGAATAATTCGTACGTACTAAGTAGCTTGCAACATTTCTCAGACAGGCCGATGAAAGAATTGGTCAGTTACGGCGTTTTTCTTTCGAATTCATCGCATTAAAAACGGTGCTAAAACGGCTTCGTACGTGTATTTATGTGCACTGTCGGACACTATTAGCGCGAACGCGGCGTCGGCGATTTCCAGCATGGGGGATATACATGCCAAGCGAACGAAGAACATCGGGAAAATCAAGAGCGGCGGCAAGAACTACGCAGTAACACTGGATCAGTAGCTCGCAGTGCATGTACGATCAAAATAAATTGAAGGACACGTAATCTATTCCGATTTTAAATAAGTAAGTACCGTTTTATTTTTTCTGCCCTGAGCGAAGCTGCTTGTTCTACGTTCAAAATATCACCCGCGCGCTCGATTACTTTGAGAACAAGTGCGCGATAAAAGCTGCCCGGCAGAGAAAACAATACGAAGAGACACCTTTCATAGCCCACGGACTTTATTCTCCACGTTTTGAAGGTTTGTATCCGCTCATGCCCGAGGGGATCATTTTCATATAGTGACAGGACTGGCATATTATCAATATACAAGCGTCACCGGAATGCTGGCGAGCCTTGAACACACTCTATATTCGTTTCGATTGTAATTTTGCTTTGAATCGTCGCTTGTTTTTACACATCTGCTGCGGAACACACGTTTGGGACTGAAATGTAGCGAAGTTAAATATCGTTCACTGATGAAGAAAAATGCGCTAACTAAAGCAATTACACTTTTACAGTGTTAATCAAGGTACATGCTATTCGGTACGACCCAAATAACTAAAGCGTTCCGTGTTATTTTCCGGCGAAGAGACAAAATGCACGCGCGTTTTCCCATAGGAATGCACAGGAGCACCGCACAAGTAGACTGGTTGCTGTCTGCTTCAATTTGCGTCACGGAAGTCGCATAGACACTAGCGCCAGTTGAACCTCTAGCGTACATTATAATAACTCAATGGGGCAAACAACCCTCGTTGTCATGGCATTTCTGTGGCAACGCTATTGTTTGCCCCAATATTTCATTGCAGCGTCCACTGAATCGGTGTCGAACAGGCGAGACTTGGAGCCCAACACTTGCCTGACCAGTAGGAAGTCGGCGTGTAGCAGACGCTCTCGACACCGCGCGACCGCGCCAGGAGCGTCGTCTAGAACGAGTCGTCGTA
Organism: Ixodes persulcatus; assembly: GCA_013358835.2. Taxonomy (NCBI): domain Eukaryota; kingdom Metazoa; phylum Arthropoda; class Arachnida; order Ixodida; family Ixodidae; genus Ixodes; species Ixodes persulcatus. Next base: position 235,669 of record JABSTQ010009062.1, read on the forward strand.
GCGCGGCTTTGGAAAGCGATCGCGCGTCAGTCGTCGTACGCACGAACGCTGAGAATGGCATCGTGGGTTGAGAAAGCCGTACAAACCCTGCTTCCAGAAGGTGTTGGTTTCACTCCGCCGTGATGAGAATGCGGGTTCGCATCGAAACATCTTTTGGTGCGCCGATCGAATCAAAGTCCAGCCGCGACAGCGAGCAGACGAAGCAGACGTAGACTAAGCCTAACGACCCAGCGGAGAGCAGACGATGGGAGCTTGGTTGAATTTAGTTTGGATGAGAGCCCGTCGGTGCGCGAGGCAGTCTGGGATTGGGTTCTTTTTCCGGCGTGGTTCTAGTAACGTTGGTCCGGCCCTATTTTAACGTCCTTGGCGGGGGCACTACTCTGTGGGCAGGGCTTCGAGCGGGCCGTGACCTTCATCGAAATTGCGTCTAACGGCGTAAACATTAAATTATATATATATATATATATATATATATATATATATATATATATATATATATATATATATATATATATATATACACGAACTCATTTCTGTGACATCACGGCGCGGTGGTGGCGCGTCGGCGCAGTTCCGGTCTGGGGCTGTGGGCAGAAATCCCCATGCCAGACGTCTATTCCTGCGTTGTTTTGAAAGGAACCAGACAAAACCTGCCTTCTCGTCAAAACGCCGCGATTGGGGTCGTACCAAAAGAGTCGAGAAAGGTTTGAAGGTCAGTTTTCACGTGCTCGGTTCGTCCGAGAATCTGGATATGTGCCGTGAAAAGGGAAAAGCAGACGCCGTCGGACAACGATTGCTTGGGTTGAATTCACGGATACTTGTGGTCACCAAATTTATTTGTTTTGTTGCAACATGAACGCCAGAAAACCGTCAAGTTGTGCGGACCACCTGCGGACTACGTTCAGTGCGTCTTCAAGTTCAAACGACCGCCTGATCGTTGGAACTGTCGTCTGCTCTTTTAAATGTTTCTGCTTGTCGTCTGCTCTCTTAGACGACGCCGGCCCGTAGACCAAATGTTGGCCCGGTACTCTCGATAAGAAGTAAGTGCAGGCCTCAAAAGACTAAAGTTTCAAGGTTGGTAAGCAGGCTCGATGTAAACAGTAGATACAATGAGATGTTGATCATTGTTACCAGACCATCACCGACTTGTTATGCCTAATTCACTTGGTCCGACTCTGCTTGCGATTTTCAGTATCGACGTCGACCATCTCAGGTGCGGTTCACGCTTTTGGAGCCCGAGCGGAGTCGCGACTCAAAATTGCGAGCGAAATCTCATCATGCGAATCAGGCTTTAGCGTACATACTGCGACGTCCACGCGGAATGAATCGCCACATGTCACATTATTCACGCGAAGTTTTGCGGTGTAACGAGCCTTGGTAATTTCGCTGACGCCGCTCAAGTAGTCAGACATCGCCAGGAAGACGTAGAATCAACAACTCGAACGCGAAAAAGGGCAGGGGGACTCACACCGACGCCAACAACATCGCATTTCAATGGTTTGTTTATGGGCAACGGCGAGCTTCTTGCCCACACCCCCATCGCGCATGCGCGGCGCCGGTGGCGTCCGCTAGGGGCGCTCCGGTTTGTTTGTAAACATGAGTTGGTGTATATATATATATATATATATATATCTATTTTTTTCATTTTTTTTTTTACGCGGATGATATAACTCTCTGGGTCGATTCCCGCGATGCATCACTCGATACTCACACCACCATAGCCACTGTACAAAAGGCCCTCGACACCCTCGACCGGTGGTTACCGGCTACAGGAATGAAGCCATCACCAGAGAAGACTGCGGTCCTACTAATTGGCGGCCTTCCTCACCTCCGGGCGCAAGTCAGTCTGACACTCGCAGGGAAACCCATCCACCGACCATGAGGAGCGCTGGAGGAGGAGGAGGAAAAACTTTATTTGTCTTAGGGTGATTGTTGAGCGGGCAGGATAGGGAGCTTATCCCCGCCTGGTGGCTGGTGGATCCGCATTCTCGGAGTTCCCTTTCATGAAGAAGGGGGCGCCCGGGAATTGCTCAGCCAATTTCAGGCTTCGTGGAAACAGCATCTCCATCTCATCCGACGCATCGTCACGCGTTTCAGGGGAGCAGGTACCCGCACTATTCGTATCCTCACGCAGGCAGTACTGACATCCAAGGCCTGCTACGTAGCTGCTTGCTTTGACCTCACAAAAGCGCGAATCTCCCAAGTGGAAGTACTCCACCGCGCGTGCCTCCGTGCCATTACGGGCCTCCCCCGTCATGCTCGCACGGAAGATCTGCACCGCTATGCCGACCTTCCTCCCATCCAGCGATAATTGACACTCGCAACGCGGGCCACCTCCGCCGACGGTTATCCTCTGTGGCTGGACAGCTGCTCCTGACTCACCAACACAAAGTACCTCGCCGTTCTCCACGGAGGCTGCGAGACCCAATCCTCAAGAGAAGGGTTGGGTCTCGCCAATGGACCTCCATGGGAAGACTTCATGGTGCGTCTCCCCAAGCCTCTCACCCGAAGAACCAGCCGGGAAGAGCATCGAGAGGAAAGAGCATCCCTAGCCGAACGCAAAGATAGAACACCAATAGCCATCTTTACCGACATTGCCTGGTGTGAAGCCACCCAACGTGCCACCTTTGCCTGGGTCACCGGCACTGACGCGCATGCCGAGACGTACCAATATGCACAAGACCCCAGCACCTGTCGGCTTGAACTAGATGCCATTCATCTGGCACTAGCCCATCTGAAGGCCAACAGACCTCAAGCCAGCTCCCCTGAACATATCCGGGTTCTGGTTTATACGGACATCAGAGACCGTCACTAGGCTTGGGCTCACACCCCATCAGGGCTCCCTCTGCCAGCGCATTAAGACCCTATGCGCTGAACTGCTCTCCACCCACAACATAGAGGTGCGGGTGGATTGGGTACCGGGACACGCGGGCGGCCAAGGCAATGAGGCCGCTCATGCGTGTGCGAGCGCGCAGTCAAGTATCCGCTCCGACCCGGATATTTCGGTCCCACCTGCACTACTCGAACCCTATCCCTGGGAAAAAAAGGCCGCAGCCAAGAAGGCAGATCGCCTTAGTCTCAGGGAGCAGACCCCAGCCAACCCTTCACCCCTGCCGAGAGGTCTGCCTAGAGGCGCACAAGTGCTCATTCATAAAGCACGCACTGGGGCCGCTCTTTCTGAAGACGTCCTGGCCCGATGGAGAACTTACACCCCCAAGAGAGGGCGCCCGCCTGCTACAGAATACCCAGGCGGTACATCCACCTCACACACGAGTTCCCACTCCGAGTCAGCGCAGTCAACCGAGGCTCCCAGCCCGGCGGTGACCTGCTCTACATGTTCTACAGGCGTTCCCCCTTCGGTCCGACATCTACTGTGGGAGTGTGCGGGGCTCCAAACTGAACGGAGTCGTTTTCTTGACCCCAATGTGCGTGCCTACGAGGACTGGATTGACCCCAGGAGTAGTGCCTGTGCGAAAGAGACGCTGCTGTCCCTCCGGGACTTTGCGCGCGCGACGGGCATTGACCGAAGGATATAACCTTAATTTTCGTTTTTTTTTTCTTCAATTCTCTCCCCCCCCCCCCCTGTAAACCGTCCGCTCCAGGCCGTCGCACCATCCTTATCTTAATAAAGTGTAACAACAATATTTTTTTTTTTTTTTAAGTTCAGTGCTTCTTTAAAAAGGCAGCATACTAGCGAGCACATAAAGGGGAACCCGAACAAACTCTTTCCAACAAGCACACTTCCGTTTACAAATATTCCTCAACGAGAAAACAGATTTCAAACCTTACAAATTTATTTTTTACGCCACCTTCTACAAGCCAAGGAAAGTAAACAGAGTGTAAACCCAAGGACCTTCGGATAACTCTTATAAAAACAACAACCAGGAATGTTTTTAAACCTTTAACCTAGGAAATAAAAAAAAAAATGTAATCACAACTTCTAGGTAACAAAACCAGTGTATCTCAAACCCGGCTCTACGGCATCAACGCAACAGAAATTTGCATAAGTCAAGAAGTATCCCAGGCCGAAATACCATAGGTCAAGAAATGAAGTCAATATAAAGGACAAGACCTCATAGGTGAAAATATCATAAGCACTAATTTTTCACTGATATTTCTTTTCTTTCGAATGTTTCCAACTTAGCAGCTCTCGGCGCCATGTAGTGCCTAAGAACAAATATTAGTAAAAATATACATATTTGCAAGTTATATTCTTTTGGATGTCTCCTTTTGACATAAGAACTCTGTAAATTAATACAATTTCCGAAACTTGATGAGTGTGCTGGAACTTGAACGTTGCCTAATGTCTTAAGTGCTGTCGAAGTCAATAAACCTATATAAGTGGCCAATAAAAGTAACGTCGTCCAAGTGTTTCAATTAAGGAAAACCGGGAGGGGTGAATATAGACGCAGATCGATGCCTCTATCCTTAGAGAAAGTCTAAGGATCGTGGCATCGACATTACGTTGTTTTTCACGGGTGCATTTTTGTAAATAAATACGTTTGAAAGGCTAAAACTTCACTGGCGTTTGTTTATTCACGTACCTTGGTTTTCTAATCGGAATGCTTGAAAAGCGAATGGGCGCACGCATTTGGACATTTCCAATATTGTTTTTTTACTCCGGCCTCTTCAAAATATCAAAAACTTTCGACTATGAAATTCAACTGTCAGCATTCATCTGCCGGTGCAGAAAAAGAGTGGAAGCCAAATAAACCAAATAAAAAGGTGTATTAAAAATACTGCTACTTCTATTTTCTAAACCACGCTTAACTTTGTCTGGTTTTTATTGATCACCGATAAAGATACTCGTAGGTCAATTTTTTTTTTTGTTTTTTAAGTTGTGTGCAGTTGGTAAAAAGGGACGTCGGGAAGAAGGGGAAACCTCACCCCAACTTTGTAAAATCTTTCTGTGGTAACGATGTCTTTTTTTTTTTTTTGCTGCCTGCTTTTGCATTGAAATAATGTTTGCTTCGTAGATAATTTTTGCCAGCCGGTTGCGTTTTTTTGTTGTTGTTGTTAAGCCTCATAATTTTTTTTATTCACGATAGATACCCACCTCCATAAACAAACCAAAAAAAGAAAAATAGTGAAGTGCCCTATGAACTCCTACAGAGACATCTACTATCTTGTTATTTTAATCGTTTCGAGTACGTTTACACCAACATCTGCTAAATTAGCGCATAAACCAAGTATCTGGCGAATCTATTTTTTGCCGCTTACGTCCCTATGGTGGGGATGATTACTCATTGATTGCCTTATTGCCTGATGGCTCGGTGCGCGTCTACCTGCGATGTGTTTAGCAACATTACATAGGGTGGACTGAAGGACCCTTATGCCCGCTGATAGTATGAAATTACAAACGACATTTGCAATATACGACGCAACACGTACCTAAACATTGCAATTTATCCCCGGATGCATGATGAAATACAGGTAGCCTAATTTTCAGTCAACCTCCCACGCGCATTTGTTTTACTCATTGAAGAAACTGACAAGCAGAAGTTAGAGAGCATCTCTCTGCCAAAAAGGTTTGCATATCTTAGGTTGTATTTGAAAATATTTTTTAGCTGGCTTGGAGATAATCAAACCGAAAGCTTCTAACTGTCCACAGTTTACCAATCATTTAGTTCACACACACATAAAATCTGAAGATACTTTCTACATTCATCTAATTGTGCTTTAACTAACAATCAACGTAGCAGAGAGCCCTTATGCCGATAAGAACGAGAGCGCGGTTACAGAAGCAACGGCTGTCCGTTGAACCCGGCCGCGTGAAGTTTATTCATTGGCTCTCTATTGTGTGAGGTGTCTTCGAAAGGTTTTTGATCTAGATCGACCTGAAATATAAGCTTCGTCAAATACCATACGTGATGACTGCTTAACAGCGTGGCTGGCAAAATGTTATATATTCACTCCTCTATCGGACGGCGCGCGAGGATAATAGAGACTTTTAGGGAACCGTTCTTGCACATCCGATACGGTACGAACTGTGCATATGGAAGTCTTCTGTGGCAGCGCATGCGCAGCTCGCACTGGAGGTCCCACCGTACCGTATCGGACGTGCAAAAATGGTTCCCTAAAACTCTCTTTTGGCACTAACTGATGTTCCTGCCCATGCGCAATTCTCAAAGTCATTGAGATTATCAGCATTCGGGTACGAACAGTAGGCATGTCAATAGGCAAGTATTTTCACCATTTGCGCCTGGTCCTGGTATCGAACCATGATCAGGCGGGGTCTCGGTTCACTCCGACCAGGGGGATCCAAACAACACTTCCTAGACAAGAAATAATAAGTGCTTTAGATTCCTGCGTCACTAAAGAAGGTTACCCCTGCCCACAGATCGGACGGTATCAGCGTTCGGCTAGGAGTCGTGTCTGCCCACAGATCGGAAGGTATCAGCGTTCGGCTAGGAGTCGTGCCTAATCAATGAAAACACGACTTCTAGAATAACGCTCACGCCGCGGTCGCGTTCAATCTGCGGCCCACAAGAGCCTTCTTTAGTGACGCAGGAAAAGTCACCTCTCAGGCCTTCCTGACCCGCCCCCCCCCCCCCCCCCCCACTTGCCCCTTTGAATTCCGCATGCGTAAAACTTTAGGCTGGGAAAGGGGGATGAGGGGGGGGGGGGGTTCTCAAATATGCGTTTTCGAACACCCTCACTTTGCTAGGGCGCTGACTTCGCACGCGTTACTTTCACACCAACAAAAGACGCTGACAGCTTCAAGGGACGCTCAAACAAATTCCGCGATGGTCTGTTCGTGGTCATAACTGATTCTACGGGCCCTGAAGAGCCTACAAATCCACAAATTACAATCACGCGACGCCGATTTGCCAAATAAACCGAGGACACCTAAACACTAACGACTCGGGAAAGCGAAAGCATCAATGTCGTTCTTCGCGCCGCGGCCACTTGTGATCCTCTCGGCGCCGCGGCCGTTTCTGCTCCTCTTGGCGGGGGCCGCAGCGCCATGGAGTGTGGGGTGGCGTTCCTTGGAGCTATGCAGCGCGCCAGCCAATGGGCGTTTATCCATCAATTCCCTGCTACGGACTCCATGGGACAGGATAATTTAGGCGCCGTTTGGCGCGGCTTCAAGAGCTGATGACGCCGGTTCGCACCGTGGGAGAGTTAATGCTTTCGCATTGAGACGTGATGAAAGGTCGGGACACTCGACTTTTTTAGTGCATTGTTCCCCTCAGAAAACCGGTGTGTCCCGACCTGGTTACGATGGGCGCTCGTTGACCAATCGCAAGCTTGCGATTGGCCGATTGCGATTGGCCGATGAGCGCCCGTCGTCACTACGCCGACACCGATGCCGGGGCATTCCCTGACTTTCCTGAGCGGAAAAATCCGCCCAGAGAGGGGTGTGTCTCGACCTTTTATCACGTTTTTAATAGAGAAATCCTCGTCGCGTGATTGTAATTTTTGGGTGTTTTAGGATGCTTGGGGCACCTAGAATTAGTTCCGACCAAAAACAGATGATCGCGGAATCCTCTTATAGTGCCCATGTAAGAAACTCATGGCGTGGTTTTGGCTTCGTGATTCGTTGTTCGGCGTTAATAGAACGTTTTTGTAGATGGCCTCTGCCGTCCCGCAACGCTCTTCGCAACCCGCTACGATACCCGGAACTCTACATTCAAGGCCATCGTCGCGCAGGCGCAGTAGCGGCTTCTTCGTTGCGGAGGGCTTAGCGGAGGCGGGACTACAGCTGTTCTCACCCTGCCGTTCTCATCCGTGCACAGGGACAATGCCACCTGATAAGACAACGCAGGTACTCTGTATAGAGCCTGTCTTACATATAGAGGGTGTTTAACTGCTCGATCGGAGTCAAGTGGTTTATGGGATGCTTTTGCAATACCAGGTGCCGAAAGACTTGATCGTTTGCAAACGAATTCGCCTTCCCACCTGCTTTCTTTCTCGCCAGGCGAAAGAGCGGTGCATACACACTTACGACCAATCTCAGCAGGATGTGTCCGCCATTGAATTGTAAACACTCCCCGTGATCTGAGATGGACCCTCCTTTCGATACAGGCTCCCTAAGGTATCGTTCCTCCGAGCACGCGCCCGTGTGGACGCGTGAGCGTCGCCTGACGCTTGGGCGGCGTCTCACGACTGCAATACACCTGTAGCTCTCAAGTCTGGAGCAGCGCCCCTTGCGAGCAAATTCGGTTATTTTAGGTCTTGTTTGCGTTGTGCGTCGCGTCTGATTCTTTCAGACGCTCTGTATAGTAATGCCCGCTTACAGACGCTGGGGTATACGCTAGTTTGCACCCGTGGATCGTACATGATGGGACGCTATAGGACGTCGCCTCCCTTCAGTATAATATTATCGCGTCACATGGATGCTGGTAGAGTCGCCTCTCTGTGGACGCGTCTCGGGGACGCTACAGCGCCCCTGACCGAGAGAAACAGGTCTATGCTCACTTGCCGCAGCGCCAAGGTGCGCGCCTGCACCTTTGCATCAACAAATTCCAGGATAGTTTCGTCACCTGAGTCCCTATATGCTACACGGCGGGACCAAGCGGAACCAAGGGACCGAAAAAACATCGTCTGCTGCGATGGGTCCCAATCCCCATCAGTGGTGAGCCGTAAACATGTGGACGTTGCGCAAAATGCGTCAGAGCCAGTGACCATTACACGTCCCGACGCACACAGCGTTCCAACATCATCCAAAGCTCAACGCCTGAGACAGTCTCCTGAACGACATGATGACTGTCTCTAAAGGAGAGAGAAGTGTTATGTCTGGTTTCGCTTTGGATCGCACTGTGCCATGGCTGGGCACAAAGACCACGATCGGGACACTGGGGCCACGAGATCCGAGCGCGCATACACTCTCGAACGTCAGCAGAATACTCCGTTCGTAGATGTTCGGACCAGAATAAAAACTCAAGTACTCGGCGGTGCCGTCCCTGTGTATGCGAATACAACACTTTTATTTGGATATGGCCAGGTTTTTCAATATCGCATAGCGTATTAGAGCGGCAGCTGTTTATGGCCGTCCCCCGGTTTCGTGACGGCGTGAGCGTAAACAAAACATTTTTCCCCGCTATATTTAGCGGGGTAAATTGACGTCACATGACCTATGCACCAATTCATTTTTCTCGCAACTTTTAGCACGAAAATTGATGTCACGTTACCTGACGTCACGGGACTTAGACAAATTCATGTTCCCCGCTAATTTTAGCGGAAAAATTTACCTCAGGGGACCTATGCACCACTTCAGTTTCCCCGCTATTAGGGCGGGAAAACACATCACGACCCTGCTGCCGCTGTCTAAACAAACGCGTCTCGTCTTGCGATCGTCGCGAAATTTTCCTTCACGCGAATCTGCGGATGAGAAAACAAAGATTATGATGCAAATGCATCCGCAACGATGACCTCACTATGGGTTCTCGGATTTGTTGTACACATCAAGTCCTTCGTAAAACAAAGAACCTCAGCTCGTCTTCTTATTTACGCGTTACTGCAAGTTCCTTAAGAACAATCATCGTGAACATCTGCCACTAGAAAGAACAGTAACACCAAAGCGAACCTGAAAAACATATATAGCAGCACAACATTGCAGCATCCTAGCCCGTGGAGAATTAACTGCTCCACGGGCTAGGACAAACAAAAAAGCTAGTGACGAAGGGTTGTAGTACTCGGAAAAAAAAATCACAGCTCCTGAGTTGAAAGAGGATGCGGAGAAAGACACTACTGAGTAGTTCATTTCGCGTCTCCAGGTGGTGACAGTTTCAGATTCACCGACCAAACGAAGATGAATTATCCAAACGTTTGCATCAATCTTATCTGAATTGGGTTGTGTGTATGTTTATACAGCCTAGAATTTGGTTTGTTTCAACGGGCCATGAGTCTCCCAGCGTAGATGAGAAATTTAGCTGGTGCAGTATGACTGCTAGCCTGGGAACGTTAACGCGCGTCATGCAGTAGTGATACACGACCACAAGCCGGTACGATGCTCATCCAGATCGGAACGGGCAGGGGTCGGGATTGAGCCCAGGATCCCTGGGTTCTGCAGCGCGAGCTTTCGCTTCACGTGCTCCGAGCAGGTGTGCGGTAGCCCACTCGGCCACCAATCCCCCTATCTGAAGAGACTGCGGAGCTGTCAGAGACGAAATAATGGTGATAATTACCGTAGACTTCAGTAAAAGGCCGTATAGGGTTTAAGTGAAGACCATGAACGATCCCAATTGTATTAGAAATGTAGGATAAGCTGCGTAGCAAATAATGATGCTGTAACGTTGGTGGTCGTAGTTACGTGTTTGGCTGTATAGACGTTTCCACTGTTTACAAAAATCACAGTCCACACGTGTTAAATCACAGTCCAGAACGCGCACGTTCGTCGCTTCGGAAAGCGAGCAAATCACGCGCCATACGCACGAACACTGAAAATGGAACCTGCCAAGTGTCTTTTTTTGGAAAGGTCTATAAGCAGCAGCTGAGTTTAAGATGTTCCTTTTCCTGCGTCTTTTTTTTTCTACCAAGTTTACCGTCCTTTATCAAAAGCCTTGGGTAAATTTCAATATGACCAACATCCACAGCCTTGCCAGCCCATCAACTGAAATTTAGAATATAAATGTTACATAGATCTACTTTTAGTCGTTTTTACTTATTCTTTTGATCCAAAAAGTATTTTGGGCTTCTTGGTTTTTCTTTTTGAACCGAACGCCTAAAAAACAAAGACAAGAGTTTAAGGAAGAGACAACACGAGGCGTATGTTGTCTCTTCCACGTCCTTGTTTTTTGTTAATTGTTTTATTGAGCGAACAGGCGTTATCAGCTCTTGTAGCCGCGGCAAACGGTACCTAAAGTTCCTTGTCCCATAAAGCGAAGCATGTGGTCTGTAGCAGCGAATCAGAAAATAAACTCACCTTGGCTGGCGCGCGCCCTGATTCTGCTCCTCTGTGCGCGGACGAACAGGGCGCCACCTCAAGCATCTCTATTGTCGGCGGCCGCAACCTCGGCAGTTGCGAAACGTGGCCGTTCACTCCAGTACACCGCAGACGAACTAAGGGAGCGGAAGAACGCAGCAAAACAAGCGAAGACGCAGGCTGCGAAATCCAGCATTCAGAATGATTCCAGTCTAGAGCCAACATGCGAGCGAAGAAACTCTGCAAAATTAACCCCGCAGCAATTTAATCGCAAAACTTTAAGACATACACCGCAGATGCAACTCGAAAACATTACTCGCACCGCAAAACTCTGCGGAACACTCCGCGGCGTTCAATTGGACATTCATGCTTTCGCATTCACAACTCATGAGAAATGCTAACGTGTGCTCGGATTATTTTTTGGGGGGCGTTTAGTTTTAGATTTGTTATGGTTTGTTCTGTTTTGGATTTGATATGTATAGTCGCTTAACGTTCGATTTGCTGTTTCTAAGTCTCTGTCTAACTTCTAACAGTCTACATATTACAACCTTTGCCTAAACTGAGCTTTAACTTACAATGGGCCACAGTGAACGCTTCGAGCCATTGAAGCCAATCTGGTTTTTTGTGAGTGGTTCGTAACATTCTGTAGAGGCGCAACGGTGCGCGGGCATGTAGTGATGGCACGCGTCAGGTGAAACGGCGTATAAATTATGCCATACGTGACGAGGAAGAGGATCCTACTTCTCCAAACAGTAAACCCAACACCATTAGTTTCTGCCCGTTTTAATAGGGACACGAGTTCCATTTCGAGCAACTAATGATTGTCATACTTCTTGTTTATATTTTTAAACAAAATTCTTCTCACTGAAAAAGTCATGGGAGAAATCGAATCCCCGACTAAATCTACACTTAAGTATTTTTATTTAACTAAGCGTGGACGTTGAATTTAGGGGTCTTAGTAGGCGATTTTCTCGGAAAGGTCCTTTAATCCAAAGTTAGAGCGGAAACAGCTTAAGTAGTATTCGTGAAAACGGACGAGCTTTTCGTTTATTTTAAAGTTTGTTCCGCGAATATGTTCAATTTTTAAGTCTATTCCGCGAAAACGAGCTCAAATGAGGCGGGACGAACGTCAGCCGGAATACGGATCCAAACAATCTCCATCGTCGGAGTGCGCCAACTGGCAATAAAAGCCATCCCTACTTCCGAATAAAAATTCTGTTCGGCGCCGGTACTCCGGAAACTCACTGCGGCTCTATTACACACACACACAAAAAAAAAAAATTTCGTAACGCTTTCGTTTAGTGCGCCAAATGTCGAGCACGTGCAAAGCGCGCTCCCGTTTTAACGGCATACACCCGACGGTAAAAAAGCATTCCTCCGAGTTTGAGATTTTGCCGTCAATAGATTTTATTTTGTGTCTTATTCATCAAACCTCGGGTCTTTTTTTTTTTTTCTTCTTTTGTGTCAATAGAAACTTTTAGCAAATTGTTACCCTGTTCCGCGTACTGCACTGGGGCCTTTGAAGCATATGCTTTTAAGCGCGCACCCGAGTGATACACTGACTGCATTGCGCGCGCTTAAAAGCGGGCTTAAAAGGCTTCAGCAGTGCGGTACACGGAACACGGTAACGGTTCGCTAAAACTCCCCAATCTATATGAACATTTGTTTGCCGCACATAACCGGGTAGATCAGAGTTGGGAGAGTAGTTCAAACTCCGAAACGTCGTATAGGCAGTAGCAAAGCGACGAAGGGCTGATGTTTTACACGTTTAGCGAGATGTTTTCACTAAGGATTGGCGGGCTGCTTTCCCGCTTGCTTAACCCATAACACGCGGTAAAGCATGCCCTTGTACAGACGTTTGCAAGAATACGGCCTTTGAGCGCCGACATTTTACTGCTGGTGTGGGCAGATCGTCCAACCGTCAAAGCACTGCAGACGCCTTCGGCCCGCCTCAGCACTGCTCGACTATAAGACGATATACCCACACCACCAGCAAGATGGCGGCGCCCAGACGCAGCACTTGCAAACGTCCGTAGAGGCAGCTGAACGAAGTTCGGTTTGGCAGATAGCGCCATCTAGTGCCAAATTCGTGCAGCACTAGGACTGATGTATATACCATGCTGGCATTCAGGCTTCAAAGGCGACATCACAGGCGCGTTAAAGACGCAGTCACGCCGCTCGTACATTATACAAAAGACCCGCGGAGCTTCTCCGCGGACACGATGAGAGATTTATCCGCGTACATGCCCCAAGCATCTTCGAAGCTTGTTTGCGTCATACATATGTATGCTCCGAACATCGTCTGCAGGCAATTTTCGCGTGGCCGACGTGGCAGGAAGACAAGAAAGAAATACGCCCAAGACAATGTCTGCGGACTTTCTGATGTTGAACGTATTAGCAGTGTGACCCCGACCTTAAAATGCCGACTTTGTCCTCGGTTGCCGGATTTGAACGGCGGAAGATGCGCCTAGGTTCCGCAATTTTCTCTACTGTGTCCTTCATAGTACGAATATTTTACGCCTTCACAGGCTGTATACGATGTTTTTTTTTTTTACCGCATCCTCTCTTTAATCATGGGGTTTCATCAAAAAACGTCCGTGATAATCTGAAGAATACTAAGCTAATACGGCTAAAATATGAATAGCATAAAGACGAAAAGAAAAAGGCTCGAGGTACACCTAAGCACTTTTTATGAGTTGTGAATGCGAAAGCATGCACGTCGTTGTTACGCTCCCTTAGCACGTCTGCGTTGTTCTTGCGTGGAGGGGCAGGTTGCGTCACTGGCGAAGTGGCAGGCGCCGACGATGGGAATGCTTGAGACGGCGCCATGTTCGTCTTCGACGAAACGAGCAGAAGCCGCCGACCGCGCGCCACCATGTCCGTTTTACAGGCGCGGGCCCGTAGCGCCGTGGGGTGGCCTTTCTTGAAACTGACGCGCGCCGGCCAATGGGGGCCTCGTCCCTTGAAACTACAACACGCGCCAGCCAATGGGATTCCAATGGCAATTCATCAAATTTTGGCTTCACTTCGCTCCATTGGGGGAAGGGAAACTAGGTGCTGTTTGGCTAGGCTTTTTGCGCGGCTTCACTTGTAGAAACAAGTTTAGGGGCCGTTTGGCGCCGCTTCAAAGCTGATGACGTCGGCTCGCTCCATGGGACAGTTAATGCTTTCGCATTAAAAAAAAAACACGCAATGCTGCAAGGCTGTGTGCGTGGTTCTTTATTAGATTTTGCGGAGTGAAGAAGAGTCAGTGGGGATCAGTCGATATATTATAGTCTGCTTCAGGTTAGGAAAGCAGAACAAGCCCTTCTTGTCAAGCTCTGCACTCTTTCCACTTTGGCAGAGCGAACGCTGAAGAGGGTTTTAGTAGCAAATCAATTACGTTTAACAAGAAAATAACTCACAAAACTTCCTCTCTTTCAGGACTAATTGATTATAATCGACGACAGGTTAAGAGTGACGTGGAAGCTCCTTCCACCTCTTTCATCTTCAGCAGAGCCAACGATGAAGAGGATTTGACCTCCTCCCCAGTGTTGGTTCCGCTAAAGTAGAAAAAAAAGTGGAAGGAGCTTCGACTCCACTCTTCACCTGTAACCCTCTATAGGAGAATATCATTTCTTAAACTAATTACTAAGGATCCCGGAAGGTCAATTATCGGAGACTGTATCCTCCGCATAAAACGCGTCCATTTTAACGTTCTTATTGACCGGTTTTCAATTAACGCGCTTCCCTTCAATTAATCACTGTCAAGAAGAGCGCTAGTGGCGGCTTCTCTGCATCATACAAAAACATATCAATGACACGGGTGGGAGAGGGAAACCTATTAGGGTTCTCCCTTTCTCTCTATTCCTTAGATACCTTTTCTTGCGTGTTGCCGTCGCTCGATTGACGCCTGTACCAATGTGGCCAACTGATGGATAGATTATTCCGCGCTGCCGGCTCGGGAAAAATAAACAGCAAGGATAAAACAACTTTATGGATTCTTCGAGATCGACCCGCTCAGCAGATGATCGAAAACAAGACCGGAACTTGTTCCTGACGTATACCTGCGGTACTGGCACGGCCTAATGGTCTTTTCGCGACAGCTCAACACAAGTCGCGGTACATCGTGCATTAATTAGCACGGGTTCTGTAGAGGTTGACGTTGCAATTGAGCAAAGAGGTTTGCCTTTCGCCAAACTCTTTATTCTGGAGCCTCTTTGTCCTAAGTGCTGGGGTCAGCTCATGTCGTTCGAATTAAGCCTTAAAACCGCTTTCACACTCCTCGTACATACTACAAAAGGCGCTGTGTTCGGTGCAGTCATGATGGCAGACATTATGTGCTGAGACGCCCCATGCACCCCTGAAGCACGTTTACCTTTCTATGGACCGACTGAATTCTCCGCCGTCACGCCGCTGCGGTGGCACTGCTGTCTGCATTGCGCATGCGCAGATGCTAAGCCACACGCCAATCTGGTCTCTGCGCAGGCACAGTGCCCACACCAAATGTGTGAGCAAACGCGGGGTTGTGGGGAAACAGTGTGTTACTGTTCATATGCATGTTTCGAACAAGACTGTAGGCAGTCTTTTTATGACCAATCTGACAAGACTGTCACACAAGAAATAGACACGTTTCATACATTGTCCGCAGACTGCTTTTTGTACGATGTATTGGCAGCTTATGGCCGACGCTTTTGAGTATCACTTTACTTTGTTGTACGGTACACTTGACTAATGGCGAGTCCGTTTCACACGCACTGGCAACGATCGAGTTTTCTCCCAGAATGCATCGCACTCGCGGGGTGTCGCACGAAGAACTGGCCTCGAACGAACTTGCCAAAATGCACCGAGTGCAGACTGATGCTGCCGCTACCTATGTTGTAGAAAGAGTACCGGCCTCAAGCCGAAACTAGCGCCTTTCTGTTCGACGGGATGTGTGGAAATGCGTGAGTGCAGTCGCTACCAACGTTTATCAATAAACGTTGGTCGCTGCAACCTCTAGTTTTTTTTATTTGCTATCACGTCAAGTAACTCGGCTGTCATAGAGATATTTACAGACGGCGAAAATTTCCGCAACCAGCTGACAACAAAGCAGCTGGTTGCGATTTTTCAATTCTTATAACCATTTATACTGGAGAAAACTGATTATGCTGTCCGCTCAGAAGCTTGATTTGTTTGAGGATGGTTTTAGGCGCGAACCACTGAAAGAGTACTGCTTAAAACTGATCTGTTGGAATATCCAGCAAAACGTTTCGTGAGAGTTTCGATTTCGATCATCTTTACAGGTGGATCAGATTTTAGATTTTATGAGGGCGTCGAGAACGAGAACTTTCTCAAACAAAATGCGACGGCGCAAGATAGTTGACGTAGGAAAATGTTAAACATGATGATGTTTCCCAAGCATTGGTTCAAGTCACTATGTTTTGCTTTCTAGGATGCTTATTGGGCAGTCACAGGTTTCTGCTGGGGGAGCTTTGTCGACAAATGTTCAATTTTTCACCCGCACACGGATGGTAAAAAGTACCGGGGGCCGCTGATGCGTTTGTTCTGAGCGTTTCTTTACACACAGGTATATTTCAGCGTCTGTGCGGCAACAGACCGACTAAAAACCTTCAATAAATAGCAGACGCTCACAGTTCAAGCTCGCGTTTGATGATGTGTCCCGTGGGACGCGATTTCTATCAAAAATCTACTTTTTTTCCCTTTTGGTTCCGCTGTACGAACGACACATCGTAGCAGACGAAGCCTCGTCGTCTTTTCCCGCTCCTCGACGGAGCGAGGCATGATGGGATTGTATTTTGGCGCACGCTCGATTTTCTCGGAGCAGCGTGTGCATGCACACGTGGAGTGCCGGCACTGAAACGAGCTCGGAGACTCCAACCATTCATGGAGTGCCGGCTGAAACGAACTCGCTCCACGCAGCGAGTGGGCACGCTTGGGCACGCGTGCCTTGAAACGAACTCGTTCTTAAATTGATGGTCAATACTGGCTTAGTGCGTTACGAAGATACACTGAACTCCCTGATTAATTTAGGAAATAATGCAAACCAGTCCAAAGGCATCGTCTAATTTTTGTTTTGTTTTTGTTTTTAAAGAATATACGAACTGCATGGGGATACCAAATTACAATTGTAAGACAAGTATTTTGAATAGCCAACTACCTTGAACTCAAAACAACTTGAAGAGACGTTTGTTAGGTTAAGGCATGGTCGAGCCAAATGAAAAAAGAAGTAACGTAAAGTGGGCAGGTAACGTGTAACCAATTGATTTTTTACACGAAAGCATTGAGTCAAGGTTTGGACATTTTTGAAGACATATTGTTAGAGAGCCGCGGGAAATTTTATTTCCCATTTTTACGGCTACTTAACTCGTGAGAAGTTAAAAAAGGACCATTATTCAACGTTTTTTCTGTTGTTTATTTACCTCGGCAGTAGTTATTAAAGAATTTTAGTATTACGTATAGAAGCAAACGCAAGCACTGTGCGTTTGTGTTAGCATTGCGTCCTCCGCGCATATGCATACTTGACGTCGCACTGCACTAACCCAAGACCGTAGTTTGGGCTTTGCGCAGGCGTAGTGTGGAACACGCAACGCTAACGCAAACGCACAGTGTTTGTGTTTGCTCGTGTTCGCAATAGTAAAACTCCCTAATAGAAACTTTAAGAATAGGCGTGCGCAAACACTTTACTTACGCAAAAACATAGCATGCTTAAAGCCTTTCGAAATATCCAAACGATCCGTAGATTATCTACGGCCGCCATTAGTTGGTCATGCGTTGTGAGCACGTATTAGACACGAGCGCTTCGTCAGCATTCGGAGTGTGCTCGGATCGAAACGCATTCCACAGTAGTGCCGCGTCGGTGCTCGGCGAGATCTCAGAACCAATCGCGGGCTTCACGCCGGAAGTGATTAGACCAACTAATGGCGGCTGCGCATAATCTATGCATCATTTCACAATTTCGGAAAGGGTCCATTCTAAAACTCAATTCTGAAAGCTTGAGAAACACAGGGTGCGGCGAGTCCCTGCATCTGATTGTCGTTCTCCAGTCAGTGGGGAGTGAACGTTCGTCTGTATTTTGAACAGGGGTGGCAATGATTTCAGAACGACGAGCTCTTATTGGCTGATTGAAAAACAATAGTGGGTAGACCTTGAGGCATCTAGCATTGAGGTCTACCCACTATCCTACGAATCAAAGCCAATCAGAACTCGCCGTTGTTCTGACGTGACCGCGAACCCCTGCGCAAGAAGCAGTCGACTCGCTCTCCACACAGGATTGCGGTACTGGCCGAAAAGAACGGCCAATAATCAATGAAAATGCAAGGAGCACGAAGAAGGGTATGTACTGGGAGTTCCCGAGAAGAGCGAACCGTGTTTTGCGGGGCCGAGTAAATAAACTATGTATCGCAGAAAGCTCAAAGTCTATGAGACTGTGACGCTATAGTAGTTGAGATCTAACGCGAAAGTTTGAGAACATGACGTTACCTGGATAAAAATAAAAAGGCCAAAAACTTTCACTTTTTTATATGAGCGCACGTCTACCTAATCCTGATATCGTCAGAACGAGACATGCCATTGTGGACGCTTGTGGGATTTACCGTATTTACTCGAGTAGTAGCCGCACTGTTTATGAAGAAAACCTGAGGGTTCGCCTTTCTGCGGAGCATGCGGCTTGCCAATCACCGCAATCGGCAGCATGATTCCAGCGGTTTACAGGACAGAGATAACGTCTTCGAGGCGAAGATACCATCTATGACGATTGCATTTGTATTGAGAATCATGCTCTTCATCTAGTCATTCACTATGTTATTTTTGCGCATCGCGATGATTGGCTGTATATGTGCTCTGCGGTAAAGCAGACGCAAGGGCCTTGTTCATAAATAGTGCGGCTATTACTCGAGTAAATACGGTATATCAGGGACAGAACACTTCTCAGCATGAAAGAGAATATTAGTTTTCTCCCTTGCTGAAAAATTCTATTCACTGAAATAGACACTGCAGTCGTCCACAATGCCATTTCTTGTTTGATGCTATTAGGCTTGGGTGGACGTCGGCTCATGGAGAAATTTCGTTTTTCTAAACTATTTTTCGATCCGGGTAACGTCATGCTCTCATACTTTCGCGTTCTATCCCCACCACTACGAGCTTTATGCGATGCATAGTTTATTTACCCGGGCCGAAGAACACGGCTCTCTTTTCTTAGTAACTCCCGGTGCTGTCAATACGGTACATTAAAATACAAACAACCGAGCTCGTAGCTTTCGGTACACGCTGCATAACCTAGAGGCAGCTAGGAACTGATAAAACTGAGGAGCGAAAAGAGAGACTCTAAGGGTGCATGTCTGAAAAGGCGCGCACACTCGTCGCCAACTCCCCCCCTCCCCTGCCCCCCCCCCCCCCCCCCCGCTCCCTGGAGTTCTATCAGTTGCTCGTTGCGTGTAGAGTTTGCGCAGCATGTATCATAGGCCAAACACCCCGTTTTTTACCTTTGACTGTATCTTGATAGTACTAAAATCGCTCAAAATAAGACAGGCATGCTAAAGGACGTCGAACACGCTCGTGTTGCTCGACGTCCTTGAACTTGTCTGACGGTTCCCGAGCGCTTATAACATATACAAGGAGTATAAAGGCTGGAAAAGACCCCCGGGTGGCCATCAAGATAGAAAAGTCGCAAAAAGCACAAACGATGAGGCATTTGTGCTGCGCGTTTGTGCTTTCCTTAAAGCGATTGCGCTAAGGAAAGTTGTAGCCATTACCCATGCGCGCAAGTCCCGAAAGACAATTAGGCATGCTCCGACCCGCGGTCAGCGCCAACGTCTTTTGTTCGAGACCACAAACACGGCTTCGTGTATCCTTCATCCCGCTGAAACCTAGCTGCAGCCGCTCCAAATCGCTGTAGGCTGTCTCAGCCAATCGGGATACTCGGGTACGTCACGTGACTCTGCAGTGGGTGCTGCAATATGCGTAGAGCGAGATCACGTGACGTGCGAGGTTTCTATGACCGTCTAAAGCGATCGCGTACGAGGAAAGCGCAACGTCGGAGAGAGCCTTCACTGCGCGTGATTTGTTTCAGCCGGGCATGGCGAATGCACAAATGCGACGAACGCCGTGACGACGCATTTTCGAGCTGTCTTGAATGGTTTCATCAGACCGTGTAGCGTCGGCTGCTGTCGGACCCCGTGAGAAACGCAAGTATGCACCCACACAGAGACTTCAGATCAAAAAAGAATCCTTCAGTCCGCACCAGGTGTGGGCACTGCGCGTGCGCAGAAACCAAATTCGGAAAGAGGCGAGGCTTCTGCGCATGCGCAGAGCAAACGGCAGCGCCATCGCAGTGGTGAGACGCCAGAGACTTGAGTTTGTCTATACTCTGCTGCGACGGAACGGAGCGACGCCCCGGACACAATGAACATAAGAAAGCCATTGTTTGTTGCGAGATTGCGCTTCGCGGGTATTTCGTCCGCGAGACGACAGATTTAGCCTGGCAGTACACGGGACAACGTATAGCTTGGCGATCGCGCTTCGTTTCCTTTGTTCTTCGCTTGTTCGTTCTTCTTCACCGTCTTGCCCGCGTGCTAGGCATACTTGGGAGACGCGTTTTCTACCTTCTTTCACTTCTCTCCCGCTTCCGAAGATTCCTTTCTCCTGTACTCCTCTTTGGAGCTCACAGTGTTGTGGGGGCTACGCGCTTGCGAGACCAAACAACTACCGCCCTTTCGTTGCCTACCCGATATCTCTGGGAGTGGGTATGGGGGGAAGCGTGTTTACGTGGCAGAAGATAGACTTGTGAACGGTCCAACGAACACGTAGCTCTTATCCTACTGTCATCTTAGCGGTTAACGAACTATAGATCACACGTTCGGGAATTTCCGCGAGCTGCGGTTTCCCATGGGGTCTGTGAGAATTCTTGTTGGAAGGCTCGCGCCAAGACTACACACAATTCTTTTTTTTTTTTGTTTTGGTTTTTTGGTGGTTTGCGTTTTCTGGCATCGTGTCCACGAAGTTATGTCTTTGTAATTATGTAGAAAAAAAAGGCAACGTCTTGCACGCTTGAGGAAAAGGCATGCTGCATACCGCCAGCCTTCTCGACGTTTTTGTCTTGCTCGTTGCCATTGGCTCTTGTTGTCTATTGTTTGTTACGTTTTGTCTTTAGTTGAATATTCACGTTGTTTGCCACGTTGCCTTTGTCGTCATGGATATCGTTGCTATAGTAGGAATATGTGTTATCAAGAAAACTATTTCGTTGGCGAAACAGGCGGCTCGAAGTACAATTCCAGCGCAATGCTCTTGTTTCTGATTTAGCGACCAGAGCGATTGGTGGCAATATGCCTAAAAACTGACCATGCGAGCTATTTCACTCGCCCGACCGATACTCTTTGTTTTGTTCATACATTTCTTTTGTGCTCATTTATTTATTTACCGGGTCCTCAGGTCCAGGGTCGTTAAGACGGGGTCACACTGCTTATACATCATACAAAAGACAGTATGCAAACACGTTTGAATGCGAGTGACCGCGAGATCTGTACTTCGGAATGCAGCATGGCAATGAATTCAAAGAGAAACTTGTACACGCGGCATTCTAACCACGGATGTTGCGATGACTCGTGTTTGCAGACTGTCTGTTATATGATATGTGTGCAGTGTGACCCCGGCTTTAGAGTGGGAGTGCTGATTATAAACAAGGGCGGAAACAACGAATGCATTAGTTAAACGGATGTTGAACCGACATTAGGAGCTCAAAAAACCAGGCTGGAGCGATAGATGGGACGCTGCCAAACCTAGAAACGTCACTCATACAGCGAGATCTCTACCGGATGGCACTGTGTTTGAAAAATAAGTTCGCAATTCAACACGGCAGACCAGGCTGACAAGACGTGTGACGTCACGATTCTCATTCCCTCTCCCCTTCACTTAGTCCCCTGCGAGTGGCACGAGCAAGTGAACCGAAGCGAAGAGGAGAGAAGCGAAGCCGCTTCCCCTCATTCTCAAGTGTTCAAAGAGAATTGTGAGGTCACATTCCTCGTTTGACCGCGGCCTTCTTTTTCCAAAAAATACGGCCATCCGTTAAAGATATCGTAGCGTCCCGTTCAACGCTTTTTTTGGCCTTATTTTGCAAAATTCAAATTTAGTTTCAACATCCCTTTAAAGGGGCCATGAAACGAATTTTGGGCAGCGATAAATGATTTTAAATTGGGACTTTACTAATCGCATATCGTTTAGTTGGCCAAACGAAAGAGGGTAGAAAGTCAAGAGCCAGCTTTTCGATACGAACATTTGAAAATATAGCGGACTATTTTGTACCTTCTTTCCTTCAAAAGCTCTCCGCCTTTTCACTATGATACATCCGCGGTTGCCCAAAGCGCGTCAGCGGTGCCAATCTGACGTCAGCCGAGCCCAGCTCACGCATTGGACACGAGAACTGCGTCACTCGGACGAATGCGCTCGTCAACAATAAATCCGTCGAGGAATATTCGGATTCGCGTTCGTGGCCAATGAGTTCCCTGACGGAACTTATCTTCACTGGGCAATGACAAGTTCTATGGTGTGCATAAAAAGCACGGTGGAAGCTAGGAGTCATCGCACCGGTGCCGCAGAATTTCACGACGACGTGATTTCACAATTCGCATTTGAGTTGAGGATTAAAGCTAAGGAGGAAGAAGTAGGAAAATCGTTTCATGACCCCTTTAAGCAATAGGAAAAACAAGGTTACTATACTTCATCTCACCTTTGCATGGACTAACTGTGAAGGCTGTGGAAGCGCGAGCGGGTAGCCTTGACTGCCTCGACTGGAGCACTCGCTGCAAGAGCGCTCGCGCAGCCACCGAGACCTCATCCCAACCAAGTAGCTCGCGCTTTTAGCATGCGCGTTTCAAAATAGTCCATGCTAAGGTGAGACGAAGAACTAAATCAAACAAAAGGCTGTCAACAAGTGATGTAAGCAATGCAAATCAGGGACTCTAGTGATGTGAAAGGGATAGGGATAGGAACGCCAATGTTCAGTGAAAGGTGTTAAGACACAGAAATTAAATGGGTAGATTATTCTTGAAATGGAATGCTCACAGGCTATTTGGCATATACGCCATGTTTCGCGATTTTTAGAGCTTTAGCGATTGCAGTATTCAATCTACGAATTCTTATAAGTTAAATCTGACGCCAGAACTGCCCCAGTTAGTCACGTTAAGGTGCCCATGAACCACGTGATCATGAACACTCTCCTATTTTAGGCGTCCGCATGACCGCCCAAGCTCGCCTCGGTACGGTACGGTCAAAACCCCTCACGCAACTCGGCAATTCCAACGCTATTCTTTCTCTCGCGCCCGGCCCTTTGACCTTCAACCCTGCATGCACCTCCCTGATTGTCACAGACGAGGGCGACCACGGTGAGTTTGTCCGTGACTCGTCGTCGCTGGACCCGGTCGCCAGCGGGTCCCAGTCAATATTACCACCTTCCAACATCTCTTGATAACAACCACTCTCGTCGCTGCTGCGACCAATGTCGGAGACTTCGACGAAACGAGCAATGCCGTAGACGTAATTGTCATGAACCACATGCTCGAAATGCAGAAGGTAAGCGAGGAAGCTAAAGCTCGAGACCCCAAGACGGCCAAGTGTGTGAGTGCGTGCAAGGGGACGCCGCACGTTAGGCGGATGACGCCACCAACTCAACGAGCACGGCGGCCTTTTCGAAGGAGGTGAATCTGAAGGTCCCGCACAAGAATCGATTTATCCACAAAACTATCGCGCCATTTTAAAAACATATTCAGGAGACGTGTAGGACCGTACGATGGGTCCTAGAAGTATATTTATCTCATATTTTATTTTTAGCGTGCCCTAACCCCTTTAATGATCAAGACGAAAGAAGACAACTTGTTTTAAGGATTTTCTGAACAGAACGGCATGTCATAATATCATGGGACAAATACAGAAGCTGCCAAATCTCTGAGAATATGAAAGGCTAAAGAAGTGTTGTTTTTTTTCCTTATTGCTGCTACGCAAGTCGTGCGTGTTATAAGTAGCGGTAAGTAGATAGGTAAATAACAAAACCAGCAGAGAAATATTGTAGTAATCAATGTCCGCGCAAAGTAGGGGTTTTTCTGTTTTTCCCGTTTCTGATCAAAACGGTTCTTGGGTTTATTTTCCAGGCTTATTAAGATTTGACGGAAACCCAAGAACCTAATTATTATTAACCGCCCTCCCCCGACAAGAAAAGCAAAAAGAAATAAGAATTTGTTTTAATTAACTTTAAGTGAGTTAAGTTTAGTAACACAGAAGAAAAGCAGACTTGTAGAGTTTTCATTACAAGTACCCACATTACTTGTAATCGACTACTCCTAAAAAATAATTGTCTGATACCTTGATTACATTTATTAGGAAGTGCACAACCACGAGTAATCTGATTACTTTTTTAAGTACTAAAATTATTCGAAACCGTGACTATTCATTCCTCCCCTTCCTAACTGTTACTATTGTACAAGTTTACTACCATATATAAAATCATCGCACAAAATCTCCAACACCTGGTGCTTTAGGAAAATTGGCGGATTAAGAAGGTAAGTAAATTATAGTTCGGTGCTTCTAAACATTAATAAACAATACGATTTGCCCGTTTTAAAGCCGACAAAAAATCTGTCGCTTTGAAAATCCTAAGTGATTTGAAAAGTAGAGGTTTCTTTTTGAAGTAACATGCAAGTACATATTATCTCAAGTAATCAAAATATTCGAAGCGAATAAGTTTTAAACAAGAGTAATTGTAATTATAATCAATGTGGTTTTTTTTTAGTAACGTGTGCAGGACTGAATCAGTGGCGTATTTGGGGTTCAGGCTCTGGGCGCGTCGGGAAGTGGAAATTTGGATAATTGAGAGACTCTGCAGAGAGATCTGACGCCACGGACAGATCTGACGTCATGGGCGAAGCTTTCCACATCAAAAATTTAACATTTCTTCCTAAAGAAAGCTGGTGTAGGTCATTTGTTTATTCATAAAAAAAGTTACGCTCGGAAGGCCTAAAGAAAGCGGCCAGCCCCCCTCCCTCCCCCTTTCCCTATTAAATCCACGCCCTGTAGCCACTAGTGCTTCTTTTAACTTGTCATCTTTTTCCCGCGCTGTATGAGATTTTTTTACCTAATAGAATCCTAGATAAAGCACGCCATCGATACTCCGACATGTTTGAAGTAAAATAGTTTCAGCGATGGCGGGGCACTAGACGTGTCATTTTAACATAACTAGCGTGCCCAGAACGCGACTCTGTCTGGTGTGTTTAGCGTCCCATTTCGCCCAACGAATGGTGGCAACGAATGCCGCCATGGAAGCCCGAGTGTCATGCTGCCGGATGTCGCGATCCCGGCGGTTAGGCATAGAAGTTCAGATTGTAAAACACAAAGGAATGCAAGTGTCGCTAACGTCGCGGCGTCCCAACTCACGACCTCCGAAGCTTCCGCGTACTGTAAAGCTCAAAAGGGACCTGCAGCAGAACAGGCGTGTGCCGCACCATGCGCCGCGGCTGCAACACCACCAGGATCGCGGCAGGTGACAGCGTGACATTTGTATGACGTCTTCAGGCGGAAATCGAGGGACCACTTTTTTTGACGCGGTAAATGCACCAGTCGGTGACGCGTTCCAGGCACCAACAGACAACTAAGCACCTCATCGTGACAACCCCCGAAATATTTTTGTAATTTATTTTTTGCCAGGCGATTTACTATGGTGTCAGGAGACTACCCAATCAATATTTTGCTGGACAGTCACGTATATTGTTTTGGTAGAGACAAAAAAAAAAAAACTCAACTGATCGAAGCCGAAAGCGAAACACGAGCACGAAAGCTCATGGCCGGAAGTCACGTGGCTACAGCCGACCGCGTTTTTTTTTTTTTTTTTTTTCTCTCCGCTTTACAGGTTTCTGAAGCAGCTAGACGAAGACAAACTTGCATGAACAGTTTGTCGTACGATTGGTCCGCACTGATGTCCCTTCCACTCGATGTTCCACGTGTGAAGATTGGTTGGCCGGAACCACGAAAGACAGTTCCGAGTAGCGGCCCCACGTTCCGTCGCCACGTAGGTGCGTCGTGCGCCGCCATCACGTAGTCCAGCCCGCGGGACGTCGCTAGAGTGGGAATGACGTGAATTTCTTATTCCTGTGATTTGTACAACATTTTTTTTTTTCGATCAAGGTATCTGCGGCTTTTTGGAAGCCAGAAAAAAAAAAGCGGGGTTCATACTCTTTTTCTGCTTCTAATCTTGGATTGTGTGCCTTAGATGATTAACGACTCTGAATATATTGGCTTTAGGCATTAGTTTGAACGCTAGTGAGTGCGGCTGAAAACCGGCCAATTTTCGATCGGCTCTTTTCGAACGGGACAAAATAGACGAATTTCGATTTTATATAGATCATGTCTGAATCAAAAGAAAACCTCGGCGAGCATAAATACATTCTTTCAGTGGCCCTTTCAACTTACACGCAAAGTAAAATGCTGTAAAGTGCGGGTAAAATGCGTTTAAGTGGTTACAAGCTACAGCAGAGTCAAAACCGCCTAGAAGAGAAGGCCTGCTCATGACGTCATCGCTTGTGGACCCCCTACCCACCCCAAGCAGCAAACACGCTGAAAATCGTCGAGTGTCGTCGACAAGCACCAGACGCGTTCAACTTGGACCTCGCCCCACGACGGCCTTGCGTACGTTGTAAGACGCTGCGAAATGCGATGCCGGTGATAGTGACGCAAGCTATAGGCGGCACTGCGTGTATCCAAAAGTGATGACGTTTGGGGGGGGGGGGGGGGGGGGGGAGGGAAAGGTGTATGCCTTTGTCCTCGAGGTGGTATTCACACAGCATACTTGAGCACACACTGAAACGCAAATATGTGAACGAGCCTTAAAGTGAGGCTGAAACACTTCTTTCGGAAATGAGAGTGAGGTTGATTCTAGCGTAGTGTTATCCCGTAAATCTGCATATCACGCTTGTTTTCTTCGAAGATGTAACTAAACGCGGAAAAACGCGAAAAACCACCGACAAGTCGTGACGTCACAAAAGGATATTCCGGCCGCCATTCGCGTGTCGCTCGGGGGACGCGCGTGCAATCGCAAGCTTGCCAGGTATAATCCCCCGCACTGGCACCAGTCGTGACGTCTTTTCCTGCCCTTTTAAAAATAGCCAGAGTACGCGCGCATAGCTTTGATAGGCGCTGAAGGTACGCGAAAGCGAAATTCCGAAAACTTATTTTCTGACGTCACGCTCAAGGAAGGAGGGCCTTCAGTGGTACTTCGAAAATGACTTTCTGTGGCCTCCATGCACCAAATTAAAAACATTATTTTGATATTCGATATCCTGGAGCCGAGATGAAGACAATTTCAGCGTATTTACTCAAATGCACAACCGCTTCAGCTTCCCTTTAAAGCAGTAAGCCGAATAAAACAAAACAGAAAAGAACAACGGAGTTCCCATTTTTCTTTCTATGTAGGGAAAGGGGGGGGGGGGGGGGGGGTTAGAGCGGGCCGCGTTGTCTAGGCAACGGGTAATAACAAGGTCCTCCATTTTAGCACCGTATTTGCCCCGCTTTTAATTAAGGACCCGAACCCGGCCTTAGAAGGGATTCTCCACTAATCATGTAGGCTTAACGACACTTCCGCTGCCTCTTAGCGATTGCCGCCGTCGGATATCCCCGAGCTCAACCGTAGCTTTTTCTGACGTGGTTTTCTTTTTCCCCTTTTTGTTTTTGTCAAGTGAAATAGCAGGCTTAGGGGTCCCCCAAACCATGAAAGCATGTGCGTTCGTCCGCCACGACTGGAGAGGTAAATTTTAAGTAAAACATTTTCGTGATAAATATAGTCGGAAGTGTTTTCCGATACATTTATCGGGGAAACCTGAGTGGACTTGGTCTGGAGTTCCTGAATAAGAAAGGCAGCGACATCATCTTCCTTCTCTTTTGGCCGCATTTTTATTTGTGGTTCTTTCGCACTCGACGGTAGCGCCGCCTGCTGCGATCCAACATTAGCAGGAGGTTTTTCATACCTGGTCTTAACTTAAATCAGAGCGAAGTCAAAGACTAAAAGACACGCAAACACTTACACACAGACTAGAAGCGCAATGTCACGGTCAACCTTCTGAGTTCAATAGATCATTTGCTGGATCCCCCAAATGCCCTGGCCCGCACTACAGGAACCATGGGAACAGTCTCCCTCCAGTTCCCTAGTGAACGGTACTTTTGACCAATTCGATGCTCACACACGTTTGAGTGTAACCCGGAGTCATCCCGAATAAGCGTCGTGCAGATTGTAGACACCTGTCATATTACTTCTAAAAATCCCTGTCAATGTCAGCGTTTTTCAGACTTTGCATGCAATACACCTTTCAACCTGGCTGAGCTGCAGAAATCTCTTACAATATTACCATTCTCGTGATTGCAGTTATGGCAAGAATTGCTTAAAATGCTCAGAAGTCTCAACAACCAGAAACACAATTTAGCTAGGAGTCAGCGGGGTTGTTTATAGCAGTTTTAGCGTTTCTAAGTAAATATTAGCGTCTTTGAAGCTGAACGAGAATGATAATGTTGTAAGAGATTTCCGCTGCACAGTCAGGTTAAAGGGTGGATTGTATGCACAGTGTAAAAAACACTCACATTGATGAGAAATTGTAAAAGTGATACTACACGTCTCTGCAATCTACGCGACGCTTATTCTGGATAACTTCGGATTACCCTCAAAGGTGTGTAATCATTCAACTGGTCGAAATTACCGATCACAAGGGAGACGGAAGAACACCATGCCCATGATTCCTCGAGTACGGGCTGGGGCGCTTGGGGTATTTAGCAGTAGGTCTATTGAATAATCCGCAGATATTATGTTAAAAAAAAACGACGTTGAGAGTCGTGACGTTACGCTTTAGGTCTGACCTGGTTGGCGACATGGGCGCCTGGTGTCCACTGCACTCGTACAGCATATTCCTCCTTCCTCCTCCCCACCGCAAACTCGTTTAAACTTTTTTTTACAGCCGAGTTGTTAAGGGCTAGTTTCCCGTTTTGTGTCCGGTACCAAACAAATGTCGACACAAAACTACTCAAAACTCTGGACAGCTACTGCCCTCTATGAGCGACAGCGGCAACCAGACAACCAGTCTGGTTACCGCCGTCACTCATAGATGGCGGAAACCTTTCCATCTATCATAGAAGGATGGATAGTTTGACGAGTTGGTGGGAATTTATCGTAGGAAACAGCGCGCAAAACAGACGAGGACGCAGAAGAACTACACGGGACGAGCGTACAGCTTCGCTGTTCTGTGTGGAAAGGCTAATTGTTTTCGCTCTCGAGCGTTAACTGTGGTTAAGCGGTGTATGGTAAAAAAACCGTGAAGCGTTGACGACTGTTAAGTGGTTACAAGAAAACAGATTTGTGTGGAACAGACTTAACAGTTTGGCATTCAACTGCAATGGAAGCGACGAGGACGCATTGAAGATGCGCGCCAGGCTGTTAGAGCAATCTGATAGTAACCAATGCAACACCCTCCCGTCTTTCAAATACGAAGCTTTTCTATAAACGTCTATAGTCGTTTATAGAAAAGCCTATAGTGAGCAAGCACATATATGGCCCTCTATGGACATCGGCCATACGAAACCATTTAGCACGCTACTAGCCCCCAACATAATAATCTGCCTTCAAAGCAATAGAATCTCGACCACTTAGATTTACGTAACCGGCCATAGACTAATATGTGTCTAGGAAGCTACAGACTCGCGACTAGTTAATTTCTTTCAGCGAGCTATAGATTCGCGACTACTCAACGTGCTTCAGCCAGCTGATCATTGCATTTTCATTCACTGACTCAATGGTATGTTATGTCACTAAAACTGTAGGCTTCTGAATTTTCAATGTGTTTGAGCCGGCCATAAAGAGATATATGTCTATGAAGCTATAAACTCGCGATCGATTCAAGTTCCTTTAGCCGACCTAATGGTGCTTTGTTTCACCAATTCCATAGGCCTCCGACCTTTCAATCTGCTTTTGCCGGCTATATAGAAATGTATATCTCTCAAGCTATAGTTTTGCGACCATTCTATTTTTAGCCGACTCAATGGTGTTTTATTTCGCTTAAGCTATAGACTCGCGACCTTCTTCTTTGCGATGTAGAGGTAGGAAAATGGAAGAGAGTCATTTATGCGCTCGCTCGGGGCAAGAATATTTTTAGCCAACTAATGGGGCCTACTTCACCGGTGCTATGGACCCGCGATCACAAGGGCGTCCTTAGCTGCCTATGGACCTTTCCAGTGGCAGTCTTGAACGAAGTGATTTACAGCGGGCGTCTCCGGTTTTGATTGTGTACATGAGTGTTACCCGACTGAACTGGGCTGTGGCTTTTCTTGTCAGTGGGTTACGGCAGCCTGCATCACTGCAATACCTGACGCTGCTAACGGCTAAATTGCGGTGTTTTTTTTTTTCAATTCTTGTGTTCTATGGCGAAGAGAATTTCCTGAGGTTTTTAAGTAAGCACTGTACTATATTTTGGGGAACAAATATAAACAAATGCAAGCTATATTTGATGAGTTCGTGTGCGACAGAACAAATGCAACAGGAATGATTGTTTCACTTTATATTGATAGTTTTACTGGCACCATATAATCAGCTGTGTTAATCTACAAAGGTTTTAACCTATCAAAAATATTTGACCGCACTGAATAGCTGAACTTCACGGATATTCCCCGCTCACAACATGAAATTCAACGGGTCTCATGATTTGAACAACATAATGGTACGCTCCTCAAGGTGCCGTGTTATCTGAATGCGATTTTATAGATGTATTAAATAACAGAGCAAATCCAATACGCAGTGTCGACGATAGTCACTTCACAACGATCCGATGGAATTCAGTTTGTTTTGGGGCAGGTTTTGAGGAGAGCTGCTTTTTTGCACAGCACCAACGCAAAATGAACAAACATTTCTATTTCCTCCTCATACCGCCGGACCTGACCCTATCAGCCAGAGGTGGCGAAATTACTGATTTATTGCAATTAACTTGCATTACTAATTACTTTTCTAAAAACGACTGAAACGTAATTAAATTACATCACAAATTACCGCTACATGAAAGTAATTATTACAATTACAAATTACCGCATAAAAGTAATGAAATTACTTTCAAATTACTGTGTCATACATTTGAAAGCAGGAGTGATATAAAAAGAAAGGACGAACTCTGCTCTGCATTTGCAAAGTTACAACCGTCAACCCCACATCAAGCCAGTGGGCAAAACCAAAGACAGATAAGGTGAACCAACATGCTTCCCAAGCCGAACCGACTAACCTAGGGTCTTTCTATGTTGTGGGTTCAAGTTTTTCTGAAATATCTACCTGCGCACGCTGTCAATCCCCGGATGCGTCTGGGTTCGGATTGCCTTGCTATCGATTATTCCTGTGGGCTGTGTCTTTTCTGTGTGAACTTTGGGGCAAGGTAATCTTCAAGGGGGACAAAAGCCATGTTTGGGGAAGCCTATTCTTGGTCACAGCAACACAAACCCAGCAGGAGTTAGGTGGCACGACCCTCTGGTCCGACTTAGAGTGCCTTCAAGCAACGCGCACATAAAGGCACCCATTCCGACCGTCACACGAGCCAGCGGCCACAAACGAAAACCGCATTTGTCGTTTCTTTTTTGTAATTTTTTTAAAGAAGCTTTCTTTTTTTGCAAAAACAAGAACTGCTTTCATTTTTGTACATTTCCGGGCAAGTAAAAGAAAAATCATGCCTGAAATATACAAAAAGTAATTACGATGTTAATTTCAATTACCTCTTCTAGGGTAATTCAGTTACATTACTAAATTGCCTGCATAAAAAAATGAGATACATTACGGATCACTCTCAAAACTAATTTAATTAGTCTAATTTAATAATAGTAATTTCATTACTGCCACCTCTGCTATCAGCTATTTTTCGCGAAGACCCGGAACAAAGCCGGGAAGGCTTTTCGGAGTTTATCTCAACGGAAATAATCCTCGAACTTACGACGACGTCGCGGGCTGCTTGACGTTCATTTTCTTCTTTTTCCTTTTTCGAAGGCAGAGCAGATTACGAGGACTGGCATTCCCTGGTTCTTGCAGTGGATTAAAACACGACAATGGTTAGCGTCCTGAACAGGCAAATAAAGCGAACACTTTCAAGAAAAGCCGACAAACTCCGAATGCACAATCCAAGGGGGGGTCGTGATAACAGGGTTTCGACGGCTCCGGCGGGGCGGCAGAAATTTACGGCTGATAGGGGTCGCTCGAGTCGCAAAATGGCGGGGGCCAGAGAGCACTTTTTGCAAAAGTCTATATACCCTATTGCAGTTTGGCCGGCAGCTCTTCCTTCGCATTGCCTTACTTCGACATTGACGTCATCTCAATCTTTCGTTTTTTAGCTATAATTATACCTTTCCAGCTCTTCTATTGTATGTTTATTTTTTTAAGTATATGTATTTCGTAGCGTTAACGTCTTCAACCCCCGACTGCGCCTCGGTGCACCGTTAGCTTGCTGAAGATGCAAGATTGAGCTTGGTCTTCGCGAATCCTGTGCCCTTCGAACGGCTGTGAAGCCATTCCAGCGCCCGGCGTACCCTACGCAGCGTTTTTCAACAACCATTCGCGCAGCATCGCAACCTTCACTCTGCGAGCACTGGCGGTTCGTCGTCAATGGGGTTTATGTTCGCGGGGGTTCATGCTTGCGGAAGTTCATGAAGTGCTCGCCTTCAAGTCGCGACGATGAACTGCCGGCGCTCGCAGACTGCCAACAAGCGCCAGAAAGGTTGCGATGCTGTTCGAGCGTTGCTGGCAGCCGCTGCTGCGTAGGCTAACCTCAGAAATTACGAGATTCAACATGCATCGGCTTCACTATACCAACCTCAAAGAAATGGTCTCATCGAGCGCACCTACCGCACATTGGGTGATAATGGTAGCATTTGTCAACGCGTCCCACAACAACTCTGACCAATACGTCTGCACAGCCGCGTTCGCACTAAATAATCGCAACAAGAAACAACGAGTCAATCGCCATTTGAGCAAGTCTACACAAGACTCCCCACACTTCCAAAGGAGACGGCAGTCAAGATGACATAGACCCGCCGGGCAGAAGACTATGATTGCAACTTCTCAGCGCGATTAACTGAAGCAAGAGAAAGAGCTCGGCTGGTCATTCTTCACAAGCAGTTCCTGCGTGCAGGGCGTCTAAATAGAGTAACTGGGAGACCCTCGTTCAAGATGGGAGACGTCGTGCTTCTTAGAAGCAATTTCAGATGCCCAGAGCGATCAGAGAAATGAATGCCAAGGTATTGCGGACTCTTTAAAATAAGCAAACAGCTCGGTCCGGTAACATATCGCCTCGAGATGCTTCGGACGCTGCATCAACGATGGAGACACCGAACACTGACTGCTCACGTCGGCCAACTGAAACCTTACGTAACGCGCGATGAACATGTTGCTTTTGTTCGAGACGTCAAGCCCAGCGTGGAGGGAGATGTGTAACGATGAAAGTAGTAAGAGGTGGACGGTTGGAAGAATTGGTACGTATAGTACCTAGGAACGAGACTGCAACGGCGGTTTTTTGGTTTACCAGTAACTCTCTCTCTCTCTCTCTCTCTCTCTCTCTTTCTTTCTCTTTCTCTCTCTCTCTCTCTCTCTCTCTCTCTCTCTCTATATATATATATATATATATATATATACTATATATATATATATATGTATCAGCGTGCCGAACCGGAACCGAACCGAACCGAAAACCGGAACCGAACCAGTATTTTTTCCGGAACTGAACCCGAACCCGAACCGTTATATTGTTATCGCGATGAACCCGAAGCGGAACTGAACCGGAAAAAAAATAACGGTTACCGGCTCATGTCAAAACGGTTCGGCCACGCGCTGTTGACAATGAATGTGCTATCAATGCCATTTGTTTTTTAAGTGCCGTCAACTGACACACACCTCGCTTACATATCAAATGTAAGCGAGGTGCGTGTCAGATCGTGACTTGTTCTTTGCCGGTGACAAATGGAGTAGAATAGAGGACATTGTACGAGCTCTCCACCCGGCAAAGAAGACAACGCTCACCCTGCAGTCACAACAGTTGACAGTCGGTGATTTCTACGGCGCTTGAATGAAATGCGTTATAGACACAGGGAAAGTGGATTCCACATTTGCACGCTCTGTTGTTGATGCACTCAAGGCAAGGGAGACTTTGCTTCTTCAGAATGACGCGTTCAGGGCGGCGGTTTTCCTTGATCCGAGGTACAACATTCTGCTGTCTGAAGGCGACAAGCAACAAGCACGCGCTCACTTGAGCAACACGTGGGCCAACATTGTACGCTTCAGCCGTGACGCCAACGACTGCCGAGAAAGTCCGACAGTGATGATGAACTAGACGCTCTGCTGAAGGAAAAGGAAAAATCACAAGTGGCTGAAAATTACGAAGAAAGAAGGGCACTGAAGTCGATAGCGGCAGCATTGAGCGACTTCGAAAGAGAAAAGAGACTGAAGAAGGATGAAAACGTCCTTGCCTATTGGGAGACGCAACGACTGGAACGCCCCGAGCTTCATGAACTGGCTAACGTTGTGCTGGTGTGCCCAGCAACTCAAGTGAGCGTAGAGAGGACTTTTTCTAGCTTTAAGTTCATACTTTCTCCTCAACGCGTTAACTTGTCAGAGAATACTCTTGACAATATTTTGCTGATCCGTGCTAACTGGGGAGAAACAAGTAAAAGAGCAACAGTTCTGCTTCTACATTTTTGTTGAATGATGCAACAACACAAAAACTGTTTTGTTTTGTCGTCGTTTTTTTTAGGTTTGTGTTAGTGGGAGTGGTACAATGCCTTAAATGTGCATTCAGGATGTTTTCTCCTATTTTTGTAATAGGCAGCTGAGTATAATGCTTCCAGATGCTTATTCGGCGTGTTCTGTGCGCCGGGTCGTGCAGTGCAGCCTATTTGTGCCGTAGAGTGACGGGTTGGAGGTTTGTAGTCATCGTCACACAATTTCCTTGCTGTGTGAGTACTTTTTTCGAAAGTGCCAATTTTATATGGCTGCACAATAACACTGTTAAAATCTCCTATTGTTTGACGGTAAAGTTTTCTTAACACCAGTAGCGCCGTCACCACGGGATCTGTAGCAGCCCTCTTAAGCTACATTGTAATAATTGTGATAATCCACGACTGATGATGTTACACCTGATCCTGCGGGCCGTTTTGGTAACCAAGTTGAAACTGTATAATTATATGTAAAGGTGGATTTCTTTAAAGCTCTGTAGCACTGTAACCAACTTAATACCAAGTTTGGTTTTTATCAATATTGCGTTATTGTTGTTATTGTATAACTAATGTTTTCCCAGTCAGATGTACGTTGTCTATAACGAATTGAAAGGGATATTTCATTCTGATATGATCCTTTCGTGGTTAACGATTTGAGTGAATAAATACACAACTTCGTTTCAAACTTCCGTTTCTGTGGTAATCTTTCCAGGAGACCGTTTGTTTTGTACCGTTTTCGGTGTGCCCTCCGGAATTTGGGATTTATTCTCCTGCGCATTCCTTGCGTTTCTAATTTTACGACTTTGCCTAAACTGCAAATGTTTGCGCAGTAGAGAACAAAAGCGGGAAATGGAAAATTTCCCGGGTCGTCCTACGCTTTGTGGTATCCTTAATCCTTTTTGTAGTTGCAGACTAGTGCTTATTTTGATTGCTGCAGAAGCTGTTGAAGGGGCCACGAAAACAAAAACAAGCTGGTATTTGAAAAAAAAAACGGCTTTATACCAATAACAATGATACCAATTTTAACGCCACTTAAATACAATTATGTATTTATTTTTGAAAAAAAGATCAATCAGTGGCAAGTTCTTTTTTTGCGAGAGAATAACCTACGTCATAAAGCAGCACCTCTATAGTAACCACGTGGTCACTGGAACAGAAGTGGTTACCTTCTCCCGCATCCCTTTAGACGTCCAGGTAATATAGTGTGCGGTGTAGTTAGTTTTGTGCGAGTGGCGGCCGCTGACGAAAGCCAGCACCACGATGCATCCGGTTTCGTATAGGCACTTAGAAGCTAACATATTTGTGAGACAGCGAACTCTTCTTTTTTAATATTTATCCTATTACGTCCTTCTGGTGTTGCGTTCGGTGAAGTGTTTTTCATATTCCGTATCTTGTTTAATGAAAACTTCTTTAAGGGTCTAATTTGAGTTACCGAAGGCTAGTTCAAATAAAGAAAGCTGTATTTTCTCCCCACTGTTCCTTCAATTGCTTACACGCCGAGGTGGCGGGATAGTTAGAGAGTTCTACTTGTAAGTTGGTTTGTAAGGAGGTCGCGGATTTTACAGCTACTGCGTCGGACCCAATTAGATGAAGTCCGAATGCGTAAACGTCGGTGAGGTAACCTTTGAGTGCACATAAAGAAACCATTCCTGGTAGAAATCCCTGAGCCTTACACTGCGACGTATCCCGTTTCGTATGTGCTGATTTCAGATGTTTTATTTATAATTTATTTTGATATTGCAATTTTATCATTTATAATTTCCGAACCGGTTCGAGAACCGGTTCAGCGCCCCGAACCGGTTCACGAACCGGCTCAGCGCCCCGAATCGGTTCGCGAACCGGTTCGCGGATCGAATTAATCGAACCGGAACTGAACCGGAACAAAATAAATTTACCTGAACCTGAACCGTAACCGAACCCGTATTTTTTCCGGTTCGACTCACTGATATATATATATAATGGGAATGAGTGAAGATTGACAAGTGCAGCCGTAGTAATATTGTGAAAGAAGAGGGGAGAAGGTGATTATTAAATTTATTGCGTTAAAGTTAGGGAAAGGGAAAGGGAAAGAGAGCTGGCGAAAAATTGGGCCAGGAGCGGGGATTGAACCCGCAACAATATATATATATATATATATATATATATATATATATATATATATATATATATATATATATATATATATATATGACATCTTCAAGGCTCGTACGCCACCATGCCCAGTATATATATATATATATATATATATATATATAGTGGCCATGCTGCCCCTGCTTTATATCCTTCTGAAAAGAGTTGATTTAGTTGTTTTCGATGACTCTCAGGTAGTTTCTAATTGGAAGTATATGTTAATTTTCATTACTTATAAAGGTAATTAACGAGTTTTAATTAATTAGCCGACTGATCGTTACGATTAGCCGATTAGACTATGTCTCCCTGGCCGTATAACTCACCTGCACAAACCGCCTAAGTGTAAATTTCACGGCTTTTTTTAAACAAATCTGTTAAGTTAAAAAAACCGGAATCTCTCTCTCTCTCTCTGTATATATATATATATATATATATATATATATATATATATATATATTCATTTATTTCTTTATTTATTGACATCGCGCGAAAAGTAGTTCCGGTTAATTCTTCATTTTGAATTATAATGCGGTTATAAAGCCTAAAACATAAGATCTTCAAACTTCCCGTTTTTTGGGTCACTTTTGGGCTGGGCAGTTTCTTTGGAAGTCCACAAACTAGCTTTCATATACCTGTCTAATTTACTCGGTATTGACAGCAGAGCAGACGCGATGTGTGTTTTAGCCCTGTCGTGTTTCCGGTTAGGGTCACGTGACTACAGTTTCTAAGCTAGTGATAAGGCAGAGCATGGCGCCTGCCTGAAGGTCCAGTCCACGCATAGCATGCACTGCACTATCAACATTGGGCCAAACTTTGAAGTGGATACAAGTGACAAATCATCTCGTGTTCATAGTTGAGATTCCCCTGAAGTTTAGCCTTTGTGAGCACACCTCTCTTCTCGCTTTGAATGAGCTGCTGCTTTCCTAATCCTCTTTTTTTTTTCTCCCTAAGCTAGAAGCGTGATAGAAGGTGCACACTCCCCGGACCAATCAACCGTAGGCTTTTTATCACTTGACTCCGTTCTCTGTGCGCGTGCAACGTCAGGAGCGTGATCACCTTGATCACCTGGTAAAGGTTTATCGGATGAGGCAGGAGCGGTTCCCAATATCAGAATGCTTGTTTGCTGACCTAGTTTCGTGTGTGCTGCCGCCTGCGGGGCTGCCTTCGATTTCGGTGGTAAGTGGTATGACGTCCGCGACAACGTATTCAAAGTTCACCAAAGCTAAGAGCGCTGGAAGCGTCCCACGCGTATATCGGCCACAAGAGATTTCTACAAAGAAGCCCAATAACGTTTTGTGATGCGTACGTGTTAGGTTCGGCAAATTACGGTTAGTGCCTCATCGTGATGAATCTTCGGGGATCCCTTCCTTCTCGTTTTCGTGTGCGAGTGGTTGTTCTGCAAAACGCGTGCCGGCATATGTCTCGTATTTCATCTTTCAAGTCCGGTATTTTCATTGTAAGTTCGCTGCAACCTACTTCTTGGCGATAATTGACCGTTCTCCTTTGGACACTGCCAGATTACATTTTGAATTAGACGGTGTCAATTTCTTGGCAGCCGGAAGAATAATTTTTGAGAAAATCTACCGGCAGTCGGCTGCCATTAGCTGTCTGAAATCATGCGACAACATCATGTAGTATACTCACTTTCTTTTCTCCCGGCGTTTTGGGAAAACACGTTTCATGGACACCTTTTTGTGGATAAACGTTTTATAGACACATGTTTCGTCGATACTAACGTTTCATCGACACTCGTTAAAAAAGTTGTACAATGTAGGACATTTCGTCGCGCGTGTATCCTTGAGGCGCGTGCTCACCTATCCAGCCCACCCGTTCACCCCGCTTCGTGGCGACAGCCTACGGCGGCTCATTAAAAAATGTGATCATCTGGCCCACCCGTACACACAACTTCGCGGCGACAGTCTGAAGTGGCTCATTAGAAAAAGAAGAAGCTAATATGAGATGTTAATGCAACAACGCGTGTCGATGAAACGATATGTCGATGAAACGTTGTTCGATTAACTGATTGCACCGCCAATGAGTTGCGATTGCCGGTAGAATTTCGGGGAAATAATTCTGCAGGCTGCCGGGAGAATAGACATTACCTGAGAATTATCCCGGTTCTTGTTTGCTTTGCAATCATCTCAGTTTAATAACAGCTTAGATGTACCTGTTCACATATCACAGATAGCTTAGTTTGTGCTTGTCTATGAATAGGCAGTGTGCATTAAAATTAAAAAAGTTTTGAAAACACTTTTATGAGTCTGTTGACCTGCCTTTTTGCAAGCACATGAGCGAGTAAATTTGTTAAGGGTTTGCTCGATGTTTTAAATACTTAAATACAGTGACAGCAAATAATTCGCTTCACATTTCATGCGATTGCGGTAAAAAAAAGAAAATACAGGCAGCTATATCACAATGGGTAAAAAGAACCCTCGGATGACTTATAGAATGAGATATAGCAGACCATACCGAGGGCAATAGGCGGCTAAACAAACCATAGACAATGCCCTAGGCTGCTTTAGTACTCTGGCTAGAAAGACCCATAAAGTAAGCTACAAAGATCTTTATTGCAGACTGTACAAGAAGCTATATGACAAAAAGAACCAATAGGAAAAGCTCAGCTATAGAACTCTGCCTAAAGAGACCCACATAGTAAGGTATATAAATTCCTGTAACAGATCATACAAAGAAATATAGATGTCTAAAGAAACCATATGAAAAGCCATGGGTGGCTATATCAAGCTGGTTTAACAGGCCCATAGAATGAGCAATATAAATCTCTTTTGCAGACCATACAAAATGCTATAGATTACAAAAAGAAACCATAGAAAAAGCCATAGCCATTGATAGCACGCTGGCTAAAGAAACCAATAAAGAAAGCCATAGAAACCTCTACAGCAGGCCGTACAAAAACTGCAGAGGACTAAAAAAACCATAGGAAAAGCTATAGGCAGCTATAGCACGCTGGCCAAAGAGACCCAGGGAGAAAGCCCTAGAAATTCCTATAGCAGACCTTATAAGAAAGGTATAGACGGTTAAAGAAAAATCATCCAAGGGATCTAAGTTTTGCCTTAATATAAGGCCATCTAGACCCGGTGTCTTTTCCGCTATTCAAGACGTTGCCCGTTTTGTAGGTCACGATGAAAATAAGGCTTCTGTGGATCAGATGGTGGAAAGATTAGATAAAAGCATAAAAAACGCGTATACAAAAAAACACATTAAGGATGTAAACATACTTAAGAAAGAACTTGAATCACGGTCTTTGAAATTACTTCAAACATATAAATTAGGAAGGTTTGATATCCGAACGATGCAGAAAGTCAAGAATAAAACAGAGGATGCGATGAATGTGCCACTGAAGGACTGGAACGGGAATTTCGCAAAGCTGAGTAGTGCCTTTTGCACAGTGTTAAAGGAAGACGAGAAGGAGCAAATTGCCGAAATCATAATGGGCCAGTCGAAGATGCACCTACGTTTTAAATTTTTTCTAAAGTACCATAAAGTTGGGATGCCCCTTAAAGTGGCTGTAAACGAAAATAAAAAGTGGTAAAAAGTTGTGTCTAAGTTTATACAGCATGGGTTAGGTCTGGTCTCTCTTGATAACTCCTTATCGGCGAAAAATACAGAACTTATTTGGATCTAGGAAAGAAACCATGTGAGGAAGAGGTCGGTGTTCTTCATGGACATAAAGAATTTTATATTATTCCCAAGAAAAGAAAAGGTTGATGAGCGCAGCGATAGAGGTGTTAAAGTTAAATTCGGTAAAGTTTCAATCAGAATCGGGCGTGTCAGTGGAAGACTTCCTTTTTGTGTTAGATCTCTGTTTAAAAACAACTGACCTCAAATATAATAATAAAAAATACATCCAGAAATAAGGTATTTACATAGGCTAGTCGGTCGTACTGGTGTTAGCTGAGATATAACTCAACAGTTTAGATAGTGTGTTGTTAGACAAGATGACTATGTTGAAACCGGACGTGGGCTTCATCGGAAGATATGTGGATAATATTTTTGTCTGCACATTTGAAGATAGGGACTCGGAGTATCTTGAGAAACTGATTAGGTCATCGGCCCTGGGGTTGGAGTTCGAAGTTGAAAAACCCGAGGAGAGCATGTTGTAGTGTTTGGAATTGCGCATTTAGGCGAAAAATGGTTCATGTTGGGAATATGGTAAGAAAATGGCTAAATGGTGCTTCCTGAACGAAGTTGTCATTCTAAGATTGTTAAAGCGGGAGTTGTTAAAACGGGAGTTGCGAAATCAATGAATAGTAATGCGTTGAAAAGGTATTTTAACCATTTCATGAGTCAAGCGTAAAAAAGGCAATGGGGAAGATTGGAGGGCGCGGAAGAAAGTTTTTTGAAACGACAACTTTAAATTCAACTAAAAACTAAGTGGGTTGAACCAAGTGTGAGGAGCCGTCGAGCTGCTCCGCCATATTTTCACAATATTTCTCAAAACATAAAAGCACCTGCGAAAAGTTTGGCGTGAAGACTGTGTTCACGTCCAATTTCAAGTTATGCAAATTTACGCCTTTTGAATCGGGAAAGAAATAACGCAAAAAGGGTCATCGCGAACGGACGGTTCCGTGTGAGAAATCTGCGGTTTACGAGAGCCCTTTGTAG
Organism: Ixodes persulcatus; assembly: GCA_013358835.2. Taxonomy (NCBI): domain Eukaryota; kingdom Metazoa; phylum Arthropoda; class Arachnida; order Ixodida; family Ixodidae; genus Ixodes; species Ixodes persulcatus. Next base: position 277,013 of record JABSTQ010009062.1, read on the forward strand.
GGCGGCCTTAAATACGTAGGTCAGACGTTGAGGTGCATAAATTATAGACTAACTTAACACAAAGGGAATGTGAGATACAACGCTTCCAACTCCGAGTTAGCCAGGCACCTTCAGGGATGTCATGCATGTGAAGCGAACTGGTTCGAAACTGAAGTAACTCGCAAAGAACGTAATGATATAAAAAGTGTAGTTAGAGACACGATTCGTATGAGGACGCCTGGTAACTGTATAAGTCAGGCGTCGTTGCAGTTTAGGAACGAGTGTAAACAATTTGAACGCTTGTAAGTTTTTTTTTTTTTTTTTTAAGGATTGTTGTAGGTTGTTACAAGGTCGCGGATCCGAGTAGGCAGTTCCGAAGTGTTAGCAGTATCTTTGTTTGTATCTTTGGACTGTGCTGTTTGTTAGATAAAGCGTATTTTTAGTATTTTTTGGTTCGTTCTTGGAGGGCAAGATCGTTTCATTGTGTTCAGTTGTGAATTCCTTGCGTTCGTGGTTGTGCTGAACTGTGACTCTTTGTGTAAAGGTTTCGTAGCCGAGGTTAGGGGAGATAAGAGAAGGTTGACACCCCAGTTTTGTGAAAAACTGCGTGCGTGTACTATTTTTTACCCTTTTGTTCCATCGTGTCTTCTTGCCGCAGGGTTTTGTTGTTTTTGGTATTGTAGCGATGGCGTTGGAGACGTGGTATATAAGGCGTTTACGAAATAAAGTTTGTAGCTGCGTTTGAGGCATTCCCCTGTTCGTTTTCTGTCTTCCATTGCGTCTTCCTTTTCCTACCCCGCACTAAAAAGAAAAAAAAAAGGCAGAAGAAATGGAGGAAAAAACGATGTTCTTCCCCGTAGCCAACGACAGGGGAGGAAATTACACCCGTTCCTCCATTTCACCGATTCTCATGCAGCGGCGTCTGGTGGCGCTTGAAAAAGGGACGAAAAGTTGCTCCTTCATGATCGCGGCGGCAGCTATGGTCGAACCGCCGCATGCGCCGCGAACATTTTCAATGGCGGTGACGGCGGGGACAGCAACTTGAGTGCTTGATTTTTTTTTGCATACCTTGAACTCCTAGAATTATGCGTCAAATTTAGAGCGCATTAATAATAATTGGGCTCATTGCTCTTGCGCTACGCAAAATCTATCATGTGCGTTGCGTTACATGAGTGTTTTATTAGATCGTTCTGGTTCTCCCGCTACGCCTTACGATAGACTAGAGCGACCCGACTACTGCGCATGCGTGGTGCTAGCGGAAAAATAGTGGAGCTGCGGAGGCAAGCGGAGGTAACGCTCGTTTAACAAAATAGCGCGGCAGCTAGCGCGGCAGGCTAGCTCTTGTCAGAGCCGTATATGTAGAGAGTTTGGCCATTCGTTGGGAAGTATAGGAGACAAATGAGGAGGCGCCATTGGCCGAAAGCGGGTTGGGCGTGTTCCAGGGCGTCTTCAGAAATTCGAATCTGACCAACCAGAAGCCGGAAATAATACCCTGGCGGTGGTCGCGAGAAACAAACCTGATGAGTGCATCGGAGTAACTCTCGGTGACTGAAAATATGGTACACGTGATGTTTCAATCACGCTCGTCTAAAATGATGGTGGAAGAGTGCGGCTAGCGAAACGATCGACATAATCCTTACACCAAGCGCCGAGGTCCGGGAATCTGCCGTCCGAGTGGTCACACTCTGTCCGAGCAAAACAGAGTTGAGCGGCGCGTTCGTTTCTTACATCTTTCTGCATGATCATGATCGAAAAATCACGTGAACCATATTTTCAACCACGAAGAGTTACTAAACTTCACCCTTACGCGCTTATTAAAACCATATACGAACATATACCTTTGATCAGAACTGTTTCTCGCTACCACCACAAGGGGATACTTTTTGGCTTCTGGTTGGTCAAGAGAGCATGCCAAGCCCTCTTTCCGAGTTTAGTGCACGCCCTGGCTCTGCCCGCGCCTCCCATTGACCCATAGAGTTATTACAATAAACGCTTGAGGCTCAGCTGGCGCTAGTGTCTACGGGACTTCCGGTTGCAAATTGAAGCAGACAGCATGCAGTCTACATTTCCAGCCTCCCTGTGTATTCCTATGGCAAAACTCCCGTGAATTTTGTCTCTTCGCTGGAAAATAACTTAAATAACTTTTGACATTTCGGTTGTACCGGATAGTATGTACCTTTATTGGTATTGTGAAAGTGTAATTGCTTTAGTTACAGCATTTTTCTTTAACACTGAACGATGTTAAACTTCGCTCTATTTCAGGCCCAAACCTCTGTTTCAAGGAAGGTATGTGAATACGAGTGACGATTCTAAGCAAACTAACGATCGAAAGGAATGTAGAGTGTGTTCAAGGTTTGCTAGCATTTCAGAGGTGCTTATATATTGCTAATATGCCCGTCCTGTCATTGGATGAAAATGACTCCGTTGTGCATCTTTACGATCGGTTAAAGAAACATTCAAACTCAAAAAATAAAGCACGTGGGCTACGAAAGGTGTGTCTTTTTATTATTTCCTATGTCGGGCAGTTTTTATCGGGCACCTGCTCTCTGGCTCCCCCCATTTGCAAAGATTTGGAGCGTGCGGGTGATGATTTGAACCCAGAACAAACATCTTCGCACATATTCATGAACAGAAAGAATAAAGCAGTACTTATTTATTGCAAATCTGACTATATTACGTGGCTTTCTATTTAGTTTGATCGTCTGCATGCGCAAGGAGTTACTTATCTAGTGTTATTGCGTAGTTCTTGCCGTCTCTCTTGCTTTTCCACATGTCCTTCGTTCGTTTGGCACGTATATCCCCCATGCTGGAAAGCGTCGACGCCGTGTTCGCGCTAACTGTGTCCGACAGTGCACATAAATACACGTACGAAGCGGTTTTAGCACCATTTTTCATGCCACGAATTTCAAATAAAAATGCTATAACTGACCAATTATTTCGTCTGCGTGACTGAGAAATGTTCCAATGTGCCTAGTACGTACAAATTATTCAAGATATTTGCTCTTATAATCGAGCGCAGAGAGAAAATGCACTCGCTTTTTCACATAGAAATGCATTACCGGAAGTCAATTTCTGACTGCTTGCTGTCTGCTTCAAAATGCAACAGCACACTAGCGCCACCTGAGCCTCTAGCGTTTATTGTAATAACTCTATGCATTGACCAAACTCTCTCTATACACGGCTCTGGCTCTTGTCACAAAAGAACCATGCCGTTTTTGCCCGCTGCGAGATCGTGCTTTTCCGTGGTGGATAAAATCAAATACGATATAGCTTCGCCAATACTGGAAACTCCTCCGAAAATCCATAGCAGTGGCGGCGAACGACACAGTGGCGCCTCTTGTGGACTCGGAGTTAACGGAAGCAGACGACGCAATAGAAAAGTAAAGGATCCGCGATGTCCTCGAGCTTTGCGAGCCCCATTTCGTTACGCCAACAGCTGAAACAATTCATTACAATCAGTCCGCTTGCAAAGCGGAATCCACTGAGCGCAACTGCAACGACAAGCAAATAACAACGCGCGCATAAACAAAGATAGGGCAGTTTATTTAGCGATCCCGAAATGCCTCTCAGGGGATCACATGCGTTCGAAGCGCCTCTGGAAAGCGGAAAAAAGGCGTTTAGCTACTCGATCTGCGTCGTAAGAGGTTACTTTTGATCCGTTTCGCATATTTTCGCACACGAATATTTCTTGTTCTTCAACAGGATGTCTTTTGAGGCGTTCCATGTTTCTGATTGAAGTTTGATTTGGCAAGCATGATGAGACATCTGACTGGCTGCCCACCCGGCTACACAAGACGAAGTGTTCAGTTGTGCGTCTGGTCTGTCGTCCGTGAAGTTCTCCGCAATCTCCATGGAGTTGTAATAATCGTCTATTGAGGTGTCAGTGACGGTTTTAAAGCCAGACTTCGATAGCTCTTCCAGTTTAATTTGAATGCTGCAGTAACTTATAATTACTCACGTTTGTTCGGTCTTTGGAAAACGGAAGAAGGATTTTCCACCACACCGCAGGAACTTGTTCTTGCAGTGGTAGGCAGCCCATGGCGTGCCTGCCATTTCCGAGTATGCGCTGGTGTATGCCCGAAGGCGGCCGGTTGATCAACAAACGATGACCCATGGCAGACATGCCGGCCGGCGTACGCAAATAAAATTTGAATAGTGATGTATAACGGGCTTACACTTCCTAATATATTTATTAAATATGAAAAAGCACTTATGAAGATTTCGGATTAGAAGCTCAATCAAATGCGAAAATAGGAGGTTATCGCAAACAACAGTGGAAGAAAACAACAACAACAACAAAGTTTCAGACGGCCCTCAAGATGTCCGGGCCTAGCGTAGCAGAAGAACCGGGGGTAGTAAGCAACGAAGCGAAGGAAAGAGAGAAAAAACTAAGCCAAACAAAGCATGGCAAAATACGCGATGGTTTGAACGTCGAAAATAAAGCAAACAAACACACAAAAAACCCATAAAAGCAGGAGGAAGAAAGAACGCGGCAGTGTAGCGTCGCCTCAAACATAAAAAAGACTAAAAAATGGAAAGACTTAAGAATAATAATAATAAAAATAATAATAATGTTTATTCTATGTGCCCCAAACCAACCACGCGGGTCTTCACATTGGCGCACACAAGATAAAAAGAAAAAAAGAAAGCAGACGCACAGCATAAAAATGTACAAGTTAACATGACTACCAATAGGCGGCGCACTTCACACAAAACGTAATACAATTTCCACTTTCAACTAGACTTGCCAAGTTCCGGCGAGTTGAGACGGTTCAACGGGTGTCGGCCTTTATCGTAGAAGTGAAGAAGGAGACGACGTTAGTCGTCCCCGCGCTAACAATCGGAATTTGTGCACCATAAATAATGTGACTGAAATCACCTTTTTTCGCGCTACGACACTCAATCCTATTTTGTTTTTTTTTATTTTTTTGCACGCGCGAGAAGTTTGCTTTTTTTGTAACTCCGCTTTTATTAATTGAAGTAATAGCGTCAGATTTCAAATTTGCTTATGCACAACGACCTCTTCCAGAGGGGATCCGGCCAACTCGTCGCCGTCGACGGCCCATTCGTTGAATAGGGCAATTCGTATTAGGGCAATTCGTCGAAGGGCAACTTGTCGAAAGGAAAAATTGGTCGAAGGGCGATTCGTCGAAGGGGTTGAATGACGGTCCAAGGTAAAAGTTCGTGGTTCCTTTTTATCTTTTGACGTAAACTTTTATTTGTATTTGGACTAGGGTCAGCGCCTTTGTTAAGTTACAAGATTGGAAGAAAAATTACGAGAAGGCAAAGACAAGAGAGAACCTTTAGACAAGTTGGAAAATGTGTCATCTCAGGATCGTCCCTTTCTTACCTTTTTTTCTTACTTATATTGTAATGAGCCACCGCAGACTGTCGCCGCGAATGGCGTTAACGGTTGAGCCTGGTGGGTCGACAATTTTGTGATGAGCCGCTGCAAACTGTCGCCACGAAGCGGCGTCAACTGATGGGCCGGGTAGGCCGGGTAGGTTAACACGCGCCCCAGTGATACAAGAGCGACATAGTGACCCTGCCCCACTGCACCGTGAAAGTGGCGAAAGCGGCAAGTTGTTACCTTCGACAAGAAAGAGCAGACTGGAGGTCAGTTTTTTAAGGAGAGCGCCATTTGTACACATTTTTTTACGAAAGAGTGACACATAAAAGACAGAACACGGATTATTATAGGGAAATATTTGCTTTAAAATTACAAAAAAAAATTATATATTTGGCTTTAAAAAAACCGCGACCAGTTGGCCTCTTCGACGAGTTGCCCTATGACGAATGGGCCTATTCGACGAATGGGCCGCCGACGAGTTGGCCGTCGACGAGTTGGCTTTCGACGAGTTGGCCTAGACCCCTTCCAGAGCCTACTGACATCGCAGTAACGTACGTGATTCGAAATTGACTTTTGCTTCTTCATTCCGAGACGATCTTAACGGGATTAGCCAGCTAGCCAATTGGACGAAACGGTTATAATTGTAAAGCCCGGCATATCCGCAGTAAACTGGCCGATGCGGATAAAAATCACAGATTTTGGCGGATTGCGGATCGGATGCGGATTTCAGGGGCTGCGGATGCGGATATCCGCGGATCCGGATCTAAATGTTTGCCCGTTGGCATTCAGTTCGTCGACTGACGTTTCATCTACAGATCGTTTCGTCGACATGCGACATTTAATCGAAATGCTTCCCGTGTTCATTTCATCGAAACACCTGAGACGTTTCGTTGCGCACAACCCTGCTATTTTCGTAACAAACTTTTTGCGTCTCGCTTGGATTACAGGGGAGAGGGGGGCACGCGCGCTAGCTTTTAGCGCCTTGGTGAAGAAAAGCGTTGTCGACCAAACGTCGCAGGGGCATGTGCCCAGAAAACGTACAGAGCGCGACACTGTTAGCGCGAACAAGCGATCGCCGGTTTTTCCAGTTTTTCTCTTTGAAACCAAGGGATTAGATCCAAGTTATTATTGCTACGGAAAGAGCTCATTTAGTTCTATAATGTAAGCGATAAAAGTTCGTGCTCGCTAATACTATTTAGAAGTAAAATGCGAAAATGCGCCGATGTCGTGTTCGCGCTAACAGTGTCGCGATGTGTACAGCGTCGACGAACCGTGTGTCCATGAAATGTATGTTCATAAAACGTTGTCCACGAAACGTATTTCCACAAAATATAGGGATCCTAAGAAAGATCTGATTCTCACTGAAGATAGTATGCCCTTTGTTAACCTTTAAGTTTCAAAAGTACGCGTATGCATAAAATAGGTGTGGCAAAGCAAAAAAAAAAAAAAAAAAAAATATGTATATATTTTTGTGCGCTTCTTCTGGACAGACTGTCGCGGACTCCTAGGACGACCACATAACTGAGATAATTTTTCCTTCGACGCGCAGTATCTCGGGAAGGCTGATTGCTTTTAATATTATTACAATGAAACTGATAGTGATAAAATGGCATCACGCTTGATGTTATGATATAAAATGAATGCCTGGAATGTGAGTCGGATGGGGTTCCACATTTTGCGGATGCGGTTCGGATACGGATACAAATTATGCGATGCGGATCGGATACGGATACAATAATGTAAAACCTTTGCGGATGCGGTACGGATGCGGATAATCAAACTTTTATCCGCGCAGGGCTCTAGTTATAAGCAAGACATTCACGAGAAATGGGAATTGCAACAACAAAACGAATTGGCTGATAAGAACAATAAAGTTGAAACGAAGCTATGTTCTAAAATGTTTGTGCATTGCTCTTATTAAAAAAAAAAAAAAAAAAACATCGGGAAGGTACATTCGTGATACTGTTGCACTTCGGGCTAGTTGGCGAAGCATGTTTACGGGTAAAATGTTGGACGTATTCAGGGGTCATGCCAGTGGGTTGAACTTCACCAGGGAAGACCCTGTTGGGGGTGTTCTACAGTTTTTAGACATTAAGCTAACATTCTCTGACTCCCACGTGTGCTGGTGCTACTGTTCTAGGTCGAAGGTTCGACTGGAGTCATTCAAAAATAGTTAAAAGGGGGACCATAACCAGTAGTATTTGGGGGTCGCTCGTCAGGTCATGTCCTCACCAAATGACGACGAGTTTTAGTAGCCAGGCTAACAAACCTTTGGAGGGCGGCTATCCTGGCAATCTCCTGGGCGGTGTGGCCGAGTGCCTCTTGAGGAGGGTGAGAAATACGGAGGTAGTTATGGGTAAGATGTCTACGCAGAAACCGGGTGGTGGTGCCCTATATCCATAAGGTGGCGCATAGGTGAAAGAAAGTAGCTCAACGCCACGATGTTCCTGTCGTTTTCTCAGCACTGGCAAGCTGGGACGTTTATGTGCGAGGGTGGATAATGGATAGGTTGTCAGCAGGGGGGTAAAGGTGGGTGAGGAGGAGTGGCAAATCCCGTGCGCCGACATCCTGGGTCCCGAGTGAGAGATCGCGAAAGAGAGCGACAGAACACGAGAGAAAGAAACCAATGTTGCCAGCTGAAGGACGACCGTCGAAATGGTAATCGCGAAGAATGAAAACTCTCAGCAATATAAACAGTGATAATTTAACGTTGTAAACTAAATTCTGAGCTATTCTAATCCTTATAAAAAGCAGTATACTCATTACGCTGCATTATCTTCCCTTCTGTCGAAATCTCGGAAATCTGGTGGTTGCGCGGTTTCGTATTCCTGGGGCGCGGCCACCCGCGAAGCCGGTTATCTGGTTTAGTTTAGTGTTGACGGGAGGCCGTACATCTGCGCGCTATGCAAAAAGAAAGCTTCGAAAGGAACGCAAAAATCTTTCCACCGGTAAGTTCGTGGATTGTTGAAGTTCATGAAACTGCTCTGATGATATAATTATATTCGTGAAATCGTAGGCAGTAGGTAACCATGTGTGGAACCCCGAAGGTCTGCCTGCATGCTCCGCCGCTTGCGGCAGCCAGAATGCATGGGAAAATGCCGGACCTTTTGATATAGAGTTAGTAAGTATGATCTCTATGGTTGTCAGGGCCGCATGTGATAAGAAGCATAAAAATAAGTTTGTTCTTTGCGTGGGGGGGGGAGTGGCTACAGTATTCCCCTGACTTGTAAAAAACTTTACATCGGCCAGACCAGTTGCTGCATTAATGATAGATTACGTGAACACGCGTGTTCAATTAGGGCATCTCCGTCAGGGAATCTGGCGGTTCACTCCGACAGATGTGGTTGATCTCCGGTTTTGAAAGATAGCACGGTCCTGGGACGACAGTCACCAACGAACTAGAGAGATAACTGAGGCCTTTACGGGTAAAATAGCGCGCCTTCGATAGATCTTTATGATTGTGAGTTGGCATTTTTGAGGGGCTTCAACTTGTGACGATCATGTGACGGTCATATGTCGTGATGTAATTCTTGTTTGGTGTGACCACGCCGTTGGGTGTTTCTTTCAAAATAAACAGTTGACAGTCAGCGCTCCGTCTGTGTGCATCTTCTCTGTCCTGTGTCCTGGTTCGCGCTGTTTTACCCGTAAACATGCATTCGTGTTTTGCCTGGCTTACGTAAGTTGTGAGAGAGTGTTTTCTTCGAGAGAGCTCCAAAAGTGCACCCTACAAGCTGTAACATCTTTCCCACGCGAAGAAAATGTCCTTTACTCATGAGGTGGCACCTATTTTTTAACATTCAAAGCAGCGAATGCCCGTGACATTTTCTTTTTTATTGGTCACTCCGCACGGAGATGGGCAAAACCAAGGCGTTTTGGAGAATTCGTCTGCTAGTGTTTACTCCGAGCTGGCCAGGGGTGCTACAATCACTTTTTGCCCGCGCTCCGCGGCAGTCGCCAGTATTGGCTTTCATGGTATTTGATGAAACCTTGCTGCTGCGAGTATTAGCCGCGGTCAATTCATTCCACGACTGCAATAGGTGGAGATTTATCATTGGCATGCAAAGTACGGCCACTTTGGCCGTGTTACTTGTTACATGACAAGTAGGGTTCACGGGAAATGACTTACCTTGATCGTTGAAGTTTTTATTTTAGCGTGATCACGTAGCGGCCAAAATCGCTGCTATATTCGAGTCGACCAGTCTGCGTTTCCACCCGCGTCACCTCCGTGAGAAACGTACACTCATGAAATAAAGCGTACGTACAATTCAACGAAAGAGGATCCGTGCGGCGTTTATTTCAGTTCTGTGTAAAACAAAACACCATATCCAGTCGACAAGAACGAGCACTGCCTTGCGACGAGCGACTGCGTCCGACAGAGGTTGTAGTCCGTCACCATCGAGACCTCGACCGTCTTGGGGAAATACGCATCTTTCGAACACCACAGCCTCGCATAAGAAATGACACTAAAACGACAATTCGGCGAAGAAACGAAGCAACGAACAGATAAGGAAAACGAGGTGAACTATACTCTTTTTCACACTTAGCGTACAATGCTGTCAAAGCTACTGGTGCGAGCGTGAGGCTTGAGGCATGAGGCGCGAACGAAACCAGTGACAAAGTCACGCACTCTCGCCAGTAGCTTTGATAGCATTGCGTACTAAATATTAAATGGAGTATATACACCTTTTCTACGAGGGCGCCGCCATCTTCAATTCTGGAACTTCCGGTATGCGTCAAAACATCGCTTTCTTCTCGCCTCGACAGTAGAACGTGTTAACATTTTAATTGCAACCGTCAGTCGTTCTTGTTATGACCCTTCTATACTTTTTTACTTGTTGGGGGTTGTAATCTCTTGCTTTTTGTTCGGAACGCATACCGGATAGGGGGGCAACGTGGCTTGGTGCGAGGCTAAACGAAAAAGGTGTATATGTATCGATCAAGCGTCTGTAACCATTGGAAGCCGGCTCAGAACAACCGGCTCGTGCTTTTATTCTAGAGCGCGCGCCCCCATCCTGGCTACTGCTCGAGCACCGATACATCGTCCCGTATTTAGAAAACACGGAGAGAAGAAAATAAAACATTGTGGTAAATAAGAATATAACACAAAAGATGTTTCACACAAATAAAAAAAATATGAGAGTTGTTGAAATGCTTCATCGTAAGTTAGCCGATGAGGCGAAAGTCTGTGTCTTGCTCTCCTTCTGAGTGTTGGTGTCGCAACCCCTTGAGGATAACTGGGATCCGAGGATGGTGGTGATGATGGTGGTGGTGGTGGTGGGGGTGATGATTATGATGATGGTGGCGGCGGTGGTGGTGGTGGTGGTGGCATATTGTCATCATCAAGGATGCTGAATGTCACAGGTGTTCGCAGCAAATGACGACGGGGCCTCCGGTATGTTTTGTTGTGTTTTGCTTGGACGTAATACTTGCGTTGTCCGGCACAGTCAGTGACCCTTTCCTTTTCGCCCCTACCACCTTCCCCGCGGGGACCATTTACTGTGCAAACGTCTGTCGGTAGATCATGCCTTGCAAAACAAGATGATAATATGCGGATGACCATTTGAGAGCACGTGTCTTGAAGCCTTTCAACCTCTGGGTAGTTTCAATTGGCACCATATGCCACTAAGTAAGAGTGACCACCGTAGGCAAACAAGTCATGGCCCACACAATACCATGAGTATAAAGGGGCTTCTCACATTATTAGCGCCTCGATGGGCTTCTGATATGCGAACTTCTCGCATGTCGTGCACCCCGCCACGTAGGCATTAATGTCGCTTGCCATCTTGGGCCAAAACATGAGTTGACGCCACCTTTCTTTGCATTTGTTTACGCCTAAGTGTTCTTTATGCGCCCGAGATAACATAACTCGTCGGAGTGGTTGAGGAATCACCACCGTTGTTCCCTTGAGGATGATTCCATCGATCACAGACAACTCAGCGTCTTGGGAGATGAAATGTAATTGTAGTGGTATTCCGTTGTCAAGACAGGGTAGGACGTGTCAGAACTTCGGACCTTTCTGCGTTTCCATTCTGAGCTTGTCCTATGTCTTCTCGCTCACAAGTACAGCGAGCACTCCAACAGCGTACCCTTCAACGTCCAGGGAGGACAGCTAATCCTTAAAGCCAGGCTGCACCGTCCTTAAAAAAGCTTCGGCCAGACTGAGTTGTCTTCCCGGCCGAAATTGCAGGAATAAATCATACTTCATTAATCTAAGGAAGAAACGCTGTAGCTCAGGTGACACATCATCCAGACACTTTTTTGACAGTGCGACCAAGGGGAAGAGTCCACTTAGGAGAAAGGGTCGTATAGACATTCCTTTCGAGTTGCGGCGCGAAGTGGGGGAGGAAGGGCTGATCCGCGGTATGAAGGAACGGATGATTCATCACAGCCGACGGTTTACCGCTGCTTTTTTTAATTTGCGCTGCATCTCCTGCTACATATAAAAAAAAAAACGCTCACAGAAAAGAAAAAAAAGTCGTAATTTTTGTTTTGTTTTATTCGGTCCACAGATCATCATCACGCGGTCGACAGGTCATCATCCCGTGTTGTGAAACGACCGAGACTAAACAAACCAGCAAACCCGACGTCAACAACGTAATTTCCTCAAGCCTACTCGTCGAAAACGTACCGGACGTACATTTAGAAGGAGTAAAGATGAACATAAGCTCACTCTAGCTATAATAAAAATAATATTATATTCAAATAGTGACACGTTAATAGAAGATTACTGACAATCGCTCCGAAAATCTTTATTCCATATGTTGGCTATAGTGTACAAAAGAGAGCTAGTGGCGTTGCGTTAGCCCTTGTAACGCTATATTCTGCAGTGGGTTGCAAACGTACTAAAACATGAAAACGCAGTTCCTCTACGGTACATATAGCGCAGGTCACAACGAATTTCGTATAGATTTTAGCGAGTGACTAAACCATTTACTAAAACTCTAAACACGTTTGTTTTTTTTTGGTTTTTTTACTTTCTGACTTGGGCAACGTGATGCTTTCAAACTGTTACATTATATCAAGAAATACACTCTTCTTTAAGTTGTCTAATGCGATACGAAGGTCATGGCTCGGGTGTTCCTCTGACTCCCGACACACACTTTTTCTAGAAAAAACGCTCAAGGTAGGTAATCAGAACACTATTAAATTTCTGTAATACCGGTGGCTATGCATGACCCAAGATTTGTCCTCTGCTGCTCCTGGGAATCTTTTTAAAACCATTATTAATGTTTGTTCGAAAAATTAATTGAAATACTTGCGGAACCACTAAAATTAGTGATTACCCCACCCATACTGAAAATAGATTACACTGGTGTTGAGTATTGCATTCTGGCTGCAGTGCTCAGATGACAGTGCAGTGACTGCCATAGCTTGATTGCAATGTTCAGCAGCAGTGTACTGTGTTTCAACACCGCGTTGTCAACATGATTCATCAAACTATTACTAAAACGATCATTATTTAATTATAGTTATTTAGCCTGTTTGTCTTCATTTACTTTTTCTAGGTGTTGAATTATGAGATGGGGGCTATTCCAGCAGACAATTCATTTAAGTATTAAATACGAGTAATATTTGCTTCGCCTTTCAGTGTTTATATGACAAATGGTGGCAGTCACCAGCCAAGACGAATTAAAAAAAGTGAGACTGCCATATATAGAGACGTTGTGAACTTAGCACACGTAGCGAAGGGCAAGAGTTCGATGTCGCTGCGTTGTTGCTGTTGTTTGGATGTTCTGCTTGCGTTCTATTCATTCTGCGTGTTCAGCCCTCTAGTTTGTTTGCTATATATAGCATTTGAGCACCGTCTGGTGGATATAATTTAAATTACACGAGGAGAGAAAGTTACCTCTATTGGGATGAAAAAGGTGGCAATTTTCTTTCCTTCTTATGTGGGCAAATGTTTCTTCAGGGGCCAAGATAGGTGTCGATTTTTCTCCCCTTTTAGGGGAGCAAATTTCATCCCCGTTTTGTAGGAGGAACTTTTCTCCCTTTCTAGAGGACCATATAGGACACGTGAGTGCCTCCTTTAAGGGAAGAAATACGACTCATTTTTTTTCAGTGAGTCTCAGGTTTACCATCATCTTCATAAGAAAAGCCGAAGGCGGCTAAAGCATCCTTTCTAAAGAGACCCACAAAGTAAACCGTACAAGAATCTATAGATACCCATACAAAAATGGTCTATGGTCTTCTATGAAAAATTATATGGCAGTCTATCACCCCATATGGCCCTCTATGGTCGGCCATAGAAATCCATAAATGCAGCTACTGCTCGCTATAGAAAAATCTAGGGCCCTGTGTCTAAAAACTGGGAACCAGTAAAGTTTATTTACCCGCCTATTGAAAGTTCTATGGCCACAAGTCTAAAGACTGCGAACCAATAAAATGTCTTTATTCGCCTATAGAAAGTTATATGGCCCCGTGTTTAAAGACTGGGAACCAATAAATGTTCTTTACCCGCATATAGAAAATTCTATGGCCCCGAATCTAAAGACTGGGAATCAATAAATTGTCTTTACGCATCTATAGAAAATATTATCGCCCCGAAGCTAAGGATTAGGAACCAATAAATTTTCTTTACACGCCTATGAAAAATTATAGCGCGGCGTGAGTCTCGCAAGAATCACGCCTTATGTGTCCGCTTCGAGATCGCGCTAGCTCATGGTGGATGAAACCTTGCCGCTGCGATAAGTGGCGATAAGCGGTTGCATTCTATAACCGAAAACAGTCTCATTTTAGTCGTCTGCTGCGATATCAAAGTCACGGTTCGTGGGTTTTTATCACTCCAGGCACTTGCTTCTTATAAGAAAAACGCTACAGGTTAGAAAATTAAAACAATACTAAAGGTTTTTGTAATACCGGTGACAACGCATGACCCAAGATATGTTCTCTGCTGTTGCAACCAGTCTTGAAAACCTTATAATTGTTTGTCTGAAAAATCTACTGAAATACTTGTGCGACAGTCGAAATTGATTATTACCCCCCAAAATCGAAAATAGACTACACTGGCACCGGACATTGCAATCGAGCAATAGATTGATTGCAATGTTCAGCACCAATGTACTGCATTTCAACACTACATTGTCAAAATGATTCATCAAACTGTAAAAAAAATAATTATTAAATGTTATTTAATTAGTCTAATGATCTACATTTACTTTTTTCAGGGTGTTAAATTAAGAGATGGGGGCTATTCCAAGAGACAACTTAAATAATGAATTAAGTACGAGCAATATTTTCACCGTCTCTACGTGTTTATGCGACAAACGACGGCGCTGTCACCGGCCAAAGTCCGATTAAAAAAAATAAGACTGCGACATATAGAGAGAGTACGAACTTAGCTTACGTAGAGAGGGGGAGGTGCGGTGTCACTGCGTTATTGCTGTAGTGAAGGGGGGGGGGGGGTGTTCTGCTTATGCTCTGTGCATTCTGTGTGTTCAGTGATGTATTTGCATCTCCCAGGTAGCGTTCAAAAATTGAAGGAACTTGAAAAGAAAATTTTTTTACAGTGTGCTGTTTAAAGAGAGCCTAAGGAAAACCCATACAGCCTTGTTTAGCAGACCATATAAATGGCTAAAGACACCAAAGGAAAAGCCAAAGGCAGCTATAGCATGCTGGCTATAGAGAGTTAGCCATTAAAAAAGCTAAAGAGCGCAATGGCTGGACAGTGATAGGGCCATAGGCAAAGCTAAAGAGGCCTATAAAGACGACCATAAAATATGCTAAAGACAGCCATAGTAAATGCTTTAGCTAATTGGGCCAAATAGTTAAAGCCGACCATACAAAAAATTTCTATAGCCGACCATAGGACATTTTTGTATGGGTATTTATTGAGCAAGCAATAGATAGTTGTAGCTAACTAGTGATATGCCGTAGAAAAAGCAATAAATATACATAAAGGAAAACATAGAAAAATCTATAGACAGCCATAGAAGCGGCTATAGCTAGTCGGCAATTTTCTACAGCCGACCATGCAAAGGATTTTTTATAGCCGACCATGGACCATTTTTGCACGAATCCCGCTAACCGTGACTACGACTCTAGTACATTAGCCTTCTCTTTGAATTGATCAGCTATTGAAAAAATGCCAAAGAAATCAAAAAGGAAAGGAATCAGTCGGATATTTATATATGGCTCAAAGTAATAATGAACCATGCTAATTCTCGGACGAGTTTATGTTAAATTTGAGAATACATTGTAGCACTAAAGGACAATGGCAGAAAGAGGAGAACTGGGCACCACTGAACGCTATTCTCGATGTTATGAACGCTCCTTTGAGGCATGCACAGTATGGGTTGTTACGAATGACAATTTGGCTTCTTAGTAGATGTTACCCTTATAAACACACTGAGGTCAGAAAATATGCGCTTTTCGACGCCGCCATAAAGAGTCCTTGCACTTCAGAAGAAAGGTCTACAAGGATCCTATGCTGGCTTCTTTGCATCGCAGACGGCCGAAGCAACCGGCGGCTCGAAACCGGGTCCATGTCGTTACTTTTGGTCGTTCGAACACGCTTCTGGTGTGTTCAAGCGAATCCAAAGGAGAGAGGTCACCCCCCTTCACCATCACCGCTTCGGATTAGTTTATTTATGCTGGGTCCCCGCTATCTGGACCGTCCGATTCCGAACTCTAAATCAAGGATTCGGGACAAGAGAGAACCGTTGAGTGGTTTATAGCTCCAGCCCGGTTCACCAATCGGTGATCCGCGGAAGGAAGGTCGTTTAATCCTTGGCCCGAGAACAAATTGACGACAGGTCTCCGTCTTCCTTGGAGCAGGCATCGGTCCATTTCAAAAGACGCTGGCGGTTCTCACTCCACTTTTAGGAAGTGGATAAATGCTTTATGGTCCTTACAGAGATACGCTTACGACATGAACGCTTACAAGCAAGGCTGGATATAGACCCACTCATGTTTACAAACAAACCGGAGCGCCCCTAGCGGACGCCACCGATGACGCGCATGCGCGATGGAGTGTGGGGAAGAAGCTCGCCGTCGCCCATAAATAAACCCTAGGAATACAATGTCGTCGGCGTCGGTTTGAGTCTCCGTTCTCTTTTTCGCGTTGGAAGTGTCGATTCTAGGTTTTCATAGCGATGTCTGACTACTTTTGCGGCCTCAGCGAAATAAACGAGGCTTTTTACACTTCAAAACTTCGCGTGAATAATGTGACATGCGGCAATTCATTCCGCGTGAATGCCGCTGAATGGATTCTAAAGCATGATTCGCGTGATGAGGTCCTGCTCGCAATTTTCAGTCATGACGTCGCTCGGTATGCAAAAGCGTGAACCGTAGCTCAGGTGTCGACGTCGATACTGAACATCGCAAGCAGAGTCGGACCACGTGAATCCGGCATAACAAGTCGGTGATGGCCACTGGTAACAATTATCAACATCTCAATAGACGAGTATATACTGTTTACACCGAGCCTTCTTACCCAACCAACCTTCAAACTTAAACATCTTTTGAGGTTTGCACTTACTTCTTATCGCAATTACCGGGTCAACGTTTGGTCTACAGGCCGCTGTCGCTTGAACAAGCAGACGACAACAAGTAGAAACGTTCGAGAGAGCAGACGACAGCTCTAACGATCAAGCGGCCGTTTGAACTAAAGCAGTGAACGTAGTACGCAGGCGGTCCGTAAAACTTGGCGGTTTTCCCGCGTTGATGTTGGAACACAAAAAAATGAATCTGACGACAACAAGTATCCATGAATTCAACCCAAAGTTCTTCCTGCCCAAGCAATCGTGGTCCGACGGCGTCTTGCTTTTCCTTTTTACGTCCCCTCTCCACGTTCTCGGACGAACCGAGCTGACTAAGAACACATGAAAACTGACCTTCAAACCTTTACCGACTCTTTTGGTACAGCCCCAGTCTCGGCGTTCTGATGAGAAAGCAGGTTGGTGTCTGTTTTCTTACAAAACAACACAGGAATGCACGTCGTGCATGGTGACTTCCGCCCACAGCCCCAGACCGGAAGTGCGCCCGACGCGCCGTGACGTAACGGAGCGTAGTTAGTGTGTAGTGGAAGTGAATGATTAGTTTAGAAAAGAACTGCTGAATAAAAAGCGTATACCCCACACGCTGCTCTTGGATTAGTGAACTGCTGTTTTATTGGTTCATTCGTAACACAGTATTACACCGTATCTTAAGGGATATTTTGTAATGTTTTATAATAAATGCGGGGTAGCAGTACAACACTGTAGGCTCTAATTTGTGTATTACTAAAAGTGCGTACTAATAGTGCACCGAAACCAGCGCAGCGTCAATTCCACCGTACGTTGTGCCAATACACACAGGAACCTGACATGTCTCTTTGTACTGAAGATACTATGACTGCGCCAACGCGCGCTCCTAGGCGGGTTCGGCTGCCCTAACCCTTTGAAGCATCTGATCTGGTAATATATTCTACTTTTAATGTTACTACTGTTTAGTTTGCCACATTCCAGGTACCATAGACGAGGTTGAAAGTGAGGGGTAGCAACAGCCGTTTATTTAGCTCTGACGTCATGAGACAGTGGTTTTGCTAACTTAGAAACAGAACACGCAAAGATGCACCACTCTTAAAAGATATAAGTTATTTCGCATGCGCCTAATCCACCGCTCTTGTGACTAAATTCGTTTTATTTTTTATTCGACAACGCTAACAGTCCCCACAGCGGTGGCCATGATTGGGATGAGCAGCAAACAGGAGTGGACATGAACAAAACACAACAAAAAAACATGGTTCACAAAGTAAACATTACTAGGACTCTATACGGTTATATATCAAGTACAAAAAGAACACACAATACGAAATAAAGTACTTTGAAGAACAGTTTCAGAGACACGGACTCATTTTTTCGAATACCTTATAAATTCTTGAACTGTGTTGGCTTCAACAGTGCTTTCTGGCAGCGCGTTCCTCTCCCTTATTGTTCGGGGGAAATATGCATTTTAAAGAAATGTTTGGCGTAACGATATTCTTAAGAGTTCTAGTATGTTTATTTCGCGTAATTATAGAAGTATGGGGTTGCATTAACCTATCACTGTCCATCAGAAGTGTCCCATTTAATATCATGTAAAGCAGTTTCAAGCGCTTGTTCCTCCACCTTTCTTCCAGTAGATTGACTCCTTCCTTGGAATACAGTTCCGTGGGCGAATGTTGCCTCCTATATTTCAAAAAATAAAACGCAGCGCGAATGTTTGAATACTCTCAAGTTTTAATACTAACTTCGAAGTATACGGGCCGCAGACGTCACTGGCCTATTTTGAACTTGATCTTATTAACATTTTAAACACTAACAGTTTGGTTTCCGGGGCTGCCATTTTTAATTTCATTCTTAGAGGCCAGGGCTTACCTGTAACTTACTTAATTATATTATTAATGTGCATCTCCCATCGTAGATCGCTAGTCATTGTTACCCCTAAGTATTTGAATTCGTTTACTCTAGACCAGTGGTACTCAAATGGGGGTACGCGACGGCATTCTAGGGGTCCGCGAAACACGGCATCATCAGTAAATCCGGGCAATAAAAGTTGTATTTGTTTTTCAAATTAGGAAGAAACGTTTCAATTCTCGGGCGAGTTTTTTCGTGTGTCTGTCAATGAGAGAAGTATACTTGACACAGTCACATAGTTGTATTAATTTATTAAATCATTATCATAATTAACTTATACCTTTTTCTTCCCCCCACCATGAACTGGGTCCTACATCATCTACAACGACTCGCAAGGGGTCCGCGAAACATTAATTGTTGAGAACCACTGCTATAGACAAAGATATTTCATTTGAGTGGTGGGTATGCCCTGCAGGAGTTTTTTTTTATGTGTGATTAACAGGCAAACGGTATTTTCCAGGTTTAAAGACATATGGCAGCTTTCACCACTACTTGCTAATTTTTTTTTTTTTGTAAAGTTTCGTTTAGTTCGATGTGGCATTTATATAAGCATTCAACATGAAATCATCAGCAATGAGCCTTGCTTTTGCAGAAATGTCACGAAGGACGTCATTACTAAAAATTAAAAATAGCAAGGGACCTAGCTAGAACTGAGCCCCGTGGGACTCCCGAGTAAACGTCTTGTGACATTGAATGATGTCCATCGATACTAACGAACTTTTTTCTAAAAGTCAAGAACGGTTCAATCCATTACAGGAGTTTTGGATTGTTTAGCGAAAGTTAGAGTTTAAAGAGCAGCTTATTATGGTTCACCTTTTCGAATGCTTCTGGAAGTCAAAAAATATTATGTCGACTTGGCCTCTATTATCAATGGTCAAAGAAAAATCACGAATTAGTTCAGTTAGTTCTGCAGTGGTTCATAAACCCTTTCGATATCCGTGTTACTTGCTATCAGGTACATGATAGGCATCTAAATACGTTCTTATGTGTTTGTAAGTGACGTGCTTTAGCATTTTTACAACAGGTAGATGTTGAAAAAATGGGTCTATATTTATTAACTGAGCTAGCGTTTCCAGTTTTATAACAGGTATTATTTTATTGATCTTCTAGATCCATCTGCCAACGATTTCTTAAAGTCGAGACAGATACTGCGCATACCATTCATTGTAACGATATAAAAATTCTTTTAATATATTATCTGGACCAGCTGCATGCTTATGTTTCTTCACCGATACGAAATTCTAAAGATAAAATACCTTGTTCTGATATTTGTACATCGTTCATTGGTGGAATACGTTAAGATAAGGAAAACTGCTCTTGATCATGATTATCAGTAGAAGAACCAGTAAAAAAATATTCATTAACGCAGTTTGCATTTTGTTTCTTATTTTTAATAACCCTATCTTATACTGTCACCTTGGTAACTCCTTTTTTGATTGTGGTTAATTAACGACAAAGCCTTTCCAGTGAATATCTTATTAAGTGTTACATTTTAACATTAAAAAAATAATTATCATCCCTTTATTTTTGTTTTAAGTTCGTTACACAGTATCCGTATTTCAGCCTGTAGGCTCCCATCACGTTTCCCTCTCGCTTTTGTTCTACACCTGGTTAAGCGTCTTTTGTGCTGAATTATATTCCTTGTAATCCAAGGACTGTAAGGGTTACGTTTGTTTACTCGCATTGAGACAGACTTACGGATGCATTCTAGTACAATATTTTTTTTTTTAATTAAACCATAGCTAGTCCACTCCAAACAGGGGGTTCTTAGCAAGGTGCTCAAATGCATCGAACTTAAAGACTAGTTGATCAGTAATTAATTCTTCACCAGCTTTAACATTTCTATTGGAAGATGTTTACACTTTATTAGGGGAGCCTTTAACGATAGTTCGATGTGTGCCATAATGTGATCTGAAATTCCGAGGTAAAGTTTGGAATCGTATGTGTCACTTGCGAGGTTCTCACTGACAAATATCAGATCTATTAGGTATCGCATCTGCCCTTGTACTCTAGTATGCTCCTTGTGCAAAAAGGCTCAAATTGTGCGAGAAGGCTAATTCCAAACGTTCTTCAGAGCATGACACTTCACTATCCCTACTTCCTAGAGTAGCCCAGTCTATCCCGCGGAGGTTAAACTCCCCCATCATAATAACTTTCTTAGAACTTACTTTTAAATTAAAAAGTAACTCATTAATCTCCTTAAAATATCCAGTAGGCATTTGTGGACGGCGATACACTGCACCTACTACTACTAACTCACTCTTTTTTAACTTGATCCTACACCATACATTTTCAGCACCTAGAGCACGTTCCATTTGTTTATACGTCTTGAGTCGGTGCGGAGGGACAGAGTCCGGTTTATAAGAGGAGCGAGGACCGGACCTATGCAGGTTATAATGGGCAAAAGGTTGCGTCCGTGTTCTTTTTATATGAATCGAAGTATAACGGAAGTAAGCTTGGCCATGAAATGTACCTTTAGTGTCTCGGCCATTGAGACGATTTACTTCTAGTGCCTTTTACAGCGGTAGCTGCTATTGCCCCTTCCCGGCAAAAACAAAGGTCATGTACGAAGGCAAAGCCCCACTCTACAGCAGAGGCACTGCTCTCGCTCTCCCAGTCGTTCCTCACACATACGCGCACACTGCTGCGAAGCTCTCTATAGCTCCCCCCCCCCCTCCCCCCCTGTTCCCCCGTGCCGTGAAGGCCGCCACTGTTCTGAAAAAATTATGTAATCACAGGAAGAGCGCCCCCCCCCCCCCCCGCCCGCCCGCCCCTCTTGGCATGCCGCCAATGCAAAATAGTAAAAACCCACATGGTCGCGCTGTGCGGACGCGCTCTGTCGTCTGCCTACCGCCGCCGCCCAGGTTCCGTTCTTGTGTGCTTTCCGGGAGCGTACGTATCAGGCCAAATAACGAAACACATACAAAAAAGCATGTCTGTCTCCTTCTACAACACACGCAATATCTCGCAAAATCATTCTACCATATCACACATGATACATCTCCTCAAACAGGTGTCCTACATCAGTTCCACTAAAAGCAAACAACCCATTGCACACATTGTACAGCGCACTGACTGAAGGCACATTTTCGTGAACATAACTTTGCACAACGCAGCAGCTTCCGCTGCCAATCGCAGTACACATTGCGTGGTTGTTTGAATGTTTTATTCTTTTATTAAGTTCCTCATTTTTGACCACAGTCTCGGTCAATCCTTACCGTAATCCGGAAACTCAGTTAACGGTCGTCGTCATGTAAATATGGGGCGAAGAAACGCGTTCTAATGGCATTGCCTGAATATGCGACGAACAAAGGCGTTGCCATGGCATTGCCGTTACAACGCCATTTTTTTTTTTTTTGCCCATGTTTACATGGCGGCGACCACCGAATCGATGTCGAACAGGTGAGATAGGGAGCCCAACACTTGCCTGACCAGTATGAAGCCGGCGTGCGGCGGACGCTGTCGACACCGCGCAGGGAGCGCCTGTCTCGGGCGAGTCGTCACATCGTCACTTTAGAAAACGAGCGTATCAGGTGTCATACACACGAACGCTGAGGATGACATCCCGGTTGAGAAAGCCGTATACAAGCCCTGCTTCCAACAGGCGCTCGTTTCCCTCCGTCGCTATAAAAATGCGCGTGCGCATCGAAACTTCTCTTGGTGCGACGATGGTATCGAAAACCAGCCGTGCCAACGGAGTGAAGAAGCAGACCGTAGGCACGGTACAGGCGTAAGATAAGCCTGATGTAGCCGACCGGGCGGAGAGCAGATGATGAAAGCTTTAACGATGAAAGCTTTAGCGTCGGTGCTAAGGCAGTCTTGAATTGAGGTTTTTTTCAGCGTGTCTGAGAATGAGGTCGTGCATGGTCCTGGGGTATTTAAACCACGACCACATCCTTGGCCGGACGTCACCGTGTTCGGAGCCATCGACAGAGCTGTCACATTCCAGCGCGGTTACCGTACAAACGGAAACTAATCTAAATTTTCTATGGTTTGTATCCGCAACCAAAACAAGAAAACCTGACTGTAGCAAGACTGAAATCCGAAAGGGACAAGTCCGAGGCTGACTCGGCGGAGGGCGCATATGCTATACGTGAGCGCATCATCCCGTGCGTCGTCTTTCCGTGTCACCTAAAAAATGTATTAGGGGATTTTTTTTTTCTTTTTGGCTGGGAGATGAGTTCACAAACAGACTCAATAAATGTCCAAGATATTGTTCTTAGTTCGGCGATTGGCGTTCGATGGTTAGTGTGCCCTACGTCCAAATGCATAGGCCAACTCTGAATTATTCGACTCTGATGGGAGTTAAAGACCGACGACCAGTTCGCGCTCTCCACTTTTTTCCCACTTCCTTCTCTCCCGTTTCTACGCTGTCCACCGTTGACTGTTTCGTACTCCCCCATGATAAGGAGGATCTTCTGCCTCGCAGAATCTCGAGTCTGGTCGTCGGCCTTTAAAGTTCTTTTAGACCAACGACCTGTTTACAAACAAGCCAGCGTTTGCCCATACGAGGTGGGGGCACTGCACGTGCCCAGAAACTAGGGCCGGCTTGCTAGAACAGCGTCTCAGCTGAGACCGGGTGAAAAGAAGCACGTGCAGCACAGTCTGGTGCGCGCGACCGTCTTGAGACGCGGTTTGAGTCCCGCTCAGCTCGTGCTATGGTTTCGGCAGTGCTTTTTTCACCCAGTCTCAAATAGGCGCCGTTTCTTAGCAAGTCGGCCCAGATTCGCGTGAGAGCAGGCGTCTGTGTACGTGCGCAGTACGGACAGCAGCGCCCCCACAGCGGCGTGACGTCAGAGAAATGTGTTGGCGTATAGTCACCGACGGCTTATGGGGAACGCAGGGCGTGGCCTATTATGTTAATGCCCGCCCCACGCTCTGTGATTGGTTCTTCGACGTTCCTATTGGCTAATGTAGAAATTCCATTGGCTGTGGAGGAATAATGAGATGTTTCGGCCGCCGCCAACCCCTGGCTTTCTTGAGTTCTTGGTTGCTATAGATGAAAGGCGCACTTCTTGTTTTGTATAAATTGCGACGTTTTTAAAGCATAAAATGCTTTTTAACGCTACCCCCCCCCCCCGTCTTACCCCCCTATCCTAAAATGGTTTTCTTCCATTTTCCGCCACGTTTAGCGGGGAACATAGCGTCCCGTGACGCAACCTTACCTTACACCTTGGGGAAATTGACGGCAAGTGAACTCTCGGCTACGTTTGGCGGGAAAATTAACGTCTTGTGGCCAAAAGCATCAATTTAGTTTCCCCGCTAAATTTAAGGGGGGGGGGGGGGGATGGGAAACAACATCACGTGACCTGATTTCACGGGGACTCTACAACTATTCAGTTTCTCCGCTAAATTTAGCGGGAAAATATGCGTCACGTGACACAACAATAGCCTCACCAATTCCTCATAATTAGGGTACTACATTTTCGAATAAATCCAATAAAATCCGGAAACCACTCTCCCGTAAAAATATTTCAAATTCGGATTTATCCGAAAAACTCCGAATTCGGAAACTTTGTCGCAAAAAAATACAATAAAAAGAACCTCTTCCAGTAGCTAAAGACAATTTCTTCGTCCACTTTTCATCGTTTCCAAGCTCGTTCTTTCCACCTTTGCCCTTTTCAAATCCTTAAAAATGTATATCCTCGGAACCCTTATCACAGAAGTCAGGAGTCCTCCTCACGACAGTGGCCAAACCAAGGTCGAAAACGAAGCCAGTTTAAGCGGGAAACTTCCTTCCAGATACCTTACTTTCTAGGACCTTCACTCGCCCTCGTGTGTCCTTTTGTTGCAGACTGAACATTTTCAAACGTTCTCCTCTCATCCTCGTTGACGACAGAAATTCGAGATTCAGTCAGTTGCAACATTGGAAACATTGGAACATCCAACAATGGAAAATACGCATGCATATATTACAAGTTGTAACTCGATTTCAGTTTCATCACATATGTTCGCAATAGTGGCTGGACAATGAAACTGTAATCCCTTATGTGAATTTGTGTATTACAAGTTGTATCAAGCATTCGTTTTTGCCACAAATTATCTAAATAATAACTGGATAAAATTGTACATGCTGCTTGCACTGTCCTTTATTGCTGCACTCAGACATGAACCTATTTGAAGTTGAACACCCTGAAATGCTATACATCACTAAAAACCCGTATTTCGAGTGTCATAAACGCATACTCCGAAAAACTCAAAATTTCGAACAAAAAATAAAAACTCAAAAAAAGACAGCCTCAATTTTTAAAAATAAATTTCGAAAACGCAGAATCCTACCTATAATGCAATTTCATGCATTATATGCAGGACTTTGAAGGTAAAGGTCGTTGCCAATGTTTCATGGACCGACTTGCCTGCCGATGCACGTTTCAGAATGAAAAGGGCACTGAGAAATAGCAGATTGAACAGGAAAATGCAGATATCCATCGCACCTTTAATACATCCTTGATTTAAGAACGCTTTATCCGGCCCTGCTAAAGTTCTCCACTTTAAATATTGCGAAGATGGTCGAAACCTCAAGGTCCCCATATAAGCCAATTAGTCATAACGACAGAACTTTGCCATTCGCTTCACATCTATTGATAAAAGTGTCAAGCGCAGTTAACCTTACCATGTGCACCGTTTGGAAACAAGTTCTAGGAGACCTTCATGCTTCGGATAACTTTCGATTACTTTCTTTGGCGTACACTGAAACAGCTAAGGAACAGTGAGAATACGCTCCTTCGCAGTCTCGGGTGTTACTTTTAAAAAGTAATTAGTTAGTTACAGATAATTTGTCAAAATTAATTTAAGTTACAGTTACTTAAAACTAAAAGCTTCTCGTTACAGTTACTTTGTCATAGTGACTTAGTTACCTTCAAGATACTTCATTTTTCTAAATTTAGTGGTGAAGACATTGATGACAACACACAATGAGTACGATTTATAATTATTTTTGAACTCTAAGAAAACTGTTCACACGGAAATAATAAAAACACAGAAAATATACGAGGGACAGACACACACAGTTCTTTCAACGAGCAACTACATTTAAATGATGCCCATTACACTATGATGAACCACTTTGGTCACAGAGAAAATTAAGTGAAGACGAAAATACTATAAGATACTAAAAAAGATAAAAATAAAGATAGCTGAATTTAACGTCCTGAAAAGGAAGTCAAATTCTTTCTTCCTTTTCAGGAAGTTAAATTCAGCTATCTTTATATTTATCTTTTTCTAGTATCTTACAGTATTTACGTCTTTACCTAATTTTCTCTGTGACCAAAGTGGATCATCATAGTGTAATGGGCATCATTTAAATGTAGTTTCTCGTTGAAAGAACTGTGTGTGTGTGTCCCTCGTATTTTCTGTGTTTTTATTCTTTCCGTGTGAACCGTACTTCATCCAACGCGCTCTGCTACGTTTATCTAAGAAAACTCTTATTTAACCTTTTGAGTTATATATTATTACCTCCCATGACTTTCTTGAATCAAAGCATTTGCTGTTTCGATGCCAGGTGGACCAAAAATAAATTATTTAGTTCAAGTTGTAACAGAGCTGCAACTCCTTTCCAAAGATCACTTAAGTTTCCCCTTTTGACGCTGAACAGATCCCGCCCCTCGGTAAGGACGCGCTAAACGGGTGGGCTGAATGTCAGTGCAGTCTTTAGACGTAAGAAAACATTCCTAAAGGCGGGAAAGCCGTTGAAACTGGAGAGCGCTGTCGAAGTTTTAGCCCTCCATCGTTCCGTCTCCATGCCTTGCGGTAGTGTCCAGAATTAAATGTCGAAACTCACCAAGAGGGGATTATGAAAGTTGGGGAGAAAGGACCTCCAGGCTGTGCACACTTTTTTTCCAGTGTTCGCGGTGAGCAGTGAAGTTATGTAAACTATATTCGGACAAGGCCAAAGCGCAATTCATAGCCGGGCCACGGTAACCTCCCGTTCGTCGATCATGGCTGTCTATCTTCGAGCTATAACGGTTAATTACCATCCAACGATTTTCCTTCTTCCTCGTGACGGTCTTTTCTTTTTCCTTTCTTGGCTGACAGGAGAGGGAGATAACGATGAACAGATGGGTACATTACAATATTAGGGAGGAGAGCGGAACTCTGAACTATTTGGAACTGAATTTTGTGGAAAAAAACCGTGTCAAATAAGGTGCAAAAAAGCGCACAAAAACAACAAAAAGTCGTCTCGAAATCTTTTTTGCTTTTCTTCTTAATTTTTTTCTATGCAACACAGTACAAAAGACTCGACCGTCCGTCACGGGCTCACGGCACCTGGGAAAGGGCAAGTCGACCAGTAGAAATATTGTCTGTGGCCCCGTTCAGACAGTAGAGAGTTTTAGGGAACCGGAACCAAATACAATCGATAAACAAAAAGGATCGATTTTTGGTGTTTTGTTTTTTTTTTTTTCAGTTTACCCGATTTATACTCTCGGGGAATAAAATAGTTCCTCGACCGTACATGGTAACTTGTTTTGTAAGTCATACGTTCTCATTGGGCAAGCTTTGGTGTTTTACATCAGCCAAATATGATGTTTACTCCAACCACGTCCTGATATGCTGAAAAGTCGCCGACAGCAAACTCGATTTGACACACAAAAAAGAACACGCTCGCGCGCGCTTATCATCAATATTCGAAGTCGTCTGCCAGCGATCCCGTGTCTTTCCTTCGAGGCCCACTGCAGGGTTGAGTATTAAGAAAGTTATGGACAAATAAAACTAGGAATATTAAATCGCGTAGAAAATACAAAAATAACAAAATATACTCACTTTCTCAAGTTGAGGCGGTCATTTTTCGTGTCCAAAGTTACGAGGAGGTCAATCCGTTCCTTCGCTTCTCGCAACGAGAAGTTCTTTTTCGACGCCGCGTTTAAGCCTTTAAGGACGTCATTCTAAAGTGCTGGAGTAAAAAGAGGATTAGCGCCTAGCACCTCCCGAAGTAGGAAGATATTCCGCTGAAACCCGCTTACGAGGAGGAGGCGGAGGGACGGAGGTAGACACGGCGCTCATGTTGCTCTCTTACGGTAAAGATAGCAGACGATCACGGTCCTACGCCCGCGAACCGATCGTTGAGCCGTGTACGGTACGACCACAAAAAAAATAAATAAAGGAAAACCTGTAACTTTACTGCTGTGCACTTATTCAAACTATCACTCAATATATAAAGGGCTCGTTTTATAGCATATATGTGATTAGCATCAGTACACAAATTTGTAATTCATGCAACATTTTTAAACTAAAAAGTATCCAGAGCCGTGATGCAGAAGGCTGTTGCTCACTCTGTTAGACACTACAGATAACCCTCAGTCATAAAGCATCTGTAAAAACGGGTGATAAGTGCTCGAAATGCACATCCCAACGTTTGTATGAAAAAAAAAAGAAAAGAACTTAAAATATGAACAAAAAATTTAAAATATGAAGAAAAAAAACTTAAAATAGTAAAAAAAACTTAAAATATGAAAAAAAACTTAAAATATAAAAAAAGCTTAAAATATAAAACAAAACTCAAAATATGGAAGAAAAAAAAAAGGTGTATGGGCCAACCGGATTTAAAATCTCCATTACCGCTCCCCTACGAGCTCACGAAATCGACGCTCCAATCTACTGAGCTACTGAGCAGACGATTTTCGCCTTTGCTAAACTTTAATTTATCTCTGAGGATGTCCTATTGCGTTTCGTTCTGTATTCTTTTTCTCATTTGCTGATTCCAACTTTATGCACTTGCTGTCACATATGGCGCTCCTGCCAGGTCCTACCACGGGTTATTTCATTCACGTTTGAAGCCACGGCCCGCTGTATCCGCCAGCGAAATAGCCGTTTTGCTAATCAAACGCGACTGTCCATGTCGGCCATTGGTCGTGCCGGTCGTGCCTTTTACGGTTCGACCAGCGCATTACGGTAAGATCGCAGAAGACTCGCGCATGCGCAGTTCTTACCGGAGGGCCCATCGTACCGTATCGGATGTGCAAAAATGGCTCCCTAAAACTCCCTACTGTCTACTTGCGGTGCCCCGCTTTCGCAAAGAAAGTTAGCTGCGACTGCTCAGTGCTGCGGCACCGGCGACTTCGGCGTTAAACAGTTCACCGTCAGGTGCGTACACGTCGCGTGTTTCCGCGAGGAGACCCTGTCGCTTGGCTGAAGAGGCGCGGGTGTTCGACGAGGCCGGAAAGGGTGAGGGCATCGGCACAGAAAGGTTGAAATTAAGCAAATGCTAAATGCGCTTTTCCGTGCAATCAAAAAGGAAAACAAAAACCAGTAGAGAAACGTTTGCCTTCTGCGCCGGCACTTTACTCCGACAAAAAAAAAATGTTGAGTTCTCGTTTTATTTTTTCTTGTCTAATAAGGGGCCAACCTCCGCACATGGTCGAATACGCCGTGTTCACAAAATAGGGTTATTTGTTTCGCGAATCGGATTTGTATATTTACATATACTTTTAAGTTAATTTTTTCAGAGAATTATCTAATTTATCGTTACAGTTACTTTAAAAAAATGTATCAGGTTACAGTTAAAATTACAAAAAAAAAAGAAATATTGAGTTACAGTATCACAATGCAATTATCGCGATACTACCCAAGACTGCAGCTCCTTCATAAATTAGTGTGTTTTTTTTTTTTTTTTTTCATTCCTTCCGTCTTGGTGACGCTAACCGCTCGCGTCGGTTTACGCCGCGAAGAACACCGTTTTTTCAGACAATGGCTTAAAACACCGAAAATGTAAAAAACAAAAAAACAAAAACTTTGGCACGTTTTTTTTTTCTTTGAGTTGGGCATCGCAAAGTGTCGACCAGCGAAACTCTTTGCTGTGCGCCAAAGAAAGAAGCCTAGGAGTCGCTCAGCCGGCCATGCTATCGTAGTCGGTGTATAACGTACGCAGATGATGTTGTTTGCTCCAGTCAGTCTGTTCAACGTGCTCCCTCTTCGTGGTGTTCTGTGCGCCTAATTCTTTGTCCTTTTTGAAAAGCGATGGTCTGTGTCAATTGGTTCATCAAGTGGTGGACAGTGTTCGTGTGACACTTTGACGTCGCATGACGTAAGTCACGTAGCACCTTAAAGCCACGTGATGCTCAATTTCCACTAAATCTAGATAAACAAAATGTCCTCTGACTTTATTGCAAACAAAATTTCCGCTAAATTTAACGAAATATTTATTTCCTAAATTCAGCAAAATGTACTTAACAATATATTTTTCCAGGAGTGGTTATCACTTGACAGAAATATGAATAACAACAAAGACTTTTCTTAACTCAGGCGTTTTGGCAAAAGGCTTCTTTTCTCTCCTTCCAATGTCACGTGCCATTGAGACGTCACAATAAAGCAACGCAAAGATTCCCCGCTAAATAAAGGGGGGGGGGGGGGGAGGGAATGTTTTTCGCTGAATTTATCAGGTTACGACGTACATATAGGAAGTATTCACTGGCGGCCATAGCTGTGTGCGCGACTGCTGAGCGCGTGCTGATGGCGAGCTTCCACAGTTCTTTTGTAACGTGCATTCCGCACCCTCAAGTTTGCCGGTCTTAGCAGCCTATTAATGTGGGCTCGTTCTGAGCGTGCGCTCTAAACAGCACCCACAAATATGGCGCCCAGTGAATACTCCTTATACACATATAAGGTCTGCTGCTAACCTCGGCATTAACGGCCATCGCCGTGAAATCGCCGAGACAAACATAGGGACGAAGAGAGACCAAAGGCTGATTAACCGTTTGCTGCTTCCTTAAGGTGCTTTATGTTACGCAAGCTAACGTCTGATTAAGGAGAGAGTCACTGGGACATATGTGCTTCACATTAGGCGTGGCAACCAGTTCAAGGAGTAGTCTTGCACGCGACATTCGAGGCATAGATCTTTCGGTGACTTATAAGTTTGTAACGTAAGGAAACGTAAGCAAGCTCCCCTGTGTGAATGTGCCTTAAAGAAATACCTCAACGAAATTTGAAATCTGCCCGTCGTGTTCAGAAATTGGCTGAATATAATCCATATTATCCGGAAAAGAGAATCGCGCGTTTGTATTTTAAGCCTCATGACTGTATTTTTTGTTATAAACGGCCGAATTTGGCAAGTGCTCGGAGAGAAGCCAGCGGAGAGCACGTGACAACAGGCGCAGTCGTGACGATAGCCTGTCTCGGGACGAGCAAAGCTGCGGCAAGGCTGACGTCGGCAGGATGCCCTAGCCGTTTCAGGCACCGCAGCGACCGAAGCACGCCAGCGATCGAGTCACCGCAACCAACCGCAAAGCTGCTTTTGTATGGTTTGAGTAATGGGTTAATCTTCTAATATTCTTGTAGACGGAGAGCAGCGACGTCTGGGCAAATCTGATTGGTACAATCAAATCGTTTAGCCAAGTTGGAGACGTGTTTGTCCCTGTGTATTTTTTTCTACCACTGTAAAAGTATTTTGCCGCCTGCTCTAGTTTCGGGATAAGGTCATGATAAACTGAGTCCACCGTTTGCAGCGATAATCACTTCATAATACGGCTTAAACAAACCACTCATATTTCTCTCGAGAAATCATGTGCCCGCATTTTCGTATAGCATTTTTTCAGAATGATAAATGATGACAATCATCTTCCAAAGTAACAACAAAAGAACAGGTTATCTGACATCGAACACACCCTTGTACGCCGAACATTGGTCACTTAAACGATACACAAAAAATGAACCTTTATTCAGTCTCCCCTCATCCCCCCCCCCCCCCCCCTCTTTTAAACTGAACAACGAATCCAAACTTCGCGAAGAAGGACTTGTAGTTTTCAAGATTGACCTTTCAAAAGCCCTGCACTCTTCTTCACTTGCTCGCCTTGTGGACAGCAACAACGAGAAGCGACTGTTGTTAAGTTGGACTCTGTTAGATTGAAACGTGTGAGGTTGTTGTAAAACGCTCGTGCGATGTGGGGTAACAGTACATTTGGCTCGTCTGAATCATCCACCACAAAACATTAACATGGTTTAGAGCTGAGATTTTTTAAAGGTAAAAAGATCAACAAATGAAACACTGCTTCCGTTTGTTTTCTTCTCCTGGTGACCTTTCATCTTGGCATTCAAATTCGTATGTTGCCATTTCATGGGATAGATAAAAAAACAACAAAAAGAACTGTTTTATCCAAATGGAAACGGTTATCTTCAAAATAGAAATGTTACGTATATGTAACAATACGTTCCAGTTTTTTTTTGTTTTTTTTACTGTAACGGAAACGAGTTCCTTTTTCACGTATGGAACGTATAACGTGAACGCGTTCCAAAAATTAGAAGGGACGAGGAACGAGCTTGCGTTCATTTTTTTTTTTTTTTTGAGGAACGTGCACAACACTGGTATTGACCTCTTGTGTCGACAGGAACTGTTGGGCAACAGGCAGGCTTAGGAACCTTGTTTTCAAGGGGGCCAATCTAGCTGTTAATAGCCATGTCTACGTCCACTTTTTTGTGTGTTTTTTTTTTGCTTTCCCATGGCAGTCTTGAACTCCCAAGCTCTTTCATTTCTGAGCAGCATGAGACACGAATACTGAAAGCGAGCAGAAAATCTTATAGACATCTGAAAAAAAAAAAAAAAAAAAATCAGTTCACGCTCTTTTCAAATGCAGGAAGAAAATAAAAACAAAGAAAACGAGCAAGACGAGAAGAGTTTAGTACATGGTAATCCCAGGTATAACTTCCTTGAGACCATATTTTGGGATTTCATTGTCCTCTGTGCGAGTACGTGTAAACTGGATCACTAGCGTCCCCACTTGGTGCTTTCTTTAATCAAAAAAGGAACCGCGAAGCAACGGAGATTCACGGCAGGCTAACCAGATGGACCCTTTTTCGGCGTCAGATGAATTGGTGTCACACTCTTTCCTGTGACGCGTCGGTCTCCGAAATGGCTATTGGCTGGAGCAGTTTCTCTGTTGATCCCACTGAAAGAAAGACGGAGGAAAAGGGAAATGAAATACTGACAGAGTCAGAAGTAAAAGAAATATATACATTGTGCAAAGGGAGCAGGAACCTTATTTAATTGCGAGGCAGTGCCCGTGACTGCGGCGGCTCTCGGGAACAGCGCGAGCGATGAAAAAATGGGAGATCAGAGCTGTCTTCAGATCCCGCCTAGGGGGAAATCATGTCTCGCATTTGGCCACTCCGAAACCCTTTCTACGCCAATGTTCCGTTCTTCTTTTGTTAGATTGATTTGATTGTGTATCCATCTTTTTTTTTTTTTTTTTTTTTTTTTGTCCTTTGGCTTGGTCGAAGCTTTCCGCGTTTAGCTTCATTACCGTTTAATCCTGGCGGAGAGAAGGCATATGGGAACCGGTTGTCATCAGAGAATCTATCTTTAAATATTTTGCTCTTCTTCTGTGCATATGCTACAATCAGTCTTGGAGGTAACGCGTTACTAGTAACGACGTTACTGGTAACGCGTTACATTTTTCGCTAACGCAGTAACGTACTCGTTAGTATTCTGAATGACTAACGAGTAAAGTATTTCCGTTACTTTTTTACGGTATCGGCTATCAAATTACGTTACTCGTTACTTTTGACCAAAACTGGTGAAATACATCAGGTATTTGGGAAAAGGTCACGACGCCTGATCTAACGTTGAGAATAGCGATCTTGTGCATAAAACTGGAGACGTTAGGGGAACTAAATTATGTCACTAAGCTCGATGGAGGATCTAGCTTCTCTGCTCGAGGGGCAACTACTTGCGCTCGAGCACGCAATGCCCAGGCAATGCCCTATCTTGCTGCTAAGACTTCTGAACCTTTGATTTCCTAAAACGGTTGGTTTTTTTACTTATCTGTTCATCTATTCACCCATCCATCTCAAAATCCGGCACAAGCTTATCGCTGCACGGAACCAGCATCAGTCACAGTAAACTTAAAAAAAAAAAAAAAACTTTCTGATTAAAAAAGACATCCGTTTAAAGGCGACATTATCTCGCTTCTCGAAGGCGAAACAAACCTTCGGATACCAGCTA
Organism: Ixodes persulcatus; assembly: GCA_013358835.2. Taxonomy (NCBI): domain Eukaryota; kingdom Metazoa; phylum Arthropoda; class Arachnida; order Ixodida; family Ixodidae; genus Ixodes; species Ixodes persulcatus. The sequence goes on from JABSTQ010009062.1 coordinate 310,644, forward strand.
ATTCCGTTCGTCCTCCTTTTTTTTTTCTTTTTTCATAGTGTCACCACCCACAAGGCTTGAACGAACGACTGCGTTACAGCCCCCTCCCCCCCCCCTCCTCTTTCCCCTCTGCTTTGTAGAGCAGAGGTGGACAGCGGGGGGGGGGGGGGGGGGTGGGGTGGAGAGACATCCGTTTAAAACGGTGGACAACTAGTGGCGAAGCGATTTGCTCGTTTCTCTAGTTACAAAAAAAAAGAACACCCTTTGTGGTATTTTTTAACTCTCACTCTCCCCCTCGCTGCCTGAAAGTTCCTGACCCACTTTTGTACACAGAAGAATCTTTCGCTTGATTAGTCTTTACTTCACTAAGGCCATAATAGAAAAATAAAAAAAAGTTTTAAACCTGGAAAGAAAACTTACAAACACAAAACCTTTTCTTTTTTCTTTCACAGAAAAATTAAGACCTACTGCTGGTAAGAGGCAGCAAGTGATTATAACCAGTGTGCTGGTGACCGGTGTCCTGTTCCACATAGTGAAGTAAATCAGTCTCTGGTAATAGTATGAACCGGACTGTTACTAAAACCGGCGTAAAGATGAGGGGTGTTGGTTGGCTGGTTGTGTTCCAGCAGTCCCCGTTCGCATGCTGTAGTTTATAAAAGCCGATTGACTTTCGATTGGTCTCGTGAAAATTTTCTCTTTCACGAGACCGAAGGCATGTTTGTAAGCGAACACATCTCTGCCAAACTTATGTACTCGAACACAAAAGTAACGCAAAGTAACGTTCGTTAGTTTTGAAAAGTAACGGTAACGGTATATCGTTACGTTTGTAGAAAAGTAATGTAGCTCAATAGCGCGTTAATTTTTACTAAACTAACGAGTAACGCTATTTCGTTACTTTTTTTCGGTAACGGGCACAACACTGGCTACAATATCAAAAACATCAAAGATGGTAGTAGACAAATAAGTAATAATAATCATGATTATTATCGCTATAAAGCTCACTTCTATCCTTTGGGGATTGGTGTAATATGATAATGTTTTGTAGCGTATTTCTTTGCGCCAATTATTTCAACTGCTTTTATTCATTTATGTTTTATTTGCAGTGTTTGTTATTGTGCACTGATACGTGCACCAAAGGGCAACACCAAGCAATTTCTAAGTGGCTCGTGATTGGATCTGGGGGTCCGTAGCTTCTGCCTTTAGTCCATCGTAGGGTGAGACGAAGTATAGTAGACAAATAAGTAATAATAATCATGATTATTATCATTATAAAGCTCACTTCTATCCTTTGGGGATTGGTGTAATATGATAATGTTTTGTAGCGTATTTCTTTGCGCCAATTATTTCAACTGCTTTTATTCATTTATGTTTTATTTTCAGTGTTTGTTATTGTGCCCCTCTTCTGTACTTTGTTCTGCCTTTCAAGCTGAATTGGCAACAGGGCCGGATTAAGGTACGGGCTAAGGGGGCTGCAGCCCAGGGCCCCCGACTCTCTAGGGGCTCCCATGACGGAAGGTTGATTGACGCAGCTCGTAGAAAAAAAAAAAAAAAACGAAACCTAAAAATATTTCGGAAAGCGATGTTGCTTTGCCGCAGCATTCGAGAAGAGTGATATACAAAGATAATGGCAATGTCAGCGAGGCCAAACTCGCACTTCGCGTAGCACTCTCCTATCTCTGTACAAAGCCGGCCCTTTGGGTGGGTGACCGTCCCCTTAGGGTGCTTGCCCGCTTTCTTTTGAAAGCGGCTTCGAGCAAACAAAGAAAACACGCAAGGGGCCCCACGATCTGGGGTTTTTCGCTCCTTTTTTTTTTTGTCAGGAAGGGAAATGTCATAAACACCTCCCCCTTCACCCTACTCGGGCTCGTGTCTCGTGCGCGCAAACACGTGTTTTTGAGCAGCGTTTACACTTTGAAAGTGCGGCCTTCGACGCTGCTGGGGAAGGGAACAAAGCTGCATCAGCCTGCATGCCGCCTCCGCGGTGGTCTTGCCGGAGTACTCCCTAGTTGAAACCAGACGGGAATGGTAAATTTTTTTTGTATTTTGAGGCTACTTTCTATTGATTAAGAAATGAAGGAAACTGCAGTATTTCCCAGGTTCATCATTATCATCATCATCGTCGCCATCACCATCATCATTAGGGCCCCTGAAGCGTCCTTAGCCCAGGGCCCCGAAATGCCTTAATCCGGCTCTGATTGGCAATGTGTTACATTATTTTAAAAACAGATCATTTGTTTTTGTTAAAAAAAATCAATGTTAGAGCATATTTAGAGTAAGGAGTTACTCGTAAAATACTCGCACTGCATTACGTGCTTACAGGTAATGTAGCCGCGTTTCTATAGGCTTTATATGCCGCTTTTTGTTTTGTAGCATGCCAGTAGTTTTTGCCAATTCATTTAATATTGTTTTTTAGCACGCTTGTTTTACCACGCTCAATTCTCTGATTTCCACTTGCTCCCTCTTCCTATCTCAGCATAGTTTCATGAAACTCCGTAATAGCCCAAGCCCGTGAAGCTTTTTCACGTAACGCCAACATCATGCACAAAAACAAATGTTTCGGACATTTATAAGATTTATAAACCATGACATTGCGGCTAAATGTGCAATGCGTATGTTTTAAGAATATATGAAAACAAGCAATTGCCGCTATTTAATGTTGAAAAAATAAATTAAGGTGACTCGAAATTTAAGAAAGTATTCGGCTCTTGTAAATGGCATCGCTACGCTTCCGAAAACGGGACCTTAACTAGAATGTCCTGATTCTATTATTCGATAAGAGAGAAACAATCGTAAAAAGAAAACAAAAAAGAAAAAAAAAACATTGAGGCATTTATGCCATGGCAGCTCTACCACACACTGTGTGTGGGCGAACGAATTTAAGTCGAGCTTTCAGTCTTACCATTTGCGAGGCCTAGATTTGAGTAAAAAGTATTTAAAGCGGAGCTTTTTTTTTTTTTGTTTACCCCCAGAATCCGATTTGTTTTATTTCCCAAGTTAGCCAAGCGTGCCGGAATAAGGACAGAAAACGACGCGACGAGTCGTTTTTCAGCGAAACACAAATTCGGACTTAGCATGGGACTCATTTGCATAAAATGCTAATGAGCAACGACCGGGAAAAAAGAGAACCCTGTACGGGAACGAGGAGGGACTCGTTATTCTGCGGCAAAGAATACTTTAAAGAGAGTTTGTTTAAAAACCTTTTTTCTTCAATTGCGCCTTTGTAATTGTTTTTTTTTTTTTTACTTTGTCCTGTGCTGTCTTAATATTTGGAAAAACAACCTAAATCATCCGACGTCAGTAATGCAAATACAAATCCACGGCGTAAAAAAAAAAGATGCACTTTGCACTAATCATGGACTGAATGTTTCATGATTCAGAACACCATTGTTCGTAGTGGTATAGTCACCGGTATTTTAAGTATTGTCGTCTCGGAACGAAGGATATTGTGGCACGTGAGTCGATGAGAACGCCAATTAAAAAACAATCATGGAGCCAGAAGCCTGAACATAATAACCAGGGTCATGCGTTGCTTGTTACACTGTTTATAAAATTAAGAATTACTTAGATTTCTTTCTAAATTATAAGTAGGGTTCGGAGTTTTCGGTTTAAACCGATAAAAACCGTTAAAAGTACGCCGAATCAATTTTCGGAGATTCGGTTTTAACCGAAAAAGGTCAGTTGGTAGGTTCGGCGTTTTTGGTTTAAACCGATAAAAACCGATAAAAATACGTCTAATACGTTTTCTAAAATTCGGTTTTAAAGGGGAGGGTGCAACGATTTCCGGACTTCGGTCAAAGATTTGTGGAAGTTGCCCTCTGACACTTCTGAAGTAAAGAACAGAAAACCGATTTCGCCTGCGTGTCCTAGTTGTTGCGTAAAAAAAAGATAAATATTGGCATTTCGGGCACCCATCAACTCACTCCCAGTCTTCAGGGTCACACCTGGTCGCACTCCCAGTGACGTCATTCGGAGTGCCGTGTAGGTTCCCGTGTGCTATCTCGGAGGACGCTTCCTCTCCCTCTCTCTGCTGACATTAGCGGGCGTTATGCTGCAGCTTAGAGCAGAGCGAGGTAACGTAATCTTTTCGCCGTAGTTCCTTCAGCTGCCACTTGGGGCTGCAGGTAGGCGAAAAAGCTCGACTTTTGCTTTGCGATTGTGCAGCGGAATCGCGACATTTTTAATGAAGGAGGTGTTTTCTCTATCCTCCGGGACACGATAAACAACTTAAAAATGACAAGATGCAAATTCTTTTATTCATAAAATCGTTGCACCACCCCTTTAACCAAAAAAGGTCACTTTTTTAGGGCCGCGTCGAGGTGGGCGGGGGGAGGGGGGGGGGAGAGAGAGATGGCTTTGCAAGGTTCAACATTGTGTGACCAGGTGATTGCCCTCTTCCGAGGTTCATATGCAACAAAAGAGGTCTTAGATTGGCCTTCGCGGGACATCTGTGTCCTTTCTGTGATCGGGCCTAGTGTGTCAAGTTCCCTGTCCTAAAAAAAAAAAAGAAAAGTTCGGATGTGGGCTAGTTTAGGGTTTTTTGCTTCATGCACTTCAGAGGACATTGAGGAAAGCCGTTAATACCTCTCTTAACACCCTCTTTCAAACTTCCCTCTGGTTGAGAACATAAATACAATTAATTTTTTGCCATCCCGCTGCTTCCTGTACGGTCATCACCTCAGACGGTCACGTCGTCAGATTGGGCAGGAAAAAGGAGCGCGCTGAAGATTATGCCCGCGAATTCCGCGGTTCTAAGTGTGTCCTGACGGAAGTTGTAGCGAAGGCCGTTATTCTTCGAGTGATCACACATATCAGAGCTACAAGGATCTTCTGATCCAGTGTCCGATAGTGTTTCTTTCATATTCACCGAAAAAAGCCGGTAAACTTTCGTGGACAAAAATATACACCGAAAAAAAAACGAAAATTGAATTTTAAAATAAACACCGAAAAAGGTACGCCGAATTTTGAAAAAATAAAAACTGAAAACGCGGAACCCTAATTATAAGTAATCGCATTTATTCAAGAAAACGTACGCACTTTCACAAACCTCTGAGCGTATTCGGACGGTCTGGTGGTGGCCTGAAAAGCAGAAGGGTCATTAAAGGGGCCCTGCAATCATATTTAAGCGTCTGCCATTTTTGCGGTTTCCACGTCTCTTGGGGTTCAGGAAAGCCAGCGGGCACGGGGAGAGTAACTAAATATCAGTGCGTCATATTTTAACCGGACGACGCGGAAAACTCCTCCGCCTACGAGGGCGACCCGCGTTGCCGAAAGCGCGCGAAATGTGACGTCTTTGGTCCTGGGCTTACTACTGGTCAGAGCCGCTAAAAGCTTTTTTCGTAGTCTAGATACAAAATATAAGTGTCGCGAACCGTTTCAATCATGTATGAAACTAGTTTTTGTTCAGTGTTTTATATCAGAAAAGAAACAAATGCAGTTTATAAAGTACGGAAACAAGAAATGACCCGTCGACATACCCACCACCAAGCGGTGGAAAAAACGGCGCATACTAGAAAGTGCTAATGGGATGTGGCCCCAACGAACTGCGAGCGTAAAAATCCCGGATGTACGCGGCGGCGCTGCGATCGTATACCGGCTCGAGGATCCGACCGGTTCCGAGCGTTCCGAAGGCCTTCGGCGCGGGCTTGGTTGGCGATTTAACCATTTGGCGGTATGGCAGCGCGAAGTGGCTCCCGTTCTGAACTGATCTTTACCCCGTGTTTGCTGTCGTTTGTGGCCAATGAAGTGTTATGCCGAATTTGTCTTTAATCGCGCAGCAAATGCAATGCGAGCCGCCCTGGCCGCCCACTTCATACAGCCAATCCAACACATGCTTTAGTGGCGCCCTCTCGAGCCGTCGACACGGAGTGCGGCAGCCGTGAACGCTCGATGAGCCCACTACCCTTCCTCTAGTTCACTGCCACTCAAGCCAGGACCTACGACGTCATGAAAGAGGTTATTTTTTTGCTTGTTTTTGTAATTCTAATTTGCCTATAACTTTTAAAATAAAGCGAAATTTGAGAAAAGAAAAGTTTCATTAAGCTACTACGTTCAGTACGCTCAGGTTCGGTGCAAATTAAAACCAGTAAAAAAGTCATTGCAGGGCCCCTTTAAGGGACGCTCTGCCGTTCTCTTTCGTCGCAAATGCCGACGGCCTACATCCTCCGCAGGCAAGACCCATACATAAAATAAAACAAAATATGCAAATAAGTCGCGCTCTTATAAGACGCGCCAAGGATAATTTTGAAAATAAACAAACAGCTACTTTTACATCGAAGATTATGGCACTTGATTATGTTCAAACGTAAGCGAAGGGTGATAACAACATCGACAACAACGTCTAGTGCCATCTGAGCCTAAAAAAACAGGGACGGATCGGATATGTATCCAATACACTTTTATGCGAGCAAGTTATTTTTATTCTTAAGTAAAAAAGAAAACCCCGCAAGTTAACGGGTCTGTGAACAAGCAGTAATGCCGAAGGTCACTCGAGCAGCCGGAAGGCTACCTTTGCTGTTTTGTGGAATCGCCTAATAAGGTGTTCTTTCGTAAGGTGTTCGTAACTGCGTGCTAACACACATGGGGAGACGTTATCCGAATCCTATTTGTCACGATTTCGCGCCCCATAGGAGCGCAGGCAAAGACAAAGAGCGCCAAAGCGCATACAGAAGGGAGCGTTGCATCTACTCCAACGGGTTGCGCAATCGGGAATGACATATGTCGGAGTGTGTTGTCTTCTGTGTTGACAGCCCTTTAGGGATGCCTTGTCCGGGTCTAAAAGCCGACGCGAGAAAACCGGAGACTTGGCGATAGATAAAACAGCGGGCTTCGTAGACACTAAGACATTTTACACACCTCAGGGTGCAAACAAGCGGTTCGAGAGACTTCCAGTCTTTCAACCCTCTTCTGGTGAGCAATACACCCTATTTATTAGTAAATAAGGGTGTTGTTCCGTGGTGTATGAAGGAGAGGGAAAAGGGTACTACGGCAAAGACAGGCGAATACCCCTTTCAAAGGGTGTTCGCCTTTAAAAAATAAAAGATAAGGCATTTTATCGAAGGTTATTTCACCGCCTATTCAGAAATAATAATTTTCTTTACCAACGTTTTTTCTTAATTGGGGATACACTCCTTGACCTTAACTATACTACGCTTTACGTAAAACATTAACGAAAACGAAGGAACCTACTTTTCAACCTTTGTAATGGCTGTCATCGTAAAATAAACGTCTTTGAATTGTCGGGCAAAAACAAAAAGGCGGTGGAACTGTCGACACGGGTTGTGATTACCCTCCCTCGTGCGTGATCTCCTCGATCGTCTGTATTTTCTATTTCTGATTACGTGATAACTGTATGTGGCACTTGCAGCTTGTAAACCTGCTGCTCGTAAGATACATCTCTAGGAGGATGCTAAGACCGCCAGCATTGTGTTTTTAGGGTGCTTAGCAGCAGTCCAAAGATATGTTTTTGTAATACATTAAAACTTGGAGGTCGCACTGCTCAGAGATCATACAAAGGACCCGGAGGTTTCTCTGCAGACATGATGAGATAATTGTCTGCGGACACGCCTCAAGCATCTTCGAATTAAGCGAGTTTGCCTTAGGCATGTTCGAATTAAGCGAGTTTGCTCCACGCAGATATGTATCCCTCACACATGTCTGCAGACAGTTTTTTTTTATACATGAATGTGGCAGGAGCGTCACACAAAAGACAAACACACCTACGACAAGGTCTGCTGCGCTCTGTCTTTTGCAGGATGCATTAGGAGTGTGACCGCGACCTAAGAGAGCACATGTTTTATTGCGTGTTGAAAGAAAGAAACTCGCTACAAGTTACGTTTTGGCCATGCTGCATTATTTATGAAAGCAAGGAAATTTAGACCTTCGTATTCTTTACAAGCCTGCGAGGTGTCTTCCATATGCTCGCAACAATTCTTTCTTGTGTCTGTGTATGTGTTTTCGGGACACCACCCCTCCACGACCGGTTGGTCTGTTCAGGAAATTGCTCTTATTCACACGAGCTTATTGTTTCGCCCCCCCCCCCCCCCCCGTAACCGTGTTTTAGTTTTTCTTCGCAGTGAGTCTTTCCTTCGCGGTCTCCATTACCGAGACTACATATTGTCGTCGCTATAGGAAACAGACATTGCGCGCGCCCCACCATTCCACGCCGTCGAATACCGAACATAAACGGCTCGAAGGCGCGCTTGCCTGCCCATTCGGCTACTGCCAGCCCGAAGGGAGAGATGCTCTCCTGCCGAAAACAAAGCCACTTCTAACGCTCGGGGGTCACGTTCTCGGCGATTTTCTGCCGCTGATGTTCTCTCCACTGCGGCTGTTTGGCCACGCGCCCTTATTGAGGCTCGTTTTGTTTCGTCTTCGCTCCCTTTCTATATTCCGTTCCTCCTGTCGATGGACCGCGGCAGACGTTGCGAGGTACCTGATCCAATCAAGTGCCGTGTGGGTGTCACGTGATCTTGGGTAAGGACTGCAGCAACACGCGAGAGGGCAGAGCCACGCGATACGGTCGCTGCGTAGAATTGGCCGTGAGGGCTGGTAGAACCCGCTTGGATCCATCGTAAATGTGAAACGGGCTATATAGTTGTCGCTGTTCTTCCGGAAACGGATACCATTTCGTTGGCGTTGCTGCGAGTCCCGTGTTGCTACGGACGATTTAGAGGTACGGTTTTCTTTAGGCAGAGTTTGGTGTCAGAGGCCTTTTTTCGGGAAGGTTTCGTATCTGCGTTTTAGATAATGTTAGTTGGCATTCTAAAAATACCGAAGCTGAAATTCTAAGGCCTCGAGTTCGAGCTCAAGGTGATCCTTGTGTACCGTTCTGGGGAAAAAGCAATTGAAGGTTTATCTCGGGGAGGCTCGTGCGGAGAACACATTCACGGTGAAATTCTATTATGGTACGCTGCAACGGCACCTAGAAGCAGGATCGCATAGAGCGTATTTACTCGACACCATATTTTGAGTGAATTCCTCACTACGCATGCACAGAACGAGCTCGCGCTTATGTGCTGGAAAAATCGGCAACCTTGATGGTGTGAAACGCACGTTCCACAGGCAGTGTAGAAGTTCGTCACCAGCTCGCACTCAGCAGCCATGGACTCGGTTATGGCTACCATAAACACACACCATTTTATTTGATTTTAGTAGTGCCCTTTTTCTAAGCTGACACTTTAAGTATTTTATTACAGTTTAACCTTGGTTCCTTGACTGGCAATCAAGACGGCATAGATTTGCTTCCAACCGCTGGTTGTTTACCCTTGTGCAACGGAACACACCACTGAATCACGAAGGCTCTGGTGCTTTTTACTAAAATCAGTATTCACCTGACGCTATAGATCCTTTTTGCGGCAATCCTCACCAGGCGGTGGTTCAGTCTTTGACGTACTAAAGCCCATTTATGTTTTAAAAGTAGCGCAAAGTGCGTCAATGCAAGAGGCTCGTGCAACATGCAGCTCTCGGGAAGTTCATGGTGACACAGCGCAGCACTGAGCTACACTTCAGACGCCATGTTCTTCCCAGAAGTGGTGCGCGGCACGTGTCTCGAGCATTTCCCCAACAATGAATGGCGCCACTTTTCCCAGGGCTTTATGACGTACAAGAGAAATTAAGGTTCATTAAAAAAAATGAACTTAGCCCACTGCAACACCTCTGCTTGAAACATCAATAGAACGGCGTTTAACCTCCATATCTCCAAGTAAACGCAAAAAAAAAAAAAAAAAAAAAAAACGGAGAAGCGCGAGATTTCTTAAAATGTTTCTCATATTCTTGGAAACCACGTTGCGTTCTCGGAGATGTTAAATTGTACAACCGAAGGCACCCCCCCCCCCCCCCCCTAAATCTATAACTTTTTTGTCCCCGTTGCGTTTATGCTTTCTAAAACGTGTCACATAAGCAAGCCCGAGAGGCTTTCAAAGACGGAGTGACCTGAAATCGCCTGGGACATAAACGGCAGTTCATGTTTGTAGACAGCAAAACGGATATATTCGAGCTCTTTTGTTTACAACGCTCGCGTGAAGAACACCCTGACTAATGGTCTGCCACAAACAACAATATTTGCAGCGTCGAACGCAGAGTTGGAGCGTTGTATACGACCTTGCCTTCAGCACGCCCGGAACGTTAGCCGTAACTCTGCCGCCCTTTATTAGGGTTCATACGTGGCACGCACTTGGCGTTGTAAACGTTAGAGTCAATGACACATACGATGAGCAGAGTCCGGCTTATTGTGTCTGCGCATCTTGCTCCGTGATTTTTCATTCCTCGTTCTTATCATTTGTTGCTGGCATCTTATTGGCCTAGGAGCGATAATTAGATGCTGGGAATTCGCCACACCCTGCATTTTGTTAAGTTGCCAGCGACTACAGTAAATACTAAAACACTGGTCCAACAAGCCAAGAACACAAACGTCACCCCTTTGCCTTATTCGCGTTGTAAAGGCCGTACTAGCACGAAATGTGATGTGTTGTGGGGAAAGAGGTTGCCCTGCGCTACCTATTTCTCGGCAGCCTCGGTGGAGCGAACACGGGCGAGGAACTTCCTGCCTCCAAGGTGCTGAAGATACGTCAAACAGCCCTCCCCACCAAGGGCGCACAGTGTGCTGATGATCTGGCCGACTGGAACCTCGGACGGCGCCGACAACAGGAAAGACTGCGCCATCGACGGTGTAGGGGCCATCTAGACGGACGGCGGGAGGGGGGGCACTGGTGACACGCGCAAGGATGGTGGACGCGGACCACAAGGATGCGATTCACGGTGGTACACTCTCGGCAACTGCCAGTGACAAACCTCGTCTTCGGTGGTCAAACGCGCCGCTATTGATCACCGAAGTTTGGACGCGCCTAGGTCGGGACGCGCTACCCGAAATCACCGCTGAAGAATGGTCCTATAAAACAAATATTGATTGGGCCGCAAAAGCTTGTAAATGAAAATATTATGAAACATCACGCTCCTGTCAATCTGTACTAATCTCCAATAAAATTGCCTTCAAAGATATCGTTTCCCGTTGGTTCCTTGACTGGCAATCAAGACGGCATAGATTTTCTTCCAACCGCTGGTTGTTTACCCTTGTGCAACGGAACACACCACTGAATCACGAAGGCTCTGGTGCTTTTTACTAAAATCAGTATTCACCTGACGCTATAGATCCTTTTTGCGGCAATCCTCACCAGGCGGTGGTTCAGTCTTTGACGTACTAAAGCCCATTTATGTTTTAAAAGTAGCGCAAAGTGCGTCAATGCAAGAGGCTCGTGCAACATGCAGCTCTCGGGAAGTTCATGGTGACACAGCGCAGCACTGAGCTACACTTCAGACGCCATGTTCTTCCCAGAAGTGGTGCGCGGCACGTGTCTCGAGCATTTCCCCAACAATGAATGGCGCCACTTTTCCCAGGGCTTTATGACGTACAAGAGAAATTAAGGTTCATTAAAAAAAATGAACTTAGCCCACTGTAACACCTCTGCTTGAAACATCAATAGAACGGCGTTTAACCTCCATATCTCCAAGTAAACGCAAAAAAAAAAAACGGAGAAGCGCGAGATTTCTTAAAATGTTTCTCATATTCTTGGAAACCACGTTGCGTTCTCGGAGATGTTAAATTGTACAACCGAAGGCACCCCCCCCCCCCCTAAATCTATAACTTTTTTGTCCCCGTTGCGTTTATGCTTTCTAAAGCGTGTCACATAAGCAAGCCCGAGAGGCTTTCAAAGACGGAGTGACCTGAAGTCGCCTGGGACATAAACGGCAGTTCATGTTTGTAGACAGCAAAACGGATATATTCGAGCTCTTTTGTTTACAACGCTCGCGTGAAGAACACCCTGACTAATGGTCTGCCACAAACAACAATATTTGCAGCGTCGAACGCAGAGTTGGAGCGTTGTATACGACCTTGCCTTCAGCACGCCCGGAACGTTAGCCGTAACTCTGCCGCCCTTTATTAGGGTTCATACGTGGCACGCACTTGGCGTTGTAAACGTTAGAGTCAATGACACATACGATGAGCAGAGTCCGGCTTATTGTGTCTGCGCATCTTGCTCCGTGATTTTTCATTCCTCGTTCTTATCATTTGTTGCTGGCATCTTATTGGCCTAGGAGCGATAATTAGATGCTGGGAATTCGCCACACCCTGCATTTTGTTAAGTTGCCAGCGACTACAGTAAATACTAAAACACTGGTCCAACAAGCCAAGAACACAAAACGTCACCCCTTTGCCTTATTCGCGTTGTAAAGGCCGTGCTAGCACGAAATGTGATGTGTTGTGGGGAAAGAGGTTGCCCTGCGCTACCTATTTCTCGGCAGCCTCGGTGGAGCGAACACGGGCGAGGAACTTCCTGCCTCCAAGGTGCTGAAGATACGTCAAACAGCCCTCCCCACCAAGGGCGCACAGTGTGCTGATGATCTGGCCGACTGGAACCTCGGACGGCGCCGACAACAGGAAAGACTGCGCCATCGACGGTGTAGGGGCCATCTAGACGGACGGCGGGAGGGGGGGCACTGGTGACACGCGCAAGGATGGTGGACGCGGACCACAAGGATGCGATTCACGGTGGTACACTCTCGGCAACTGCCAGTGACAAACCTCGTCTTCGGTGGTCAAACGCGCCGCTATTGATCACCGAAGTTTGGACGCGCCTAGGTCGGGACGCGCTACCCGAAATCACCGCTGAAGAATGGTCCTATAAAACAAATATTGATTGGGCCGCAAAAGCTTGTAAATGAAAATATTATGAAACATCACGCTCCTGTCAATCTGTACTAATCTCCAATAAAATTGCCTTCAAAGATATCGTTTCCCGTTTGTTCTTACGCAAAAACATGCGGTCTAAAAGCCCAAGGTGACCACAGTAAAAAGAACAAAGTTGAGCCACCATCTTGGCGCCTCGATCCAGGCAGTTTCGACACTGTGAGAACATTCAGTGACTCTAGCAGTAGCCATACAAAGGAAGTTTAATGCTTAAACTCTTCGCTAAAGGGTGGCGCTGTTATCGTATTTTGTTTGGTCTTAGTATGCGCCAAGCGTCCAGTTTCCAAGGGTGAGTTTCCCAACTGAGTGTTTTAGTGAAGTTGGTCTGTAGCTACCGACAGCTTCAAAATGCGCAGGGCGTGGCTCATTATAGCTCGCGCATCTTGCTTCCAAAATGGTGCTTTGGCATTTGTATCGGCTAATGCTGCAATCTGATTGGCTATGGGAAATAATAAGATGCTCGGGTCTCGCCACGCCCTCGTTTTGAATGCTGCCAGCGATAATACTATTTCCTGTTCGTCTACTTTCCTGCAAGGTATAGGGTGCCCTAATCAAACCTTCCGCTGTAAAACGAGCCACACGAATCGCCTCCTGCCCATAGAAAAGTCAAACTTTCATCGAATGTGCACTGAGCAGCTCAGTTTTTTTTTTTTTTTAGTGAAATTTCAAGATGTATCGTTCTCTTCCGAAAAAAAAAATAAAAAAATAAAAGCAAAAACATTATTACACTCCAAGTCGCGCGCGATCGCAGACGACCGAGTTAGCGACGCTAATTACCTGTGCTGCCATCTCCCGATGTGCGCACCGAGAAGACGCCAGTGTGCGTCGTCTGACCGCTGCGCCCATCGGGAGATGGCGCCACAAGTAATCAGCGTCACTAATTCGGTCGTCTGCAAACGCGCCCACCTTAACTCTGGCAAGTTTGTTGCTCCCATTTTTTTTACAGAAATGGAACCACGCCTCGAAATTTCACACGGTTAAGACTGACCCGTCCAGTGCACATTCCGTGAAGGCTTGAGCTTTCTATGTGCAGGCGCCTTTTTGCAGCTCGTTCTACAGCGGTAGGTCCTATTACGACACCCTGTACTTGGGACAGTCAATCACTGCAATCTACGGAGAGATATCGGCAAATGACAAGACCTAAACAAATGTTTAGACCTAAGAAAAGCTGCTTACACTGTACCAGTGGGCATTATATATGCACATGATACGTCATGGTCGTTATCGCAGCGCAGACTGTTTTTTTTTTTTTTTGTTAGATTTTAACACGTTTCTAATTTGGTCATTGGTCGAGCTCAATTCGTTAAGCGCAGCGACTGCACCTTTCAAGTGTTTCGCGGAAAAGTGGACGCATCCAATTTCTGAGACTTGAATTTTGACGCCGTTGGGTTGACTATAAGTTAAGTAAAGAGTGTTTCAGAAATATATTACAGAAAAAAAAAACACCCGGAAAATGGGAGAATTACTGGCAGTGTAAAGCTTCATAATACAAACATTCGGAAACATATTGGCCTGTCTCTCTCAGGCAGGGGCACTCGAGCGTCCACCTGACGCGGCCGCAAGAAAAGCACCTCCTCTGTAGCGTCCGCGAGACGCGGGCTTTGAATGTTGACGTGATGCGGCGTTCTAGCGTCCCATCAGACACTGTCTATTAACGTAAACTAACGTCCGTGAGCGTTCCTCAGCGTCTACCTATACAGGCACTAACAGAGCGTTTGAAAGGGCGCAGCGCGACCTACAAATATCCGATTTTACTTATCGGGTGCGCTTCTCAAAACTTGAGAGCTACCCGTCTATTGAGGGAAAGGAGGAGATAAAAACAGGCGAGGACGTCGGAACACCGAGCTCTGATTGGAACTATCAGAGTGTAGACGCGAAGCTATAGCTGCATTTGTCTCTACTTGGGGTTCGGACGCGCTCGAACACGAACACCAAACGTCGAACGCCGCATGCCTTCGGAGTTTGAGTAGGGACAAATGCAGCTATAGCTTTGCCTCTACCCACTAATCCTTCCAGTCAGAACTCGGTGTCCTGACGGTCCCCGTGCCCCGTCTCCTCCTCTTCCTGAGCTTCTGCCGGGATACCGCAAAGAAACAGCAAATTTCGTCCGGCGGTTCTTGCTCTGGACGCGCGAACTCAGCACCGAAGCGACTGCGTAGCACTCAAAGTGAAGTTCCCACGAGTGAGGTTTGTCGGTTAATAATTCTCCGCGTATTCGCTCTAGAGCCCCCTATAGACGCTACGCTTCAAAAGTAACGACACTTCAGCCTTCTTTTTCGTGCTCGAAAAATCAAGGTTGCCAGGTATATGAAGCAGTTGATCTGAAATCTCAGGGAATATTTTTTTCTCTCCTCAAGGAATAACGAAAACCGTCCGCAACACAAAAAAACAACAAAAAAACGTATTTTTTTAGTTTAGTGACACCGCGTCCGAACCTCAAGAAGTCGCACGTTCTAATTGTACCAATCGCCAATCGCGCCCGTTTCGCAATGGACCTTTTCCGAGAAGCGTTCTGCGCACGCGCGAGCACTCGATGCCAAGCGGCGGAAGTCGGCACTAGAAATCGAGGAAATTCGGAAGGAGGCTGTGGATCAGCGAGTAGAACACGTAATTGCAACATATATATAATTGTGTTACACAAAAAAGAAAGTGGACGGAAAGAAAAACATGACGTTTGGGTGGTCGCCACAGATCCTCCTCTTTAGAGTCGCCTTGGGCACGCGCCGCTGCTCGGAGAGCGAAGAAACTGGTAGCGTAGCTCCCATTATCGATTGGTAGCGCAGGTAGGTCACTTCCTCGATTTTTAGTTCGTGCAGCCACCGCCTGGTGCCGTCGGTATGTGAAAAAGGTCCATTAGCACAAACATGGCGGCGTCCGCGTAAAAATTTGGTACTGGACTGAAGGTGACTCTATAGATGTAACTCATATAGCACAGCTGTGATTCGCTCCATGAGGTCCAACCCTTTGTTATCTAGAGCCTTTAAATTGCCAAGAATGAAACCATTAATTCTCTTCCATCATTTAGTTACGTCCGAATGCAATACGGAGAGCGTAAGGAGAAAAAGACGTTTAAAACACCTGTCACACTGCAAATACAATATACAGAAGACAGTCTACAGAGACTAGATAGTTTTAGGGAATCGTTTTTGCACATCCGATAAAGTACGATGAGCCCTCCGGTACGAACTGCGCATGCGCTACCGCAGAAAATTCGCGCATGCGCAGTTCGTACCGGGGGGCCTATCGTACAGCATCGGATGTGCAAAAACGATTCCCTAAAACTTCCTAATTCTGTCATCTTGTCTGTAGCGAACACCGTGTCTTTTGTATGACGCTTGATCAGTGTGGCTGCGTTCCTTTCTCTTTGTCTACTCGATTTCAGCGTAACCTGGCAAACGGCGAAGGCTACGCTCCCAGTGAGCCAATGAAGCAATGTTTCGCAGGCAGACGCGTGACTCTACTCACTTTCAGTAGTTGCGCGCAGTGCTGTCGAAGTCACGTATGGGAGAGAGTTAAAAGCCGATATTTAAACGAATCGTCGAGGCGTGGAAAAGTGACGTGTGCGACGCACAAGGTAGGGTCTCCTTTTTTCTTCAACTGCTTGGGTTATGCTCTCGTTCGTGTGCCTTGGTATGGGTCGTTTCGTGCTTCACCTCCGTGGCTCTGATTGGCTCAAATTGTCGGCAGCGTTTGATCTTTGCCAAGTTACGGCGAATCGAAATATAGCTTCTAGTCTGCGGGGGCCACTGGTTTCCCTCCCCCGAGAAGGCGTAAGCCGCGGACGTTCCAGGCGAAGCCGTCTGACTTCGAGCCTGGTCGCTCCGTATCGTGTCGGAGAGACTACGTCACCATGCTGACCTACTCTCTCGCACTCCTCCGCGCGTCTCCCGTTTCGGGCGGACCAGGGAGATCGCGCGAGGGAGAGTCGGGCCTGCCCTCCGAGTGGACGGCCGTGTGGTCGGGGAGTCCTGGATTGGACTCCGGGCAACGGGTCGAGTCGCGGCGCGAGCTCGTCCGACCGGCAATGACTCCACGCTAGGGATTCCCCTGGCTCTGGCAGTCGGCGTCCGCACTACCTGTGGACGTCCGGCTGCCGAGAGCCCTGGCCCCGAACTCCTGCGACGACGGGTAGCGGCGTGAGCTCGTCCGACCGGCGATGGCTCCGCTCGCAATTACCCCTTTGGCTCTCAGGTCGGCGGGCGCTGCGGGCACACTGTGTCCACGGCTCGCTTGACCGCAGTGTCTTGTTGGGGACCCCTGGTACTCAATAAACGCTGTTGGATACCGGGATCATCGTTGTTGGCATGGCGTTGGCCGAACCCGGCGCGGCGACCGCCCTCTCTGGTAGCCGTCGGCCGCGCGGTGGGACGGGCATCGGATTTCCCCTTTGAGCACCGGTCCCCAGACAGTAAAGGTGCGTAATCCTCCCTCCTTTATTCCCACAAGTCTGATCGATTACATCTTTCAAAGATGGTGACTCCTTTTACTGCTCAAATAAATACGTTTAAACTAATTTTGTTTGAGCATACAACAAATCAAGGGAAGAAGCTACCCAGGGATGTTGTTGACATTGGTATATTTTCTGCTTTTCATACTTCGTATAGATGTTTCGTTTTTAGTGTTAAGTTACTTTGACACTGTATAGTCGTTCAGCTATGTTGTGTTTAGGTATCAATTTATAAATGTGTGTAATAATGTTACAAATCAACCATGGTGTATCAAAATTTGAATGAAACAGTAAGTTATGACTGTGCGCAGCTGAATTTATTGGGTAAAAGAGTATTCATGTGTACACAAAAAGTTGTATTGTTTTAGTAAAAATGTGTACCATCGGTAAATGTGTAGTTTAGTAAAAAAATCTGCAGTATTGGCAAATAAATAAATAAAAAGTGTGCTCTGTCCGCGTCGTTTAATTTCCATCGTATTTTTTCTGCGAGCTTCTGACACCTCACTTGTCTTCGACTTCTGTACGGCACACAACGCCATACCTAAAAGCAACCCCTCCACAGTCACAAATCGACAGCTCCGAGAAGCAACGAAACCGAAAACTAACCCGCCCTCGAGAACATATCACCTCTATCAGGACCTTCGGCCCCAGCGTGGCTATCAGCTTACGTTGGCCCGTTCTCGGTGTTTGTCTACGTATTGTGGTATACCTCAAGTTGTTTCCTTCCTTCGTACTGTCCCGAAAAAATCACTGCAAACGAGCTTAATATCCTTCAGAAGAAATCAGGATAGAATGTCATGAAATGTAACCACATGGTTAGAAAAAAAAGTAAAACAAATCAATCCAATAAAACCTTACAGCAAGCAAAATGTCGACACACGAATGCCCAGGTCACGAACCTTGGAATTCTTGTGGCGTTTTACTCGAAGCACCGCGCCGCCTCCCATCGTTCCCAGCACTACAAACAAGCACGTCCACGGCCACCGTGTTTTTTAAAAGATTCGAACGTTTTTTTTTTTTTTTTTGTTCAGATATAAAAAGAGGGTTCTTTTTATTTTCAAAATATCTTTATTAGCTACGTTTTTATTGCCATGTTCTAATAATTGTTTTCTAAGCGATACTTTTCTCGTACGATTTTCATATCCATCTGGGCGCCCTAGGCCTCAACGCTGTCTGTGCATTTTGCAACTTTGGTGAGCATTTTTTCTACGAATGGCCGTTTCACTTAAATCACATTTGATCTAAAATACATATATGTATGGCAATGTACACGTTTTTTTTTTTTTTTAATTCTGACTAAATTGGGATTTTAAAGCGGGTCAGAGGCAAAGTTCCACGAACTCACGAGGCCCCATAAAATGTACTTGGTGCGAGTCAGTCAGTTGTCAAAAAAATATGGAAAGTGAAAAAGAGAATAATTGATGTTGAAATTCCGCGAAAAACTAAAACAGCGATTACTGTTTTTACGCTCCAGTTTTTTCTGAAACATTTTCAGAGGGAACCGATTATATATAAACTCGCCCTCAGAAAATTGTGCTTCAAAGTTTGAAAAGAAAGCTGAACAATTATTTCATATTCAACTTTATTTAACGAAAATAGCACTTGGTAGCCGACTTGCTGTCTTATAATCAGTTATAACTTTGCTAGCTTTTCAACTATTGTTTCCTCAGCATACCCTCACAGCTTCAAATATTTTGGGTTTAGGAGTAGTTTTTTTTTTGTTTTTTTTTTTTCACTGTGTGCTACCTGCATCAGCTCTAACTGAAATATTTTGTCAGCATATATTTCAAACAATTTGTCTGTAGACAAGCCTCGGGGAGCTCCCCAAAAATTATTCAATATATTGAGCAACCCTTTCTAGATATCTACTATTTGCGTGTATCTTACCCTCGTAGCAATAACCCTTAGTAATGTACCACATTCTTTTTTTAAACAAAATTATTAGTAGAGCGATTCGCTTATTCAAACGCGCTTTGTTAATTCGACTCATACATTATTTTGTTTTTGATGATTCAGTACAAAGTTTAGATATTTGTCTCGTCTATTTCAACCTTCAAGGTTTTATAAAACCATACATTCATATATTTTGGTCACCTCTCCTATTAAAACATTCTCAGGCAACTATCAAAGAAGTGCTGTCTTGCTTGTTAATTGATTCAAACATCAAGTAGTTTTCTTTTTTCTGGCGTTAAACTGCTGATGTTGAAGCATTCTAGTGATTTTGTCACTTTAAACTGGTATATGTGTTACATCGCTTCGAGGGAACGATTAGAGTTCCCGCCAAAGAATACGCTTTTATCATCTGAATGCTGTAGTTTAAGTGTCTTTCGAGATCCATTGGTCCGAGCCTTGTTTTCTGAAGTCTAAAGTAGTACAAAATTGTGGGTCAAAATTTGTTAAGTATTTCGTGTGTCACGTTCGTAGAGCGAATACAACACAAGTGTACTCATTCAATAAATTATTTTTGTATATTGATTAGCATGGGAACAGTTGGGCTTGTATTTTAAAATCAAAGTGATAATAATATCTAAATATTAATCTAGCAAACCTTTTCAGCGTAAAACGCTAACCTACCATGCGTAATCATTCTTACGCAATTAAAAATATAGATATAGATATATATATATTTAAAAGAACCGAGGGGGCGACAGCAACACGTATGAATCTGAGCCCTTTTTTTGTGCAGTATACTGTAAACGACTTAATTTTCGCGGGCTCAAATTTCGCGGGCCAAAGCTGAAAATTCGAAATCATTCGCGGGTTCTAATTTTCGCGAATCGAGTGTAGCTTCCGTAGCGTTCACATATTGCCCGAATTGTTCGCGGGACGTAATTTTCGCGAATTGTAGGGGATTCGCGAAATTCGCGAAAATTAGGTCCTCGCGAAAATGTAGTCGTTTACAGTACTTATTTTCAATATTTTGCGTAA
The DNA here is from genome assembly GCA_013358835.2 of Ixodes persulcatus. Taxonomy (NCBI): domain Eukaryota; kingdom Metazoa; phylum Arthropoda; class Arachnida; order Ixodida; family Ixodidae; genus Ixodes; species Ixodes persulcatus. The sequence continues at coordinate 330,740 of JABSTQ010009062.1, forward strand.
TTAATCTAACACTTTTCATGGGTGTAGCAGAACCTCGGGTGTAGCAAAACCTCGCTTTCTTCTAAACGCCTCAGCCTGGTATTGTAATTGAATATTTTACTTCTGTGTGATCGTCGAATATTTCAAGTACGTTTTGCGTTGGTTTTGCACTCGTATAGCGCGTTAAAAAGAAATAAACTGAATACGTGCCTTGCATTTTCCTTCAGTCAACAACTTTTTATATTCTGGTACACACATTTGTTTAATCAATATGCAACATTTATAGAGAAATATTCTAATTCTAAAACACGACTCCAACAAAATAAAACTGATGTTCGTTATACTCCTATACTTCCCAAATGTATGTCTGGGGCAATTTGCATACCGTAAACTATAAATAAAAAATGAATAAAGCGCGTTTTATCGCGTACTGAATAGAATACACAAAACTGAATCTTGTGCGCAATTTTCAATTTAAAAATATTTTTAAAAATAAGTGTTTTTTTTCAACAATGTAATATAGATGAAGCCGCAGAGACAAAACAAAGAAAGTAAAAAAGAAGTCTTTAAGTACAAAAAGACAACGTTCATAGGACAGCTGGTAAGGGAACACCAGATTACATACCCTGTGACATGGAAATATTTTTCTGGTCTAAGTGATTATATTACGAGGTAAGAATATTATATTGCGCGCACAAAAGCGCACAAAGCGTACGTTGCTTTTTGTTTTACTATATTTGTTGGAGTAAGGCGAAAATGAAGTGCAATTGAACAAAACTAAGCTCGCGGAACTGATTGCAATATTTAAAACACACCTACGTCACTCTTTTATTTATCCACAACATCTCCCCTCAAGACCGTCCTGAGTGTTCAAACATGAAACATATTTGCCAATGACTCAAGTTTCTTGCATATTCGAAGTCTAGTTTGAAGACACAATACGCGTGAATATTAATGGGATCGTTAAAACATTGCACCGCCACGGTTTATAGAAAATGTAAGCGTTCATAAAGAGCTTCAGCTTCAATGGGCTCCCTTTATTACAATTTACAACCTATCTTTGTGGGAGATCATTTACATGTACTTAGTTGCGAATTCAAAAGTTTGCTGCGACAAGAAGCGTAATTATTTCTAGCTGTAAAAAAAAAAGCTTTACATAATTTATTAACCACCACTACCGAACCTCGCTAAATCCTCGCTAAGTTTATATCACGTATTGGTGATATAGGCTCGTCGGGTTTCTACATTTTTATCAGTTAGTTACTTTTATTAATAAAGTACCAGGAGTGCGCGCCACTGCGGAAATTATGCGATGCTGTGCTCAAAGGGACAGCAAACATTATGCGCAGACCTCAGCAACTTAGAGGGTACCAGCCGCTACGAAAAGCGATAACTTCAGACGCCGAAGCCGTTCTTATTCAGCAGCGGCTGTAAATGAATAAAATTAAATAAGTAAACACACTGTAAGTGTTTGCGATTTCGGTGACTAAATATTTTTTTTCTTTTAAAGTTATAATAAAACTTTACCAGAGCGAACTGTATCTTGTCTAATGTTTAGTGCCCACGGCGTCTGAAACTTTGTCGTGAGTTGACAGTTAAATCGCTCAGTAAAAACAAAACCGGTTGCCGGCAATTAGATCCTCTCAGCTCAGTGTTGTAGTGCTTCATACGTTAAGAAACGATGTTCTAGAACAAAGTGTTATAAATCGTTTTGTCGCCCTTTAACCGGCTAGCGCCACAGTCTGATTAGGGAGTTTTAGGGAATCGTTTTTTGCCCATCCAATACCGTACGATGTGCACTCCGGTGCGCACTGCGCATGTGCGAGTCTTCTGCGGTAGCGCATGCGCAGTTCTTAGCGGAGGGCCCCTTGTACCGTATCGGATAGGGAAAAACGGTTCCCCAAAACTGTCGAGTTCATAGCGCGTGCCCAAACAATGAACGACTCGGCCAGTTGGTTCAGCAGCTACTAGAGAGCGCACACTCTTTTTAAAGGGGAACGCTACGCCATAGATGATAACGTTCCGACAGCTTCGATACGGACTATATGTATGAGCGCAACGCACACACGTTTGAAGGATGACGCAACGAAAAGTCCTTTTTTTTTCAGAAATGGCGCGCACTCCGGCGATAGGTTGTGACGGACATTACTCAGTCATTCCGATTGGTCCGCCGGGGCCGTAACTTCCGCAGTACTGGCAGGTTATAGGTCCAAGGCTTCCTGACCTACCCAGCATTTCTTGCTTCAGAGCCCAAGCTAACCGACGTTAACAGAGTGATGATTAACGTTTGAACAATGCAGCCGCCACTTCCAGGCAAACCCGATGTTTCCGGCTTCAGTCGCTAGATGGCGCCAAACGAACTAGCATTGTATGTTTGGACAACAAATATCGCGGTGATTTCACGGAACATAGACATTTCTGTTATAGACCCCTTTCGAGAGTCACGTGCCGATTATTAAAAGGTCGGAACTAAAGTTCCTAGATGACAGCGTCTTACAAGTAGCGACATTTTTTTCTGCGTGACGGTGCAGTTTTTAGGAAGCGAATGGCGGTGCACAGCAGAAGACTGAATTGAATGACGCCCTTTCGTTCCAGCGGAATGCGCTTTGCCATTTGTATTTGTTGTCGTTACCTGTAAAAAAAGTATACCGGGGCTTTCGTTGGAACCACTGCACAATGCGGAACAACTGCCACTGTGGAACGTGCGAGTAATTCTCGTAAGATAAAGAATATCGGAGTGCGACTAACGCTAGGAGCCGATGAGCCAATCAAACGGCGTCGAAAGTGCAACGTCAATGCTATACTCACATTTTTCTGTGTGTGTCTTTTTTGCCCTATAACCCAAATAAACGCATAAAGTGTTCTGGCAATGTGCAGAGATTTCACAGCTGCCAACGGGGGACAGTCTTTCGAAAGGGCTCTATACAGCGTCCGATAGCAACTGCTATACGGGTAGTGTAGGGGATATTTGGCCCGCAAGTGAGAACTTGGGCGACCTGTTTTAGTAGAGTGGATGGCCGACCCGGAGAATGTAGGCTCGGATTAATTAAGGGGTGCCAGTCGTTACAGAACGGCTGGGCCCTCCACCGTCCAACGTGTTCCCGAGCACCCGGTCAATATTCAGCCGGAGCGCCCGATCTGCGAGGAGGTCATTAGACTCGCTCTTGTACAAGGTTATAGGGGTGGACAAATTAACGTGGCGCCATCCAACATTGGCGACAGTGACGCGAAGGCTGCGTATATGGATGCCTCTACACCATCTTCTGAGACGCTTTCGGGCGTTGCGACGTCTTGTATCGCGAGAACAGGGCTAGGCAGTATGGCGATACATGTGTATTGCGATAGTACCTTAGAGATACGTTCGAGTATATGTATCTCTGTATGAGATACATTTCAAAAATGTATTTGTATCTCAGTAGTGAAACACATTTACGATGTATCGTTTGTATCGCGATACTTTGCCAGTCTTAGGTATCTCGTTACATTTGTCACCCTTTTTAAGATAAATTTAAAGGATAAAAAAACTTCTGTTTGGAGCTAGTCGCTTCAAAATTTATAATATGAACGCACCCCATAACGTAATTCATCTCAGTCACCAACATAAAAACTCTGACTGAAAGGTTACTTCAAAGAATAACAATATTAGCTCCCCCCACAAAGCCCTCCACTCTTTCCAATTTAGCAGAGCAAACGCTGTAAAGGAGTTGAGTGAAGAAAAAATATAGCCCTGTTGTCCAATCTTCCCACGCTATGGGCGACTCACAAGCATATAATACGACAATTTAAGATGCGCCCTCTCGGAAAAACAGGGTTCACTCACTTTGTTTGACAAAAGGCGTCTGCCTTTTGTCAAACATGGTACGCAATCTATACCGGTCTGTAATAATGTTGTTCAACGGGGGTGACATGTTTCTTTAGCAGTATTAATAATAAACAAAAAGTTCGAGGTAAGCGGTAGTGCAAAAATGACACAAAAAGAGGAGCACAGGCATAAATTACCATTCACATTTGCCACGAACTACACCCTCACCAAGTAGCACCGCTCGGGAACAAATGCATTTCTATAAGGATCTGTATCTGTATTCCGGAATATATTTTCGCCGGTTTCGCAGAAGTATCCCAGGGATATCCCGTTGCATAACAGACAAACGCATCTCAGTATCTGTATTTAGACCTTAAAACGCATGTATTGCGCTTTGTATTCTCGCATACATTTTGGAATATCTCTGCCTAGCCGTGGAATAAAGTGGTGTTGCACCGTCAGCAGAAGCTAAAGAGCGCAGGTCGACAACACGACAGTTTGAACCACGTGGTCACCGCTTCTGTGACAGCCAGGATCGCGGCTGGTGACGGCTTATAACGCTTTGTGACGTCATCAGGGGGAGATAGAGGGACCACGTTTTTTACGAAGCGGTAAACATACCAGTAGGTGACACGTTCCTGGCACCGGGCATCGGATGTCATCCATCTAGCAGGTGCAAGGCTATCTATACTTTGTTTCACCTTACATCGACAAAGCCGACGCTCTACTCCGTTTCATCTTACGTCCGAGCCCCGCGGATGCTACGAGCCATCGGAGCCAATACAAGGCCTTGTGAGTGTCACGTGACCTTGAAGAGGGGGCACAGAGAAGCGCGGAAAGCGTATCCTGGGCTACGTCCACAGAGCGAGATTCGCTAGGAGAGCTCGTAGCGTCCGCTGCGTCCGCACGCAAGGTGAAACGGAGAATAGAAGTTGATGAAGCTAATCAGTGTCAAAAGCGCATCATAATGATGTTTGTCATGTTTCTATACCTGTTCTATCATCGCTGAACCAATCATAAACAGAAACGGCCCTGTGCCTTGCGCTTTAAACTCCCCTTGATTGGTCCGATTAGCTCGAAACATCGGACGCGCCTGGAGTTAAGCTGATGAAACAATGTGTAGTCAAGACGATTATCGCCTTCATTTTTTTTTTCAAAGCTTAGAATCCCATCGTTTTCAATAGAATCCCCTTTTCCCTGCCGTTTGTATACGTCCGTTCATCCGTTCGTCCATGCATTTTCCCACTAGATGTAGCGGGGAAATTGACGTCATATTACGTAATGATATCACTCTTGACTCCGGGTCTCGACAGCGTGGTGTCAAGTCACGTGGTCACGCGTCGCGTGTCGTCAGGTCACACGACGCCATGACGTTAGGTCACATGACCTGGTCATATGACCCGACGTCATGGTGTCGAGTTTTGGCGTCAGGTGACGTCATGACAGAGCGTGACGTTATTTCCCTCGCTACAGTTAGCGGGGACATGAAAAACAATATCTTGTTGATCGATACGAATATTTAGAAACAAATTTAGTTGATTCTTGCCTAAATACTGCAATATACACATTATAGGACTTCGCAAATAAAGATAGCGTCAATATGTTTCTTTTTCTTTTTAGAAAATACGTTTAGGTCAAAACCTACTTTTTAATGTGGAATTATTCCGTGTTCTTTAATGGCGCGAAATGACACTTTGGGAGACACTCTGCATTTGTCGTGAGCTTAATTTTATTTCGTGTTATTGCCGATTTTTGTTTATAAACGGCTCATAGTCAGTTTCTTTTTTTTTTTTTCCCCTTGTCGGCATTCAGTTCGGTTCAGCGCACAGCACAGCTCCTCCAGCATTTTTTATATATATTTTTATGTTAAAATTATTTTTCATCGCACTTTTCTGCTTAGTTCCAGAACACAACGCCTCGACTTCCTTCCCAGCAAGGATGTCGGATTTCAATTTATAACGTATTTAGATTTTTTGTTCGCTTTTTTCTGAGCATTTTTGTTTCGTTTTTGATCTCAACGCGACACTTGACTCCGAGCGTTGAATTCTCGAATCCCGGCTCGCTCCAATCTTTTCTCCAATTTTTCAGAGCCCTAGACTTCAGTTCATGCTACGATGGATCGCTAGGGAAGTTACGAGTTATCCCAGCCAATCTAGCGCTCTTAACATCTCACATGACCGCGTAAAACGCGCGTCGCGACCCCCGCCCCCCTTTCCCCCTTCCCCTTCGAACATCACGTGACACTCACGCGGCTTTAGATTGGATTGGAGGGCTCGTAGCGTCCTCTGCGTCCTGACAACCAAGGTGGAATCACGCCAAAAAATGATGTTTTTCTTTCAGATTTTTTTTTTTTCTTCTTTTAAGAGTTGCCGTTTTTTGACACCTTCGGTTTGATTAATCCCGCCATATTTCACCCGGTCTTCGCTCGCACGAAATTTCTGACGTTTGCTATCCTCGGCTGACTGTTTTTATTTGGTCTTTCTTTTTTGTCTCTAAACCTCGCTCATCTAGCCCTTGTTTAATGCACTCACTTTGTAATTTTTATATATATACATATATATATAATGACTTTCCTCTCTGCCTATTTGTTTTGCAGAAGTTCACGTTTTGTTTTGATTTTTCGGTTGTTTTTAGGCTAAGAGGTGCTTAAAATATTATTTTGACGGCAAGCAGTTTTTTTATTTTTTAGAAGAGCGGAATATTGGTGAACGCGACAACCAGGCTGGAAAAAGTAAATATTCAAGATTAAGTTTGCATGGATGTTCTATATTTCAGACATCGACGCTTACCTGTTTCCCCTAAAATTTGTATCTTATAAATCCCGGGACAGTTTGTGGGGTCAACTAACTGCAGAGGGCCTAAACGCCAGGGTGGGAATTTTTAAGACAACGACTAACAAAACTTACAAACATTACAGATTCTTTAACTAAAATCAGCATATATGACTGCTTTTTTTTTTTCATCCACTTCTTTTGTTAGGACCAACGGGCAATTCATGCACAAGGTCTCAGCCGAAACTCGTAATAGTTCTTGAGTAAAAAACTGTCACTCGACATTCATTTTTTTTTTCTATATGTAATGCATACGCAGAGCGGAAGCTGCAAACAAACACTAGTCAAACAGTGGCCATGCACGTTGTATTAAAATTTATATACACAACCGCATTTTGCTAATTACAGTCCGCGCCCAGTGCATAGACTGCGGGAGCGAATTTCGGTTGAAATTCGCTCCAGCGTCCATCCGCTCCCGTGCATAGATTTCGCGCCTGGTGCATAGTCTGCACCCGTTTTCATTTCCTCACATAAAAGAAACTATCATTCACAGCACATCTCGACTAGTGTCAGGATTACTAGCTTACAAAAAACCTTGTATCGTAAATAAATCATTATTAAGGTACTCTCCATTCACGAAATTGATCACGCAACGTCATAATTAACAATGTAGAAACAAAAATCCTTGTATAGCTCGCTCCAAAAGATAGTCATGATTAAAATGCAATTAAATGCAAAGGTGCAAGCGAGCTGGACAAGAATGACCGAAAGATAGTTCACTACGCTTAATATATAAACTTTGAAACATATAATATCAGCAAATTACGGTCCGGAAAACACGCTGCATTTTTTGTCTTCCATCTTAGCGAGGTTATGTAAATAACTGTGGGCGCGCTACAGCAAAACAATGACATATAGTTAGAACTTGAAAGTGACGTAAACGTATGCATTCAGTAAATTGAAAATTGGACGAAAGGTGATGGGTGACATTGATTCGTGTCCACCCAAGTGGCAGACAGTACACCTGTGGGGCTCGGATCGGTCACTTGCGTCAGTCACTTTGGTGAGTCACGTGGGTGGGTGAGTGGGGCCCCTCGGTCCCAGGTGAGACTTCCGGTTCGCGCAGCGCGCGCCGTAAGGAAGCTGGTGCATCTACTTCCACGCAAAGCACGTGGAGGATCTAATTGCTGCAAACTACGGAGGGAACTTGGCCAAGAACGATTCTGGACATATGTTTAGAACAAAAAAAAAATATCAGTCCGGGCTCTAACACAGTGCACGCTTCACCATGCTCAGTGTCAAAGCCTAGACTGATTTTTAAAGGATAAGCGTATTTTCAGCCTTGTCATTGGCCGAGTTCAATCTGTAGTTTGCAGCGACTGGCTCCTACAAATGGTTTGCGAGAACGTAGATGCTCCAGATTTCTTAGGCCCACTTCAGACGGGACAATTTTCTCGACAATTTTGGGCTTGCTGCAGGGTTGTTCCCTAGCTTTCCCTCGATCGACACGAATTGCTGAGATCGGGTCCCGCTCGAAACAAGCGAGCAACTCGAAGCAATTTGAAGACGTTTGAAGCGGTAGCAGACAATCAGGGACGCGATATTTTCACGTGACACCCCGTGGCTGCGATGATGACAACTAAAGACTTGGCTTTGGTTTGAAATGGATCGTTATGAAGAATTAACCGCTTCAGCAATATGAGTTAGTACTCTCGACGCCATTTAAATATATAAAAATACATTTATACCGCGCATCTCTGTCTAAATATTCCAAGAAAACTAAAATTGAAAGATGCTGTCGGAAAATCGTAGCAATTCGGTTGCTGAGGTGAACGTAGGTCGCCCGTCTTGCTGTTGTTGCGACATCAAGTTGCGGGGATAAAATGCCCCGTCTGAAGCGGGCTTTAGAGTGGCGCTTTAGTATATCCCAGCTCAAATTCCAATTAAATTCAAATTGATTTCCAATTGGTTTCAATTGGATCCAATTGGACTCAACTGGTTCTAACTTGACCAGTTGGTCTTGCCATTGGAATTCCAGTTGGTAAGGTTCCATGTGCAAAGTTTACTGGTTTCAATAGGGAAGTCAATTGGTTTAATTTAAAATGTTAATTGATTTATATTAGAAAGGAAATTAATCCCAATCAACAAGTTAGGTCCCGATTGGAAAGTTTAATGGTTCCTATTGGAAGTACAATTGGCATCCATTGCTCAATTCGCCACTTTGGAGAATGAAATAAGTTGTTAGTTTATATCTATAATTGTCTTTCTCCAAGGTTCTTACTTAGATTGTCCGTCATAAAATTAGGCAACTTTCAAGCTTTACAAACTTCATCCTGTATATGTTTCATGTTCAATGAGTACAACCTATTTTTATGTTGTTTTTTTTAATGTAGTGCAACAAAGTGCATGTCAAAACGAGAGATTCTGTAGAAATATTAAACCCTTTACTGGAAGGTATAAACATTGCTAGTATATAGGCATGCGGCATAAATATGTATTTAAATGATACATTCACAAAATAAAAGAAATTCCCACAGACACTTGTCATCGACGTAATTCAACAACCTGTCTAAGCAAGGATTTTTTTACTCTGCCAAGTATGGGATCAATTGAGCGAGCCCAATTAGCTTTTTGGTACAATACTAAATCCTTGAATGGCCAAACTTGAGTGGTCTGTCACAAGCAGCCAAGACATTGCTCAAATGTAAGCTGGCATTGACTCTCGGCCGGTCCTGGGAAATCGCAAGGTTGATAAATATAAAAAGCATCATTAAATGTAAGTTAACCAAAAGGAAAACACATGAGATGAAAGATTAGTAATATTTATTGCAAGATGCAAAACTAAATGGTCACAAAATGGTCTCTATTCTCACTCATCATCTTCGTCACATGGACTCGGTCACTATCATTTCCCATGTTGTACCACTAGAGTAATGTAGACTCAAGATGCTTGCTTACGGATTCCCAGTCAGCAGGTTTGAACCGAGACACAGAAAACGCATGGTGCATTTGAGATTTTGGTTCAACTTCAAAAGTCTCCAGGTAGCCAATGAATCTTCAGTCCTCTGCGGGCGCATGCGAGACATCTTGAGCTGGTTTAGCATATAACTCCTAAGCCTACATTCTTTGTTACCACGATTTAGGTTACCACCTGCTCAAACAAGCTTTTGCTGAAAAGCTGATGTGCAATAGGACCAGTTGTGATTTGAAGAGAAGGGCATCTTACAGTTTCTTACTGCCAGCTTTCCTTTCATGACTCATTTTTGTTATTTGCAATGTCAGGGCACTAGGAACTGCCACAACCATCTTGTTCTTCAATGGGATATAGGTGCACACGTTTGAAAATTCAGAAATAGAAAAAACTTGTCAACACATCTTATCGTCCGACACCCAATGAGGATGATTATTTCGAGATTTTGGAAAACACGGAGTTTGCAAATGTTTTAACAGCGTCAGGAAAACAAAAGTGGAACTGTCATGAACAATCTTTTCTATCCTGCCGTATCTAGCATCCAGAAGCTTGACAACATAGTTTTTGGCTTTCTTGTTTACACAGTAGGAAGAAGTTGTCAGTATAGACTTGTTAAACAGCTTGCGTTTGAATTCTACGGCCTGGGAAAAAATTCTCTAGGACTTTGAAGAGGACCACAAAGTTTTGCATACGGAGTTCCCCTGCCAAAAAAGCGCACTCCCTCATCAGACGTAGACATTGTCATTTCCGTTGTCTGTGTGTCGAATGAATTGCAATGCTCCAAGACCCTTCCGCTGCTTGTCAGCTCACTCAGTTTACGTACTGCAGTTTGCAGTGCAAAGACTCGACAGACTTGTGGGGAATACCGTTCGATGCTTTTACCCGTGCTTCGAGATATCCATTTCCACATTTAAATGGAAAGGCAGAGTGAGCCCATTGTGGCCCCCAGAAACGAACACTTTTCACGATATGGTTAAGCTGATTCATGTTAAAGGAAATGCCCTTTTTTTCAAACAAGTGTTGTGCAGTGACGACAAACTCCAACATCATTAGGTCAACAGCATCAATGTCCAAAATGAATATCCTCTTCTCCAGCATTACAAGTAAGTACTCCACCAAGACTGCCCAGTGACGAAGATGACGATCTGACAAAACGCCCTCCAAGACTGGTGAACTATAATAAAGCAACCAGTTCTCCAGTTTTTTGGCCTTCAAAAACTTCCTTTCGCTTAAAGACCTTGGTATTCGCCTTACGTCCTTTGGCGGCCTCATTGCAAGGAGTCTTTCATCTTACTCTGCAATTTTGTTCCCAATATAGAACTCAGACCCCGGGCTTTCGAGCCAGTATGCAAGAAACTGACGTACAACCCCAAGCAGCACACAATGCATGTAGTCTGGGACAAATGCCCAGAAAAAGTGCAAGTGCTCAAGGTTGATTAAAAAGAAATAACTCAGACTCCGATAACTATTTTCGGCGTGTTAAAAGCTTCTTTCATATCTGCCACCATTTGGGCCTCTGTCCTCTCTGGAGGGTCATCCTTCAGAGCAGGGTACTTCACAGAGCCCTCATGGTACTTTACAGGGCGCAAACATCGATCGCAGCGAAAGTAATCAATAAACTGCGAAATGCCCTGCATAGGGGCTCTAGCCACTGAATCGACAGCGCAGCAGATACAAAATGCCTTGAAAACGTTCAAGACACCCTTATCCTGCAAACAAAATCACTCCAGAGACGTCATTCATCTGCTCAACAAAGACATTTTGAAAAAATATCCATCCTTTGTTTGCTCTTTCCAAACCACAGGGCCACCAAGACGAGTTTGCTGATGTGAGTCGTGGTACGCAGTTCATTTATTGTGAGCTAGATGGGCCATATGGCAGTTGAGGACGAATTGAACACAGGAGCACCATCTGTGTTCACTGTCATGCTCACCCTGTTTCCACAGTGGGCTGTAGGTTCAACAATGACCTGTACTTTTTTCCATCTACAATGTCTTCAAAGAAGTTGTTTGAGATCCAAGATATCCTTAGATTTCAAAATAATCTGAAGTTGTGCACGAATGCCCAGAGTGACGAAAAACGGTACCTATGACAGACTAGAAATTTTACAGACTTTCGTACAATGAGAAGATCTGAACGACGAGCTATTGCTGTCTAACAATACAATCTAGAAGATGCAGTGGACGCAATAAAATTGAAAGGTCAGGTGGTTGTTAAAGCCCTTCAGCGCCTGTGTTAGCATGCAACGTTACCCAGGTAAAACAGGTTTACTAAAACTATTGTTAATCATTTTTGTAAGGTTAGAGAGGCCAGTAAAAATGAGGTTACTGGACACAGCATACTTTAGTACCATGAGCAATAGCTTTCCTCTAGATGCTACAACAGGTTCAATCAAAATCTTTTTGAAGAGGTTTGAAAAAAATGTGGAAGTCTTATCTTCCGGGTTTTGACTTGGAGGGCACTCACTCTCACCTAGCTCAGCGACTTTAATGACTGAGTCCTGAAAAAGTGGAGAGACTTGTTAGAAATCAGGGTAAAATAATCCAGCAATGTTTAATAGTGGGAGGGAGCTAGCAGTGCCATACCATCTATACTTTCATACTGAAGTCCATACAGATGTTTTTCAACATGCTTAACAGAAACAAACTTTTTTTTTGCTTTCAACTAAAAAGTCAAACAATTATACTGTGTAGAGGTTTATGCAAAAGGAAAACGACACTTCTTTTGTGCACTTATTCTTATGACTCAAATAAAAATACTGCACTCCTTGTTTCAAAAGAGCAGTAGAGTTCCATTGAATGCAGTACGATGATACAGAAAGTGTAGTCCATGTCAAGCTCTTTAACCTGTGAGCCAGTTCTCACATGCTCATGCTTATGTGAGTGGACTGGCCAAACTTGTGCTCATATTACATCTTCGTTTATTGAGTTCTCTGCAATAATGTAGAAGCCAAGCGCATGAGAGGGTACAAGCCTGTATGATAAATACTTCAGCGAGCAAGATAAATCTCTAACAGACAAAATAGCGATACAAAATAAAGGATCCCAAGTATGACATATGAAAGGCGAAATTTCTTCTCTACTACTGCATGCCATGGAAACTTCGAATATTCCTCGTAACTCTGATAAGCAGACTTCAATGCTGGGTATCAGAGTTTCGAAAGGGGTGTCAAAGGCGTCCCACATGACGCATCCTGTCCCAAAGGCACCCAACACAGAGCAAGAGAAAAGTTATAATCATGCAGTTATTTGCAGGTCGGAATTAAAATACTATAGAATGCAGTTAATTCTTCAGATACCGGATGCAATTGACTTTAAGAACTCACTTACAAAATCATCTGTAGAGTCACTGTCACAGTTGAAGGCGGAACTTAGTACATCTTCTCAACCAGAGCAGTGCAACAATGCTGCTTCGAGGTCTGAAGACACCTTAAATAAAGCAGGATGCGTAAAGTCGTGTCACTTCAAGCAGTCACGCAGTTCAATCTAAAAATTCGGAAGAACTAAATGTTGTTCGATCGCGTTTCATTTTAACCGATCGCCACCTGTCATTGCCGGGAAGTTCAAATGAAGGGTGAACTATTGCACCCTTCAACTGAACTGCGCATGCATTAAAAGCTTCCCCCTAAACTGACAGGAGGCGCAGCGTAGAATAAAATAAAATTGCGTTTCATTCCAACTGATTTGTATATCATGCAGTTATTTTCAAGAGCACATTTACGGTGTCATTTGTAAAGTCACTGTTTAAATAGAATGCTGGACCTTGTAACCTTTCCCACCACAAGTGCGCAACAATGGCTCTTCCTGTTTCAAAGACACATTAAACAAGCGCAAAAGGGTAAAGTCATATCGTTTCAAACAATGTCAATAATTCAACCTGAAACCTTGGAAATAGTAAGTGTTCTTACGATTTATTATGTATGCAATTAAGTTATTTTCAAGGGCACACTCACAGAGTCATTTGTAGAGTCACTGTTGAAGTTTAAGGCTGAACCTTGTACATCTTCACCACTAGAGATGTGCAACAGGGCGCATCCTGCTTTAAAGACATCAAAAAGAAAGCAGAAGGGGTATAGTCATATCATTTCAATAACAGCGAGATCAGTTCAGTCAGAAACTTTAGAAGTATGAAATGTTGCAGCAAATTGTTTATATATCTTGCAGCTATTTACAAGAATATACTTACAGAGTCATTTGTACACTCACTGTCATGGTTGTGCCTGGAATGTTCCATGTGACTGCTACTAGAGGCACGTGCCAAGCATGTTTGCTGGCCTGAAGGCGTCTAAACAAATCAGGACAAAGGAATAAGTCACTTTATTTTATTTGCTCTGTGACTGATTGATTGACTAGACAATATTCAATCATGCACTTTTAACCCAATTATATTCCAGGTTGAAATCACTTGCGAAATATAATCAAACCCAAAGTTCTGAATTAGATAAAAAATAGATAAATATAACTAGGGATGCACACACGCAACAAGGAATTATTATAATGATATAAGCTGTCTTAATGCTATAAACTGGGGTGCTTTTGACACATTGCTCACATGCTTCACTGGCTTTATTTTTTTCGCTGCGTCTAAAGGTACGTCGGACGTAACCGGAACGTGTAGTCTAAAGATACGTCGGACGTATCCGGTACGAGGAGTCTAAAAATACGTCGGTTGAAACCGGTCCGGCAAAACGACGGTCGCATCCGATGCTACTTACGACTGACGAGCGCATTTATTGCAAGAAAATCGTACCTACCTCCCATTCGAAGCACCCTCACCCTACTTCGGTCATAAATGCCTAAAACAAATTATGTGAATGTAAGCGCCCTATAATTCTGTGCAAGAAATTAGAGATAGGAGGATTGCGATGTCTGCTCTCTATGAAGGCTGAGCGCCCGAAACGTAGCTTGTTTCCTTTCCCCTTCTCTTTGCACGTCTTATCCACGCTTTTATTTTTGTGCCCACCCTTACGTGTCGGCAGCACAGCACCTTTGGGTCCATAGCACTCGGTTTCGTCATCAGTTGATAGGTGGCGGCAGACAACGGCACGTTAGATTATAGTCACACGTAAGGCGCTCTGTGTTCTGTTTGTTTCGTCGTCGTTCGTTCGACTCCGTCGTCTGTCTTGCAAGCGCACCTCGTTTTTTTTTTTTTTGTTTACGTGGTTCAGGCCATTTGTTCAGGCGTTCAGAAGTTTCCTGCCCACCATAAGCGCGAAGAGGACTTTGTACGCAGTGAAGTTAAAGCGCACGGTGATCACGCACGCGAAAGACAACGGGAACCAGAACACTGCAGAGCATCTTCGATACCACGTGATACGGTGGAGAAGACAGGGGGATTGGATATTTAAGGGCAACGCGACACGTAAAAAGCGAACGTGACCGCGCAATATTGCAATGCCCCCCCCCCCCCTTCTCCTCCTCTTTGAACATCCCAGGTGTGAAAATAAAGCAGTGCTTAGAATCGGTTTATTAGGGTAGCAATGAGAAATAAAGATGCGATGAAAATTGCCAGCGGGGGCGCAGTAAGGCATGCTACGACCCGCAGTGATACGACCCTTCCCCATCGCGGCTACGTCCGACGCATCTCCCGGTTCCGCGTACGTCCGACGCGTATCTCTCCGGGGTCCGGATACGTCCGACGTACCTTTAGACACAGCGTTATTTTAGCAAGATAATTGAAAACCTCGTGTTGCGACGAAGAAACCGACGGTGACTCGATATATTTGTATGTAAACGAACTTGTATAATTTTACATACGCACCTCATCAACCTTTGAGGATTTCTGTCTTCGGGCATATCTTGTTGTCTTCGGGACTGTTTCTTGGGAGCCGGAAATCAAACGCTGCTTATGAAGTCTGCGTTTCTTTGGAGGCAATTGTTTTAGCGGCGATGGGGGCAAGGGTGCATCGTGTGCATCCCCCATCCTGCATTTCTTGTGGTACAAGTGATGTACAAGGTAATTTCACAAATATAAAGCTTTGGAATACGTTGAGTTGGCACCATTACGGGTTCTTGCTTATATTAAATTATCGACGTTCTACCGAGGACATCGCGTCTGACGAGCACGAGAACAAACGTGATTTACGCGTCTGTGCGGCAGCCACTGATCTCAATGACAATTGCTGGATCGCGTTTGACCAACACCGCCATGCGGCCACGGTCGGCCATCTTTTTGGTAGAGTTATATCATCTCTAGCCATCATAGTAATATGGTGGACAGCGCAATGGCGGCAAGCTGCCATAAAATAGCCGTAGATCTAGTACACTGTACCGTGGGTGATATTTCGTGCTTGATTGAAGTTGTTCGACGAAGCAGATTCTTGAAACCCGGCGTGAACGGTAGCCTCGTCTTTGAGGACCCGGTGAAAGTTCTACGAAAGCGCAGCACCGGGGGAAAGCAGCGCAGCTCGCATCGAAAGCAGACTACGTACCGGCGTCTGCTTTCGATGCGACTTTTGATGCGTGCTGTGCTGCTTTTCCCCGGTGCTGCGCGATTTCGTGAAACTTTCACCGGGTCCTCAAAGATCGGACTACCGTTCACGCCGGGTTTTAAAAACATGTTTCGTCAAACAATTTCAATCAACCACGGAATATCACCCACGCTATTTTGATGGCAGCCTGCCACCACAACTGCCAAAACGCCGTCTGCCATGGATGGATGATGGTGGCTGCCAGGTGGCTTCAGCAGCTGTATCTTGGCTAGAGGTGATATAACTCTACCAAAAAGATGGCCGCCAGTGACCGCATTCGCGGAGCGGGCAAACGCGATCCAGCAATTGTCATTGAGATCAGTGGCGGCAGCCCTGTGTTGATGGCTATCACAATGAGACTGACTTTGGTGAGATAATAACACGAAAAATAATTGTAAGCAATGCCCAATAGCGTAAATTTTTAACAAGTCCAACTTCTAAATATATAATAATTACTACTTCTAGTACGAAATAAAACAAATAGATTATAAATATTTACGGCGAAATTAAAATAGGTCAAAGTCAAAGGAAACGAACAACATTAATTCCAACCTGATCCAATCCAATCCAATGATATCCAGTCGCAGGTTTCCTTGTGTGTTGTCTTTCGTCGCGTGGTCAGCGTGTTGGTCAATGTTGGTTGTGGTGATTGTGGCGTTGGAAGGGCGAAAGTGATCACGCACGCATGTGTCAGATATAAAGACGACCTAATTCTGGCTATTGTGCTTGTGGAAGGTATTAAAACCTTCAAGCCATCCCATTCACACGCCTTTGTGGACGGAGCGAAGAATTCCCTCAAGTGGCTAGGGCAAGGAAGCTTCAGTGGCGACGACGAATATTACAAAGCTAGGATTCTACTTTTGGGAGGTAAATATAAGTGTTTTGTTTGTTTTCTTAATACTTTTAGTAACTGAGAGATCCGGTACACATTCACATATCATCCTTGTGTTTGTGGAAATTAGTGCAACGTTTATTTTTGTATTTTTTTTCTTCTAGTCTCTGAAGCCGATGTCAAATAAAGAATGGACAGGCGTAAAATGCGCATAAAAACGTATTGTCATCGAAGTCTTCGGACAACAAGGCACCAGAGGGAAGAAGTGATAGGAGGAAACAAGAGAATGTTAGAGAAGTTTAAATCTAGCGATCTGCAACTACATATAAACTTCTTTCCTTTTTTCTATTACTGGCTGTTATAGAAACGAAGAAGAAGCAAGAAACCTCTGCAGGAGGACCAATTTGGCAAAGCTTTTAGAAGAAAAGTATGAGCAGAGCCCATTCTCTGGCCCACATAAAGCTGTCACCTCAACGACAGTCCGAAGAAAGGCCCACTAGGGACGTAGAACAAATCAACATGTTGCAGAGCCAGCTCGAGGTGAAGGATAAAGAGCTTGTACAATTGAGGAGCTTGAATATGAAGCTTCAAGAGAGGTTACTGAAGCAAGATGAATGTGAGAACAGAATTGCAATATAATTTTGGTTGAGGAGTAATCGGATGAGGAGCAACACAAACTTAATTTGCATTTGTAATGGAGGGCAGTAATGTTGCTATGTTTTGAGTGTGATTGTTAAATATGTCAACTGTATTACACATAACTGTTGTATTTTTTTGCAAATTAGTCTTTCCCGATGTGTTATTTGCGACTCCGCGCCGGTCAGGCAAAATTGCGGATGAAAGGAGGTCGTTTTCCTCGTTCAGCACACGGACCACCATAATTGTTTTTGCTCTGCAGCGTAAAATTGTTGATACGTACAGAAGCAAAGCGATTTTTTGACGGTGGAAACCTTCTAGTCAGTGCATAGGAATGACACGGCGGAAGTATAAGCATAATTACTGGAAACAATGTTTGTTTCTATGCCGCCTACGATAACCTAGCAACGCAGCAGACGACAGAGTCGAAACGACCTCCTCTCGATCTTCTCGGCGTTGACGCTACGCGGTGTCGATTTCGGTGGAATCGCTAATTGCTGCATTTGTGTGCTTAATTGATTGGGTTGACAGCTTTGTCGACTTATTTCTACCTTCTTATACCGGGCATTTCAGCAGAGACTGACAAAAATTCCTAAGCTCAGTGTAATTGCAATAGAAAGATTATTTTCTCGGGATGGCCTAACTCGTGGTGGCGGACGTCAGAAAATTCATGCTACTTACTAATTAGAGTGCTGAATAATTAAAAATGACCTAACTAAACTAGTAGTTAAAAAGTTATTAAGTTATTTTTTAATTGATTAGCGCGACGACATACCCCGAGGAATGTCTTCACGAGAAAATTATCTTTTCATCTCGATTACACTGAGCAGAGGAATTTTCGTCAGTCTTTGCTGAAACACCAAGTATAGTCATCTCGGACAGTGCACCACCAGATCAGGTCCTGGTAAGGGGCAGAAAATGTTAATCCTATGGTGTGCATGTCGAGGCAAATGGAAGTCCACTTTCTGATGTCTAACATCTTACGTCCTTACTGTACAGAAGAGGAAATGTGCCTAGAAAACTAATTGTTGCACTGTGTCATCAACACTATAGAAACGTGAGAGCGAACCTGGACATCCAATCTTTGACTTCCAGTTTTTATGCAGAATCAGTTTCAAGCTCCAGATATATTTCTGGGATGGTTGGGCATTTGCAGATACTGTTTCAGTAAATACCCCAGCAAGTGTAAATACTTTTTCAATGTCCTTTTTATTTTCAGTGTGCAGTGGACATTGTATGCCAACATACCTCCCAATTATACAAAAACTGGCCGGATTAAGAACTAATTCAGTGTCTGATTGGGACGCAAATATTCGTTCGGCACTTGTAAGCCTTAACATGTTGCTGCCAAAGGTTTACGCAACCAGTGCGCACACTGCAAAAGTAGCTTTTGAAGCAAATGATATAGTTCTATTAATACCTTATATTTATAGCATTCAGGAAGTCATGCATGTAACAAAAACTGGGCTCTCAAGAATCTTGATGATAACTGTCATTTTATAAATTTCCTGTTACGATATTAGCTGCAACCGGCTAACGGTGGTGAAATAATGCATCACACTGACCTTGACCCGATGCTTGCTGCATGTTTTTTTTTATGAAGAAAAGACGCAGGTAAGACAAGCTGTGACAACAAAATTGTATTGGGGAATCTCGGATATCGGCTGACATTTCACTCGGAGATCTAGCTTCTTCAGTACCCGGAAGAAGCTAGGTCTTATAGGGAAGCGGCTTAAACCTGAGGGTTCGCAGGAGTATTTTTGTAAGACCTTATGACGAAAAAATGTATAGCCATAGCCTAAGTAAGAACAGTACCGCACAGGTTTTTCGAGGCTGCTGGTGACAGCCTAAAAGAGCATCGAGCAGTTCCTAATGAAGACAAGGTATGGCCATCTTTTTGTTGCTAAAGTGATATGCTGCCACTCTGAGTTACCTGACATTTCAGTGAGATTTGGCTCTCTTATTAGCAAACTATTGGTTGTCACTTGCAAGTATTTCAGGAAATTTTTGTAATGTTCTCTTTACTGCGACGCCCTACTGATATCCCGCCTCCGCTACCACCTCCCGTACACTGAACTCACACAAAGACAAAGATGAAACTGGACACTCTCTTTCGTAAAGGCACCAAGCTCGCCATGGGCCTACCAATCACCACTAGCACCCACCGCCTACTCAATATGGGCTGTCACAATACCATATATGAGCTCGTGGCTATCCACAAACGCCGTCAGGAAATCCGCCTCCTCCTCACCCCCCAGGGAAGACACATATTCACTCAACTCCTGGGCCATGACGTCCCATCCTCACCTCCTCTGAAAGAAGCAGCTCTCTCCACCACCACCTGTTCACATCTTATCATAGCACCGCTCCCTCGGCACATGCACCCGATGCTGAATTTAGCACGACGCGCTCAACGTATTGCCTTTTTCACACGTTACACCGCCTGCAGTTCTCATCATCGGACATACCTCTACACAGATGCCAATACGACTGATACAGGCACGGACATAGCGGTCACAGATCATCATTTCAGTATAATACACACCGCCGTTCTTTCTTCCATGCACTCATGCTTGGCGGAACTACACGCCATTGTAGCGGCTATCACATATACCTCCTCAGGCTCTTTTACCTCGTCTATTCCCATCATCTTCACCGACTCTGTGGCCCCCTGCCGGCGACTCGTACACAACTCGCTTTCACTAGCCATCGCAGAACAAATAGAACGCAACCTACTATCACCCGTTGAGGTCGTCTGGATCCCAGGTCATGGGGGCATGCCGGGGAACGAGAAAGCACACCCGCTCGCCCGCGAAACGCTCCACTGGGCACCCGACATCCCCAGATCTGCCCAGACGTTTGCCGTGGCCTTACCTTCCCTCGAGTCATAAAGAGAAGCCCGTAAAGTATTTCCTACCCTTCCCTCTCACCTCACACGTCACCAAGAAACCATCCTCCTTAACGCCCAAAGTTACACCCTCTCCACCCCAGCCCGCATCCACCTTCTACGAGGTCTACTCCCTGAGGATGCAGGGAGTAGACCTGCATCCACTGCGGCGACCGCTCAAGTACCCGTCACATCTTATGGATCTGCCATTCCCCTCCCCACCCCTCCCTAACCCCACCTCCCTGTCCTTCCCCAACAACCCCGAGTGGCCGACCACGGCCACCGCATTATCAGATCAAGTTTGCCTGGCTGCGTACATCCAGTCCTCTCTGGAGTACGCCAGCAAAGGTGGCCTGGACTGAGGCCCCCTGCTCATATTCTTTGGGCCTAATAAAGTTTCATCTCTCTCTCTTACCAGCTTTGCCTTATTTGTGTTTTGTTTACTGGATTACTTTGGAGGTGCAAACTAGTTTTATTAGCATGTCTGTTTAAACTGCACACATTTTCTGAATTTGCAAAGGTGGACCTCGGACAAGGAATCTACCTTAACCGACTCGTCTGGTAGGAACTCTATAGATCAGTGAAAGATAAAATTTTCGTGAAGGAGCTGGCTGTCGCATTGTATGGAAAGATCTGCAAGGGTAACTGGTACCCTTAATTTTGTGAATGCTTTGTAAGCAAGCCGTGACAGATGCATAGCATGTTGGACAATGTAAGGTGAGATAGCTGAGTGTTGCAAGTGATTTTCCTTATACCATTAATAGAAGGTTCTAATCTGCTGCATGCCAAGGCTACTTAAAACAACCTAATGCCTAGGCTTTACTTCGAAGAGGTACATTGGCTCATCTTATCATATGGGCAAGGCAAGCACTCCCCGATGTACCCTGGCATGCCAAAGAATGCCGGGAATATCTCCGGTGAAGCTTGCTGTAATTGAAGGTAAGTAGTTACTTCCATTATTGGTAATGTTTGCTAGATAACAGTAGGTTTTGTTTTCAAATTATTAGCCCGTTTGTGTTAAATCTTGAAGTCTTAGTGAGAGGATGCAACCACGAACAGTTTAACCTTAATCAGAACAATTGTAGTGCTAGATGACATAGCCATCATCTATTATTTTTGCTGGTTCTTTTTTTTTTTTTTAATTGCATCAGCTCATTACCTGGTTGGGTTGATATTTTCAAAATATCTGAGTGCCAATAAAGCCGTGGCCTATATGTGCTATTTCTCTAAACCATTACAGGGAACGTCTTCAAAAGAGGGGCCTGCCAAAGTACCTTGCTGGGAAGGCTGCTTAAAGGGGCCCTGCAATCATGTTTAAGCGTCTACTTTTTTTGCGGTTTCCACGTCTCTTGGGGTTCGAGCAAGCCAGCGGACACGGATAGAGTAACCAAATATCAGTGCGTCATATTTTAACCGGACGACGCGGAAACCTCCTCCACCTACGGAGGCGATCCGCGGTGCCGAAAGCGCGCGAAATGTGACGTCTTTGGTCCTGAGCCGCTAAAAGCTTCTTTTTAGTCGAAATACAAAATATAAGTGGCGCGAACCGTTTCAATTAGTTATAAAAGTAGTTCTTGTTCAGTATTTTAGATCAGAATAGAAACAAATGCAGTTTATAAAGTACGGAAACAAGAAATGATAGGTCAACATACCCGCCACCAAGTGGTGGAAAAGGCGGCGCATACTAGAAATAGAAAAGGAGTAGTGGGATCAGGCGCCGATACGGAAAGGTCCCAGATGTACGCGGCGGCGCTGCGGTCGTATGGACAAGAGGATCCAACCGGCTCCGAGCGTTCCGAAGGCCTTCGGCGAGAAGCTTTGTCTTGCGGTTTAGCCGTTTCGCGGTATGGCAGCGCGAAGTGGCTCCCATCTGAACTGATCTTTACCCCGTGTTTGCTGTCGTTTGTGGCCAATGAAGTGTCATGTCGAATTTGTGTTTAATCGCACAGCAAATGCAATGAGAGCCGCTCTGGCTGCCCGCTGCATACAGCCTTTCCGAACAAGCTTTAGTGGCGCCCTCTCGCGCCAGTCGACACGGAGTGCGGCAGCCGTGAGCGCTCGCTACGCTCACTACCCCTCCTCTATACTCGCGGTCAGCTTTCTGTGGCATTGCAGTCAATGCTAGGGGAGAGGGTGCACCAACCGCTGTACACGCGCTTTCCTCCTCTCTTCAGATTGCCACAGAAAGTTGACCGCGAGTATAGTTCACGGCCACTCAAGCAGCCAAGGACGTCATGAGGGAGGTTATTTTTTGCTTGTTTTTGTAATTTTAATTTGCCTATCACTTTTAAAATAAAGCGAATTTCGAGAAAAGAAAAGTTTCAATAAGCTACTACGTTCAGTGCGCTCAGGTTCGTTGCAAATTAAAAACCAGTAAAAGAGCCCTTGCAGGGCCCCTTTAAAAGGATGTCACTGGCCTCACAAATGAGAAAATTGCAGACCTCAGGAGGAGGCAGGCGAAGAGGTACGTTACAGACAATGGCGTTGTGCATATGCGACACTTGGGACACAACTTCTATTCTACCTGTATTTATCTATTTTTGTTTTCTGTGGTCTTGATTATGCTCAGGACAGAAGCTGCTGTCGCAGATACGGACTCGAGAGCATCCGATGACAATTGAAAGGGTGCAAACTCTTTTCACAAATTTTAAAATAGCGTTCATAAGGGCCATGTTTTCTGCTCGTGATTAGTTGTAGTCTCATTAATTCCAGAACACGAAGATGCATCAGCACCGCCAATAAATGATGGAACTGTCCTACCATTCATATTGCTGTCTAGTGGTTTTCCTTGAGGAGCTCCTAATGGTATTGATGAGATTTATGCAGAGACCCTCTTTAGTGTGCTCGGCTCCGGCTGGCACCGAGAGGATGTTTGTGAGATTCAGCATAGTAACGTTTCAAAAATTTGTTTTATTTATTATTTATTTTATTTATGTATACTGCGACCTCAGTTGAGGTCATTGCAGGAATGGATTACACAACTAAAAACATGAGTAGAGAGAACAATAAACGAGAACATATTCAACAACAAATGATTCGCCAGAAACACCAAACATCAAAGGAAGTCAACTTTCGCGATTTTTATAACAAAGTCGTCGTACTGGAGCATACGCGTAGAACCGTCAATACTATTCCACAGCTCAACAGTGCGCGGAAAAAAGGAATTTTTGAAACAGTTTACGCGAGAACGAAAGGGTACAATATCTAAGGGATGGGAACGCCTAGTGCGCGAAATATCTGAGAAGCAAATATACTTCATACATTCAATGCCACTTACATTATTAACAATTCTATGTAACAACTTTAATCGCTCGATAGTTCGCCTTAACGATAAAGATTCTAGCCCTAATGCTGGCAAAGTGGAAGAAGGTGAAAGTGTCGATCATATCGATTGGAGATAAATCGGATAGCCTTAGCCTGAACAGAGTCAATGAGATTGATGTCCTTTTTTAAATGAACGTCCCAGACCACTGAACCGTACTCCAAAATCGGCCTCACGAGAGTTTTAAAAGCGGTTAATTTTACCTCTTTAGACGAATTTTTTAAAGTGCGTTTAACATAGCCCAATTTTCTGAGGGCGCGGGAGCAAATATAGTCGACGTGCCTATCCCATTTAAGGTTGGAAGTAAAAATAATACCAAAATATTTAAAGTCGCTTACCTCCCTTAGTACTATTTCATCAATGCCATAGCTAAAAACGAGTTCTTATAGAGTTTGTCTTAAAAATGGAGTAGGCTAATGATCGAACCACTGAAGCGTTAATTTTTAGAAACCAACTGGTCCTGGGGTCTGAGGTGTTCTAGTTTTTTACCATGACTTTGTAATAGGAGTCGTTGGCTCTATACATCGAACAAATTGACTTTGTGGTTGGAACCCACTGGCAAATGAAACTAATCCGTTTTATTGACGGAACCAGTTGGCTTTGTAATGGGAATTAATCGGGTTCGCCACGGGAATCAGCTGGCTTTGTAATGGGAGCCAATTGGGTTTATAATGGGAACCAGTTGGCTTTCTAATAAGATTCAATTGGTTTTGTCAAGGAAACCAATTGGAACCAGTTGGTATTCCAACTGTAACCAGTTGATATTCCAATTGGAACTAATTGGTAGAGTCCCAATACCTAGCTGGTATCAATTACAAACCTAATTTAATCCAATAGGAAAATTTTCAATTGGGGTTCACTGTTGTTTTCGGCTGGCTAATGATTTATGCAAAGCCATAAGCTTTTGTGGGGGTCGGTAAAGCTCCAAAGTAGTCTGGTTCGAATTCTTAAGTATCGCACTCACCAGAGTAAAGCCACTTACGCCATTCTGTGGTGTTGAATACGTCCCCCCGTTAGTCGTTACCAGCTATCACTAACATCACTAAAGGAAAAAAAAAACGAAACAATTTTCTCTTCTCTGGTTTTGCTCTCTCCTTCAGGAGAAAGCAGGAAACACCTCCCGGGTATTTTAAAAATTCCAAAATCGTGAAACGAGTAAGGCGTTCACATTGAGATTGCAAACAAAAAGGTGTTGTATGATTATTTTGTCTCTCTAAGTTTTTTCTTAATTTGTAGCTCAATATTTTCTGTAGAAATGTCTTTTTTTTTACTTTCCTTCCCCTATCTGGAAAAATGCGCTGGACGAAGTTTTTTTTCAGGCTTAAACATTTAGATTTTTTTATTTTTAACACATCCCCTCATTGCTCACTCCGGGAGAAAATTAAATTGTAGTAAATTGAATAGAATTATTGCTTTATTGTCTTTATATCGTTTCACTGGGAAACATTTCCAAGACGGGGAGAACTTTCCACGAAGGGCAACGATGGGGCAACTAAAGACGAAAGAGCATTGGAGTACGAGGCTGTGGCGCCATCTGCGAGTTGTGTTTGCCACTATATGTTTTGCGCCATCTCTGATTCGTTTGGTCTACTACCCTACTGTTCTATTTTTGCCTCAAACCCTATCCGTCGGTTTTATAAACTTTCTTTTATTTGTCGGGTACTGAAACATTTTTTTAAATAATATATTGAAACATTTTTTGCTTACGAAATCAACATAGGTATTTTAACAGAAACTCAGACCGGACATAAACGCGGTTCGGTTACAGCTACTGTTCTGTTTATGAAATCGGTTTCGTTTTGGTTTTGGGGGGTTTTGGGGGATTAGTCCTCCGGCAACCCGTGTTTTTTTTTTTTTTTCGATTTCCGAAATATAGCTTGAAAAAGATCGATATTAAAATGTTGCTGTGTCCCAAAAATTATGTTCCTCTTTAACATTGAATGCTCTTTATTTTAGTTGGGGCTATAAACTTGATTTGTAATAAATGACGATGGTATTATACAATGATCCGGTGATTGGAGTTAAATTGGGGCGACTCGAAATTACGAAAATCCTAGAATGTCTTCACTTCTCCTGAATGGTGAGATGTCTTTCGAACAAGACAAAAGGCTACACAAAATACAAAATTCTAGAAGTCCCGTCTTTCATAGGAAAATAATCTTGGTGCAGCTGCGGTCGTTGTTTCTAGGGGTCTCTTTTCTTTTTTTTTCTTTTTTTTTGTTATCATTTGTCTAGAAGTAGCATAACTTAAACTTTCTGTCGCAAAGAAAAGGAAAAAGAAAAAAAAAAAACGTTACGTGCCATAAAGCAATGTGAGCAATTATTGACAAAGTAGAATTTCCGGCTTGGTGTTCATGCCACCGTGAACAACGTGAGCCGGCACTGTTCCTCACCTCTAAAATTATTGTTCCACTAAAATAACCAAAACGAACCCACTGCCGTCTCCAGTCGTTGCGGCCACTACGTCTAATTTTGTTTAAGATCTTTGTTAGCCTGACATCAAAATGTCCTCAACGGCGACTATTTTTGCGTGAATTCACATATGGGACTTAATTTTGATTTGCTTACGATTGAGCCGCGAAGTCGTCGAAGCCGACTTGAAATTTTTCCGACTATGCGTCCCTGGCAGCTTCAGAAACGAAAGGCGGGGCACTATGATGATGGCACTTTTTTGCTCGGTTGTGATTGGTTGTTCGGCGATCTTATCTAGCGATGCCGCCCCCTCATTGGCTGTGGGGCGATGACTGTGACGACTGAGGTGTCGTACAGGTAAGTTTCATTAAGTAAAGGAACGGTTACATGTTTGAACAGGTTGAACGTGAAGCCTATCGATCATCGGGCTGGCGCGTGAATCGTCGATGATGCATATCGCGATGCGGATGCTCTCATCACATCCCCCTTTTTTGTTACAAGTCCATTCGTACAACTGGCTTGAATGTACGACCTGATCTTGTGGTGGTGTGTGCTGGTTGGTTCTGCTCTGGTAGAGTAGTTTCACTTGAGGCCTTCGGGGGTTGGTTCTGCTCTGGTAGATTAGTTCCACTTGAGGCCTTCGGGTCTTGTGTTGGGCTCAAAACACATGTTCGTGGAGGTTCCCATTCTGCTTGTGTTGGGCGAATAAATGAAAGGTTTAACTCGGTATTGTCCACTTCTTGTTCGAACCCAGTATGACCTAGGCGTGGATGCACTCTTTACGATAACTCCGGGAGACCAGTGGCGATTGTCCTCCCACATCCGAACTTTGTCACCGGCTCTCATCCCAGGTACTCTTTTCGAATGCTGGTCAGCGTAGTGTTTTTGTTTTTGACGCTGGGCGGTCATTTTCTTTTTGTACGTTCTCCACAATGTTGGGGATTAATAACGTCTCACTGAGTGGAGTGATGTTTCTTGTACGCCGACTGAACAGTCGCTGTGTTGGCGATCCCAATTCTCCATCGCGTGGAACATTCCATAAGTTTAGGAGAGCTAGTTGTATATCACTTCCGCCTTCTGTACACTTCTTCAGTATATTCTTGACAACTTGCACGGCACGTTCAGCCAAGCCGTTGGATTTCGGATACCTCGGGCTGGAAGTAACGTGGTCAAATCCCCACTTGCTCTTCAAATCTTGGAATTCGCGTGCAACGAAGCATGCTCCGTTGTTAGATTCCAGAATTCTTGGGATGCCGTGAGTTGAAAACCATCGCTTAAGGGCTGTGATGGCTTCATTTGATGAGGCATTTCGTAACTCACTGTAGTCAATGAAGCCAGAGTAGCTGTCCACGATAGCTATGTTTCTCTTCCCATTGAAGTCAAACAGGTCAATAGCAACCCTGTCCCATGGGAGCTTGGGCACTTCTTTATCATCAGAGGTTCGCTCGGTGGTTTCTTCTGTTTGGACTCACAGATGGGGCAGGAAAGCGCCAGGCGTTTGATGTCTTCCGACATGCCCGGCCAGTAGATTGATTCTCGTGCTCGTTTCAGACAGCTAGAAATTCCCAGGTGTCCGTCATGAACCCTTTCCAGGACTCTCTTGCGCCACGTCTGAGGAATGACGATTCTGTAGTCCCTCGTGCACAGCGAGCTCATCCCGAATTGGCGAGAACAGCTTCATGGTCTCTGTCATCTTGTTGTCGTTTGGCCATCCATTCATGGTACCTTGCAGTGCGTCTTGCAATTAGTCATCATCTTGTAGGGATTCCTTGAACTCTTCTAGTGTACTTTGCGACATCGGAACGATTGCTAAGACTTCCATGTCTTGTGTGCAGTCTTCGGCTGTCTCGGTTGGGCGACAATCTCGGCTGAGTAAATCTGCGATGACAAGGTCTTTGCCCTTCTTGTAGCGGATTAACGGAGCGTAAGGTTGGATGTCGAAAAGTAGTCGCTGAAGTTGTGGAGGTGCCTGTCCTAGCGGCTTCTTGCTAATGGTTTCCACGGGTCGATGATCTGTTTCAATCTCCAGTGGTCTTCCGTAGATATACTGGTGGAACTTCTTACATCCATATCTAATGGCCAGTGCCTCCTTTTCGATTTGTGGATAGTTTTGCTGTGCGCTTGTTAGAGTGTAGGATGCGTAAGCCACTGGTTTTCCGTTCTGCAGTTGAACTGCTCCTAGTGCCTTTGAACTGGCGTCGACAGAAAGCGTCATCTTGCCGTTTGTGCCGATACGCTGGGCACTCTCTTTTGCGATGAGTTCCACCGCAGTAGTTGCACTGTCGCTGCTGCGGTTGTTCTGCCCGAGCAGCTGCTTTCTGCTGCCATTTTTTCTTTGTGTTGGTCGCGATTGCGTCCAGCTTTGTCTCGGTTCCTTTCGCGGTGATTTCTTTCAGCTGTTGCGTAGCTTGCTCGCTGGCTCTGCATATGTGGATAGCCTTCTCCAGGTCGATTGCCGGATCTCCGAGTCGTTTTTCTCGGACGTCGTCGTTTGCTATACCCACAATGAGGCGGTCTCGCAGAAGCTCGTCCGTCAACTCACCGTATTGGCATTTCTTGGCTTGCAGTCTTGCTGCTGTCACAAACTCGGTGAAAGTCTCTCCTTAATTCCTGCCTTATTTTGTTGAATTTGTACCTCTCGTACGCCAGGTTCGTTTTCGGTGTGAAATGCTCTTTGAACGTCCGCTTCACCGCTTCGACGTCTTTCTTTTCTTCTTCGGTGAGCGAGAACGTTCTGTAAATGCTCTCCGCTTCCGGACCGAATACCGTCATAAAGTTTGCGACCTGGACCTTCGCCGTCTGCTTGTACATCTGAACTGCACTTGCATACCAGTCGTACGATTGGAGCCAGTCGTCTCACGTATCCGGAGACTGCGATGAAACCTCCAGAGGCTTCGGTGGTCGGAGTCCGTTGTCTGCCATCTTGAATTGTCAGTGCCGGCTTCGGCCGGTTGCCTCACGTTCGCTCGATGCGCTCTACTTCAGTCCCGGCGCTCGTTCTGTCAAGTCTGTGGCGACTTCTGACACCATGTGACGACTGAGGTGTCGTATAAGTAAGTTTAATTAAGTAAAGGAACGGTTACATGGTTGAACAGGTTGAACGTGAAGCCTATCGATCATCGGGCTGGCGCGTGAATCGTCGATGATGCATCTCGCAATGCGGATGCTCTCATCACAATGACGATAGACTTACCACGCGTCAAGGCCCGCGTTCCTTAAACGCCCATTGAGATTTTGGTCCCTCTTCCGAAAGTGACCATAGGGTGACCAGAGCATCTGTTGGCATTGAGTCAGCTCTCGTTTTCGTCCAGTTGCGTCTCCTGGTTTTGGTCATCGCTGGGAGTGTGACCCTCCACATCGTCATGTCTCCGCCAACGGCTTCCACCCTCCATGCTAGAAACCAACTCAACTCGCTGTCGTCACGCCAGTGCGGTGGCGCTGCTGTAAGCACTGCGCATGCCCAGAAGCAGGGGCCCTAATCTCGAACGTCGATACCAAGGGAACCGGGACATCGCCGCTTGCTGCGATTGGCCAGGTCCCCACGGCTCAGCAATGGGAGCAGGCGGCGACGTCCGGGCCCTTGGTCCCGCCGTGTCAGATTTTAGGGTCCCTGGAGGACAAAGGCGGGCTTGTTTGTAAACACAGGGTGTTCGTGCATAGAGGTCCGACCACGGTCGAGCTGCCGGGGAGCTCCAGGTGCATGCGGCACCCGTCATTAGCCTGGCAAAGTGCCTCGCTTTATGGGGCACGGTCCCGTGTATGTGTGAGTCAACCCGAGCATCGAAGCGATGCAGGTGACAGCAACCTCCAAGAATGGAGCCTCCTGTTGCGTTGATGCCTGCAGTGACCTGCTCATCCTACTCGCCGAGCCAGTGGCTTCTGGTGCTTGCTAGGTTACGTTAAATAGGAGTCGAGTGTAGCTTCCCCCGGCGCCTGTTACGACACGCGGCCTACGCCATCTCCGGTCAGGACAAGCTCCACTGAGTAGAGATTTATCTGGTTAAGTAAAACGATACAGTTAAAATGAATGAACTCCGACGAAAGCCACCAGAGTACAGCCCAACGTTTGGAAGCACATTCCATTTCTTCATCAGTGGTGACTAATTTCACGGAGACGCAGCAGCCTTCTTCTTCTTCTCCCTCATCGCGGTACCTCTTTTCTCCTTTTCCAGGTGTGTTCATTTGGTAGCTTTTCTTGCCAAGTGACGTAGGTCCTCGGCGTACACGGTTGGCAAGGCACCCACGCACCTGTTAATGTCCCCGGTGCACATTGAATGGGCAATGACTCAAGAAAAAAGCCTTTTCCGGATATGTGGCTCCATGTCAAGCACGCGCGTGCTCGTGAAGTCGATTTGATGGTCGAGGTCCTTGCAGTGTTTGGCGACGGTGCTGCATTGACGAGCAAATTTTCGCACTTCGTTCTTACGCTGACGGAGCCGCTCTGGAAAGATGTTCGTTTTGCCGATGGAGGAGGCAAGGCACTCTGCTCATAAAGTCTGGTAGTCCACGCCTTGAACTCTTTCTTTTAAAAGCCGGTCCTTTGGTCGTGGCATGAATCGGCCCAGTGTGGACACTGGCTTGTGAGCTATGCTACCTGCTTATCGGATGGCGTGCTGTTGCAACATAAGATACGCGCGGGCTGAATTCCGCCTCGTGAGGTAACCGTTAGCGCTCGCCTGGAGCATGATATAATCGGCTGGACCGACGAGCAAGTGGCTGCCTGCCTCTGGCTGCCGGACAATAAACACTTCCAGAACAACCCCGAACTGCCAAGTCGTTGTCACCGTCGAACGTAGCAACTACTTGAATACCCTCCTTCCTCGGCACACACCCCAGCGCTGCACTGGTCCCCTCTACGTAGAGGACGCTGATACGCGCGACGGTCCAAGGCCGCGTCTCATTCGATGCGTTCTCCTTTTGGTGGGCGCGACCTTGATGACGGGCGATGCGTTCAACAGAACTGCCAGTATAGCCGCTTTTTTTTAAGGTCGACCATAATAGTCTGCTTCTCCTTTCTTCGATCGGTCTCTGATGAGCAGGTAGTTCTTGCACCGGATACCAGTGTTGAAACCACCGACACCTTGTGACTCGTTGGGGGGTTCCAGACAAAGTGAAGGTAACGCCCGGTGTGAGTAGATTTCCGGTACACTGTGAACTTTAGGCCTTCCCCTTGCCCTACCGCGATCACGCCGAGAAACGGCAAGGTGTTATCTCTCTCGTACTATACAGTGAACGTTTTGGTCGACTCGATAGAGTTAAAATGGGCAAGAAAATCGCTGACACGAGCTTTCTTTCAAACACAGAAACAGTCATCCTCGTAGCGCATAAAAACTGTGGGTCTGCTGGTAAAAGACCGTAGCGCTCGCTGTTCTATTGCTTCCATTGTTATGTTTTGTCGCGGTGACCGATATAGAAGCACCCATTGCCGTTCCGCTGACCTGCTTGAAAAGCTCACTTTGAATCTGTGTGCTTCTGATGCAAAACTTGGAGGCGGCATCACTTGTCTACAGTGAGGTTGGTCCTAGAGCTCAGGTTTTCGTCTTTCTCAAGGGCCTTTTTGGCTGCGGGGATTGCCGAGGGAACCCGGACGCTCGTGAAAAGTGACACCACGTCAAAAGACAAAATGCTTTCATCCTCGCCGAGTGTTACTGGCGAGGCGCGCTCTACAAAGTGGCTGGCGTTTTGTACATGCGGCAACCTGTTTCCAACAAGGAGCGCCAGTCTACGGTGCAGGTAGCCCGAATGTTCCCGATGTGGTGAGGTCGTGAAGTCTACAATAGGTCTTAGAAGGACTTTAGGCTTGTGGATCATGGGGAGCCCGTAGATGCTTGGAGCAGAGCCATTTCTGCAGATAAGCCGCCGGTTAAGGCTTTTTGATTCCGGGTATGCATTGAAATTTTCTGCCAGCATCTTGTTCAAGTTTTTCTGAACTTCTGCCGTGGGGTCTTTCCTGAGTTTTTCGTAAGCGGGACTGTCAAGAAAGCCCCGTACATTGCGATCGTACAAGTCCGGTTTAGTACGACGGTCGATTTTCCTTTGTCTGCCGGTAGGATCCCGATCGCTGCATTCTCGCGGAGTCTACGAAGCGTGCACTCTCATCTCTTGATAGATTGTGTCACTGACGTTGCGGGAGTTTTGAAAGTAGGCCGAACGCTCTGATCGAGACGGGTAATGCCTTCTTCCACGGCCGCGACCATTCTAGGCAGTGGTGGGTGCGAAGTAGTCATGTAAAACTGTGTATTTTTTTTCTTTTTCCTGGACCTCAATCTTGCAGAGGGATAGCTGCTTCGAGGAGAGGTACTGGATGAAACTGGCGGTGTCTGTGCCTCGCGGTACTTCTCTTTCTCGCGGCCTGAAAAGATTCCCTTTTTAAGATGCCCGTCGTTTGTCCTTGTTAGTGGAGGCGACGCTTGCGGCGAAAGGCTCCGAAGACGGGAACACGTTTGGGACCAGGTGTTCAAGCTGCCGACGTGCGAAGAACCCAGGCAGAACAGACACGTTGAAAAGACGTCGAAAGAGCGTCGATGACGTCAGGAACCACATGTCGAAAGAACGTCGAACGTCTGAACGTAGGGTCCCTTCGACGTCATATGGAAAGGCTAATGTCTGGAAAAAAGCGTGGATTTTACGTCGACATAACGTCCCACTTAACGACCTTAGAACGTCGAGTGCACGTCTGAACTGGACGGGAAGTCAAGTGGTAACGTTATATTAACATTGACAGAATGTCCCATTTAACGACCACAAAACGTCGAGTTACGTCTAAACGCAACGGGATGCCAATTGAGAACGTCATATTAACGATATCATAACGTCACATTTAACGACATAAAATGTCGAGCGCACGTCTGTGATAACGTCATGCCAACGTTGAAATAACGTCCCATTTAACGACCCTAAAATGTCGAGCGTACATCTGTACTGAACGGGATGTCAACTGATAACGGTCTCGACCTGGGTCACCGTGGAACAATGGAGTCGACCGGACCTGGCTTCGTTGCTCGAAGGTATGTTTGCGAAAGCATGTATATTCGGACGGAATAGACCCTTTGCTAATTCCCCCAAGCGCCCCGGCCCGCACTCCAGGAATGAAGGGAACGGTGTTCCTTCACCTCCCAAGTGATCGGTAATTTCAGCCACTTTAAGGTTCCACAGTTTAGGGTGTAATTCGGAGTCACCCTAAACGAACGTCCTATAGTGCCCAAGGACTTGTCATATCACTTTTAAGATTTGTCGTCAATGACAGCGTTTTCGATACTGTGCATGCTCTCCACCCTCCAACCTGGGGCGGCTGCATAAATCTCTTACATTATTATCATTCTCTTACAGCTTCAAAGACACTGATATTAAGTTAGAAACGATAAAAATGCTATAGACAGCCCCGCTGACTCCGAGCTAAATCCTGGTTTTTGGTGTTGTGAATTCTCGGCTTTTTAAGCAATTCCTGCTAAAACAACAATCACGAGAGTGATAATTTTGCAAGATATTTCTGCAGCTCAGCCAGGTTGAAAGGTGGATTGCTTGTACAGTATCACAAATGCTGACATTGGCGAGGAATTTTAAAAGTGAAATGAAAGCAGCTTGGGCTCTATAACGGGCTTGTTCAGGGTAATCAAGGCGTTCGCTCAGGACATTATTGGTACGTCTCGTGCTCCACGTTCAAAGAACTTCCCGAAAAACGTAGAACTGACGTCTATTAATGCCAATAACGTCAAGGTGTTTCTCAGACATCGTTCGGACGTCTCGCGCTCAACGTTCAAAAAACCTCGAAAAAAACGTAGAAATTACGTCGAATAATGTCGATGACTACAAGGTGTTGCTCAGGACATTGTTGGAACGTCTCGTGCTTCACGTTCAAAAAACTTCCCGGAGGAAACGTAGAACTGACGTGGATTATTGTCGAAGACGTCAAGGTGTTGCTCAGGACATTGCTATGACGTCTCGTGCTCGACGTTCAAAGAACTTTTCATACAAGACGTCGAACAGACGTCGGATACGGTTGAAGACGTCGAGGTGAAGCTTATGACGTCGTCACTACGCAGCGTGTTGGACGTTGTCGGAACTTCTCATGTTGACTCATGTCTCATGTCGATAAGAAGTTTGTTAAGTACTTCGACGTCGCCCAACGTCAAGGACCTTATTTTGACGTCATCTCGACGTCTTGTGCTGCCTTGGAAGAAGTCGAGTTCCTTTCTCCTGAGGGTGGTCTGTCATTCGTGAATGCCGGCACTTACCAAACGGTGCTCCGCATGTGCCAGGACCCTGTGTCATTGCGATTTGGACAAGGCACTTGAGACGGAGGCTTACGAGTGCCCTGCAGGCCCTCGTAAACTCGAGGTGAGACTCGTAGGTAGAATTCTCCGAGTGATGCTGACATACCGTTTCGCCAGCTGCGCTCTGCTCTCAAAAGTCATTGCGTAAGCCTGGAACGTAAACATATTGGGCAAATATGTGTCTGGTTGGGTAAAGCTATATAGTCAAAAATAATGTACTCCTACCAAAGCTTTCAAAAAGCACAGCCGAACTTCTCTAAACGCATTCCGTATGCATATCAGGGGTGACTACTAGCTCGGGGACGCGGAAGCTTTTTTCTCCCTTCTTCCCATCAAGATACCTTTTTTCTTCGTTTCCCGGTGTGTTAATTTGGCAACTGTTCTTGGCAGGTTATAGAAAAGAAGAAAGCTGCTGCATCCCCGTGCAATTAGGTCACCTCTGATAAAGGAACGGAATGCGTTTCGAAATGTTAGGCTGTCATTTTTGAGGTCTTTGGTTGGAGTTCATTCCTTTTAACTGCTCATTAGCTTGACTGGAAATGAAAGCAGTGCCAAGGAAGAACGTACATGTAGAAGAAACAAACAAGCGGACCAAGCGCAGTACGTGCTGCGCTGTAAGCGTTACCGGACAAATATTACCGAAATATGTTCCTCGATAGTGGCGAATAAGGGGAACGGGTTACAGACCTACGTTACTTCAAGATAAAAGAAACGCGTTACCGTTGCCCGTAACGATAAAAAGCAGAGCACATTACGTTTGCTTTACTTTTTAAAAAAATAAACCCTTCTACTGTTTTTACGAACACAAATATGCGTAAGCGCAATATTAAAAAAAAATGATCTCCATTCGAAAACTTAATTTTTATATGCTTACCATTTGTACGGTTTCAGCCAGATTTTGTTCCTCTTGGTTCCACTAAGACAGGAACAAATTTGATGGTATGTAAGATGAGTGCAAGAATTTATACGACTTGGCGCACGAACAAAATAAAGTAAATTTTGAAGTCTTGCGAACAAGATGTAGCGCGTATCATAACTACGTTCCCAATTACTCGAAATACGTAACTTAAGTACCGAGTACGTAACTTCGTTGCGGAAAAAAGTAGTAACGCCGTTACTTGTAACCTGTTGCCGAAAACACTGGTTGCTTCTGTTGTTTGTGGCGTTGTCGGTTCTCCTATTTTGTCAAGTCATCCTCGTCACGCCAAATATAGTATGTTGCAGTATAAGAAAAGCGGAACACGCGAAACGTTTTCGCCATTGTCACCAGCGAAAAGGCGCAAAACTTCCGTCATAATTTGTTGCTGGTCACAAAAGGAGGACCAGCGTCTTTCACAAAGCCCTCCACTCGTTCCCCTTTAGCAGTGCGAACGCTGGAGGGGAGGAGGAAAGTGGTGAGATGGAAACCAGCAATTATGGCGAGCGGACAACGTTTTGGGAGGAGTACGCGCAACGGTTTTCAACAATAAAAAAAAGTGCTGATAGTATATTGTCAAGAACGAGCTCATATTTTAATATCATTATACCGGTAATTTTTTTTTTTTTGGTTTTTTAATATTATTCCAAGGTGTAAATGTTCGTCATCGAACGCCAGATTTTAATGTTCGCAAGAACTGCAAGAACGTAAGTTTACCTCGATTCTTCACACTTCGCGTCGAGAACGTTTGCAGTTGAGAAAACAAGGTTGGGTTAACATCTCAGGGTTATAACTGGCAAGTTCATACCCTGAAAAAAATGTAAACTAAACAGGTATGGGACACAATCAGCAAACTAGGACCTACTGTGTCAATGGCATGTCCACAAAAACTGAATTGTCAAACAAGCTGGCAGTTAAAATCTACATTTCATTTGAATGTATAACGGCAAGTTTCACTCGCCGATGTCATGTTCAAAATGCGTCCATGGCCGTTGAAAATCCCACTTCTAGACTTCAATCTGTTGTTGGTAATATTATTAAAAACCGATATAAAATATCGGTTACCGCTTAATTTCGTACGTTTACAGATACGGTTACGGAGAGCTACAATTCTGCGCAACGCTTAGGTTGTACGATGTTTCTTAGAAGAAAAATACGTTTTGAAGCAACTATATAGATCGTAGCGTGCCTTCCCGACCGCTCTGCTGGGCCCCCGAAACGAATTATAGTTTCTAAAACGCCCTTTCTTCTACCCGCCTCGGAGAAGGGCACAACGCACTGGTTAAAAGTCACGTCGTCGTGTAACGACCTTTAACATCACTCGTCGCGACCCAAAAAAGCCCATGCGGATTTGCTGCGCCGGCCTTTATTAGCGGTGGAAGGACGCTTGCTTGGCCAATTGCATTTGGCCACCTCGCGCTGGAAGTGACCAGAGATCATTTAACATGCGGTCAACCTGCATAGTCAAACGCTTTGGATATCCAGGTGGCCCATAAGCTGCAGTGTGTCTGGACGGCCATGCTGCAATAAACTCTATTGTATAGGAAAACGCATGTTATGTGACCTTACCAATCGCGTTGCACGGCACCCACATATTGGCATTTTACTGCGCGATCTGTTGAGTCCTTCATATTTGAGCTCTTTCATTAGCAGCAATATCCACAATATCTATGAGAAGCCTGGCTCTTCTTATTTGTTTGGGGATGGAATGGACCCAGTGCGGTAAGTTAACGGCAGGATTCTACTGCCTATTATCATTCCGGTAGTTTTACAAGTGCCTCATTGCTTTCACGTAAGCCTCAGGCTTCTAACCACAGAATTTCAAGAGAATCCGTTACATTACATTTCGTACTTTTCTGGTAACCAGGCAACTACTGCGTTATTTTGTTTTTAACACGAGATCACGTAACGTGCTTTGATTACTTGCGTTATAAAAAGCACCTTGTGTTAGCGAAGGGAGGTATGACAGCGTTGCGGGCTAGATTCCTAGCGCTTATGCTCGCCCTCTTTAATAATGGTGAAAGTCGCTGTTATCATTTGCCTGCCACTGCTAGATGAACAATGTGCTTTTATAAACACATTGTTCGATAACATCGTTTAGCGCGAGTCAGCCTATATAAAACATATTTATGCTCGCTCTGGTTTTACAAAACATTTGTATATATTAAACACCTTTACATGCCGGTTAAATTGTTTGCTGTATAACTCCCTACCTGGCACCAGGTACCTTTTGAACGTTGGTCTAAAAATTAGGATAAATAAATTACCCATAAAACCAGTACTTAAGGAAATCAAAAACATGTTCTTCAAACACTATATTTAACTCTGTGGACTTCGAAGCCTGGGTGGTCACTGGAAAGGTGTTTACACCACCCTAAAGGATCCTGATTTGTAGAGCCAGCGCCTTCGCGACCTTCAGCAGCATACCAAATACCAGGATTGTACGTAACAATTAAGTTACAAAGAGCTGAACGAGTAATTAATTACTTTTTATTGGCACTTTTTAACACTTTAGTTACTTTTCGTGCGGTAACGTTCGCTGTAATTCAATTGCTACTTACTCTAAATAAATGCAAGTTTCCAAAAAAGGAAAAAGCTATTGAGTCAAGTTTTTATTTAGGTACAAAATTGCTCTGCCAGCTTGTGCGTTACTCGGCAATGTTGCACCAACGTTGGAATCTTCTCTTAACACTAAACCAAAACAGAAAAAGATACCAAGATACCAGAAGGATTCGAATGTCATAACGCTCGGCGACGTTTCGACAGTCGATCTGGACAGTCAAAACGTTGCTTGTTTTCCGTCGAGACCTGGGGCGAACTTTGAACAACAACTGCGTTAGGTTTGGGATGCCTGAAAATGAAATCTTTATGTTTGAAATGCCTGAAAACCCAACATGATGGACGTGTGCAAACAAAAACTCACTTACCAAAATAAGGGTTAAAACGCAGGGGAGGTGATGCACAATCATAATTGAAACCCTTGAGACAAAGGTAACAAAAAAGGACATACGTACCACCGTCTCACGACCAACACAGCATACAATTGTTGTTTACTTATTTATTTATTTATTCATTTGTTTTTTTTTTTAATTATTTACTTCTTTACAAAGAAGACTGTTGTGAAAGTAAAGGACAGCTGTACTCTGTGCTCGTTATAAGATGGTGCTGTCTATGCCCCTTGCTTTATCTCTTAATTATCTCAATAATGATTGTGAAAACCTCAATATCTCAAAGTGGCACATCGCATCTATTTGACAAAGTGACACAGTAACTGGAACCTGCCTAGATCGCGCGGTCTACCGAATCAGTGATATGATAACAGTATCCGGTGTTATTAAAAATAAAGTCGCGGATCATTACTTTATAACCGTAAAAGTTTTAAGTGTCAATTTTGGTACGGAAAGTAGTGATTGAAATGGTTTTATATGTGTTCTAGATTCCAAAATAATAAACCGACTTATATGTAGATATAACTAGGACTCTTCACTGGGACAAGACCATGTTGCAATTTACGAACGGATGGTGGACAGATTCAACCGCATATACAAAAATCCTAAGAGAAATGTAAGGTTAAAACAACGAAGGCAAGAAAATAACTGAATAAATAAAGACATTTTAGAACTGTGCTACGCAAAAGATAAATTATATAACCGATGCAAACAACACCCGAACGACATTCAATTACGAAGAGAATTCATGGAAATGAGAAATAAAGTGACTGCAAAAGTTCGGTTAACGAAGAGGAACTACCGCAATATCGAGTTCGATCGGTCAAAGGGGAACGTGAAAAAAAACGTGAGAAGTAGTCAATAAGATAATCGGAAAAACAACCAAACAAAAGCGTGGATCACGTTATACGCAAACGATTTGGTGGCTTCGTGAAAGAAATACAAGATTTGCGGAGTGAAGCGCAAGAAACCGTGGAAGCCCCAGACAGCTTCAATAGTTCCCCGAACTCAGCCTGTTTGCCGTCCATGACGGAGCAAGACCTGAGTGACATATTAAAAGGATGCCACTTACGAAGCCAACGGGATATGATCGGATTATAATAAGAGATATATACCATCATTTTGATAAAATAAAAAATATATTGCTTGCCATATTAAATGAAATTATTGAAACTGGCAGAATACCAGATATGTTGAAGGCGGCATTAATCCGTCCATTATACAAAAAAAGATAATCAAAAGTTGGTAACAAACTAGAGACGAATAGCAATTCTATCAGTTATATCCCAGATTATGGAAAAGTTTGTGTCCAAAATTATGCGATCATTTTGCGAAAAAGTTGTTTTTTATTAAATTGCTGCCAGTATGGCTTTAGACAGCAAAAAAAAAAGTACAACTATTTTGTTGGAGGATTTTACTGACTACATTCATGAGAAAATAGAGAATAAACACATAGTCGTAGCTCTTTTTCTCGACCTAAAAAAAAACGTTCGATACAAAAGATCACGGGTTGTTATTAAATAAACTAACAAATAAGGGCTTTAGAAAACCTTTTCTTTAGTTTTTTTTTTTTTTTTTTGAAAACTACTTGCATAACCGTACACAACGTGTACGGATAGGAGGTAGCATAAGTGAACCCTTGTCCGTTACTTCCGGCGTACCACAGGGGTCTATCTTAGTTCTCTGCTATTTAACATTTATATAAATGACTTAGATAAATTGTCTCTAAATTCTCAGTTATACCAATATACGAACGATACTGCAATTGTAATGGGCCATAAAAATTACGAAGATGCAATTTCCATTTTTTTCAAAGTGATGTAAACACACTAGGAGACTGATTATCTTAGAATTTTATATTTGCGGACACATCATAAAAGAGTGAACCTCATACGTCCTGTCTATCTGCATTCCACCGACTGTAATTCTTGCGACAGCCCTCCGCTCGAAAATGTGACCGAAACAACATATTTAGGAATAACTTTTTATGAATGCCTAACATGGGGTGCACACGTCGAAACTTGAGTAAAGCGCCTAAGAATGGTCTTAGCGTGTATGTACAAACTAAGAAATCTCTATAATATTTCACTTAGGAAAAGAGTGTACGAAGCATTGGTAGTTTCCCTTTTGCGTTACGGAATCACTGTGTATGGAATCTGTTCTGCCCACTGGAAGAAAAAATTAAATATACTAATGTATAGAATTGCAGACAGTATTGCCTATGGCTCGAAATTTGAAACTCCTGATATTGGTGAAAAATTGTCCTCTCTACAAATATTGCAGGTATAGGAATGAAGGGAATGTGTAGTTTTAATGAAATATTATAATACTGACGATTTATAGTATAGAGTCAACAGACAAAAACATCTGAGACATTCTGAAACCTTTTTTTTTTCATTCCTATGGTATACACAAATTACGGGAGGCGTTTAAGAAAATATTATATTCCATTCTACTTTAATAAACATCCGGAAGAATTGTACGACCTGCCGTCTCTGAAAGACGCGAAACAGAAATTAAAGGGGTGGTGCTCTCGTTATGTTTAGGTGTATACATACTGATCCTTCATTTGCTGTCCACTTTGCCTGTGTTAACAATGTATAGCCAGTTCTTAGCAAAAAAAGTTTGTGTCACCATTGTTTTAATTATTTGAGCACTCTGTTGAGTTGCCACGGGCCCGCACACAAGCGCTCGCGCGCTTATGCGGGCATTCGATCAAAATTATGTACAAGAATTGCTCAATAAACGATATATTATTATTATTATTATTATTATTATTATTATTATTATTATTATTATTATTTGTTAATTATTCTGCTGTCTATTAGTTCAACGTGTGAAAATCAACATGTGAACATGTTAAAAGTAGTTCAATTTGTGAAGACGAAAGCTGAATATTTTCAATGCGCTATTTCTCATTGGTGTCCGACTACAATCAATGTATAACTGTTTTGTATTTCCTTTGTTTTGTAGCTGCAGCGTGGGCTAGAGAACAAATTGTGTACCCTCAGCTCTTAGAAGCCAGGGGGCTCGGAATCCAAGAAAAATTGATACAAATTTCTTCGACACATACCTTACATTTGGAGAAGAGCTCGATTTTTGGAGACGAACTTATAGTGGATATGACGGACGGTACCCAAAGAATAAGAAAGTCTGTAAGTGGTATACGTTTATTTTCATTCATTTAATTTTTTCTGCACCAACACATGGAGAGCGTAGTGGTGCAGAACACAATTGCGTATTCAGGACGGTCAAACGAAATTGCATTTTCAGGTTGACAGTGGATTCATCCGGGACAGACTCTACCAGAACCGTCAGCACAAGGCTACTCTTCTTATTCATGAAACAACGCACGGTGTTGTTGTGGTAAGTGCGTTGGACTTCAACGTACAGCACGTAAACCAACGCTTTTAAGGCCTTTTAGATGGCCCGAAAAAATCGGTTTTTCAACGTATCGCGCTGCAATTTACTACGCAGGTTCCAGCAAGTGTTGGAAAATTACAGTTCAAAAATCAAGGAATAAATTACCTTGTCCAGAAGAAAAAAAAAAAAAAATCTCCGCTGCGGCTACTTTGGCTCTCGAAGACATCCGTTAGCATTTCGCGCAGCGGTTATGTTTAACAAAGCATGGTCAATGCAGACTCTGATCAGCATTTTTCCGCGGGGTGAACATTCCCGCAACCCCTCTTCTCCCTGGTGGAAGCAAATCAGTTA
Organism: Ixodes persulcatus; assembly: GCA_013358835.2. Lineage (NCBI taxonomy): Eukaryota > Metazoa > Arthropoda > Arachnida > Ixodida > Ixodidae > Ixodes > Ixodes persulcatus. The sequence continues at coordinate 372,672 of JABSTQ010009062.1, forward strand.
TCTAAGGGTGTGCATGAAGGACGTGTGGACGATGCACGTAAGATGGCAGAGACATTTTGTTTCGAGTATTTATTAACCGTTAATGTGCGTTTAATCTTGCGGCGGATAGATCCAGCACATGAGCCGTTTGGATGTCGTGTACATGGCGACTGAAGATCAAATCTAGAGTGGCGCCGTTGTGCAACGTGGCTTCGTTAGTGTCTGTGAACAGCGTCAGTCCGTACTGAGACCGCATCTGCTCTAGCAGCCACTGGTTGCGTCCGCCTCTGACGTTAACGCCGCCGGTTTCGGTTTCAGCCTGTCCCTTCGCTCGCTGGACACGGTGCGGGTACTGCTGTCTTCGGAGAGCCAGTCTCTGCTCCCGATCGTCGGCGGTTTCGTGCAAAACGCGTTGTCAATTCCCTTGGTCCTAACTTTGCCGCGTATGTTGTGCGTACAGGGGCGACAACACCGAACGGTCACGCCCCGGTCACATGGTAGTGAACTGCACGTCAAGATCGGCGTGGCAGGCGTGGCAGGTCGAAGAACGCAACCACAACCCGTGTGCGTCCACAGGTCTCCGAAGCCGACAGCAGGAGCTTCCGAGGTCGTCCAAAGCGCGCACCCTAGAGTTCCCGGATAGGCTCCCTACGGGAGCCAGAGTTGCGAGTCTGTTTTCCACGTGCTGCCGCGTCGCTATTGGCCGAGACCGATCCCGTGAGGAGCAAAGAATCATGCGCCATGCAGGAAAGCCGCATCGCCCACTTTGCATGCGTCCCCACGTATGTTACCCTGTTTTTTCCCCTTCTTCTCCTTTTCTGTTTTCCATGCGCGGCGGCGTGCGGCAGAGCCGCGTTTCGCCGAATTCAGTCACGTGACGAGCTAAAAATCCCTGGCCGTGAAGGAATGCCGGAGATATGCCCACCGGCCGAGGATGAACGCGCAACTCTGGCTCCCCTATTGAGGCTATGCAGGAACTCTAGCGTACCCCAGAGTCATATATAGGGGAGTGTTTGGCCAGCTGGCGTAGCCTCGTTGACAGCTCGTCAACTACGCCACCGACACGTCAAGCGAGCGCCATGGCCACTCCCATTTGGCCATCTTCGAGCCCATCCGACGCCGGGCACCTATGCCAGTGTTCTTGGATCTCGGTTTCCTCCAACAAATGAATGTTTTATTGTTTTAAGTCATCCGCTAGCAGTATTTCGGATGTGTCGTGTTTATTCAAGGGCCATATGAGTTAGTTCCCGGTCTATACTCTCTCCGTACACGCCGTGTCACCAGCCCGTTCATGCGCATCGCTGACGTTCGACTCGTCGCGCAAGTTACGCTCGCCTAAATTTCGCAATTTCCAGTTCTAGTTCACGCCTCTTGGTATTTTAGCGGTGTGCACCGATAAGAACTTCTAATTAGCTGCTAAAGGACTTTCCGTACAGTGTTCTGATAAGTGAGCGTGTAAGAGGAAGCCATCGTTGCCTGTGTTTTCGAAGAAAAGTACCTGTTGGATTGGAAAGCCAGCTAAAGCCCTTCGTCCGAGAGTTTCCCAGACTTTTGTTTTTTTCCTAATTGCATTTCCTCTTGACTGTACGAAAGCGGGTCAGACAAGATGGCTTGAACGGAGCGGTCGCTACCCCTGATATGGAATCTCCACGCCGTGCAGGCTTACTGCGTGCTTCCCCCAAACTCTCTCAGCAATAAAACAGCGATCTTGTTCTCCGAACATCTAAGAAGCCAAAAGGTCAAAAAGAAAGGAAACATTTTAATGATTGATGTGCGAGTTTGCTGGCATTAAAAAGGCGCCGGCACTAACCTTTGTCGTAAGGTTAAAGCCGTCGATTTCATAACGGAAGGTTACGAAATAAACATCGAGTGACTCAGCCGCAGTCGGCTCTTCGCGAATGTTAAGTTTGCTTTTTTTTCTCATAGATTTAACATATACGATTGACCGTTCCTAAAGGTTCTGAGATCCGAGCAACCATCGTCATGTTATTACATAAAAAAAAATTAATGAAAGATAGAAATGGAACAAATTTAGGCTTCTCATACACAAAATAACATTTATAAGAAGGCGTCAAATAATAAATTCATTCACTTTGCGGTTTGAAGAATCCAGGGGAAAACGCTTCACAGATGGGACGTCCCTGCCTCGTGCAGCAATTATTCACATTAGACATTTTATGTATGCTAGTTTTCTGTGGCAACTAGTTTCTTAGTGTTCGTCGCTACTGTGACGAGAACTCCATTTTATAAAAAGTTTCAACATGAAACAAGCATTCTTACCTCACAAAAACTGGAGCCTTCCGTGGGCTTCCAAAATTGTTGCACTTGATTTTATTCAACCTTAGTTTGCGTCGTTTTCTTTTTTCTGTCTCTTGGAATTATAAAATATAAAACGAAAACCATGACGGCTGTGATTGAAACGTCCAACCGCACAACAACCGTTTTGTTGCTCACCAGAAAACCTAAAAATAAGGGTCTGTACGCCGGATACCATGCGGCCCTACATGCGCGTGCGTTGGCCTGGGGTCGGTAATAGTGGAGAGGCCCGCGTCGCTCCCCCAGCAATTTTCGTTGTTAGGCGGTTGCTAGGTCTGGCGTCAGTTCTATGCACTGATCTCAATGTCAATAGCTGGATCGCGCTTCCCGCTCCCGCAAGTGAAGCGACCGAACGGCCATCTTGCCGGAACGCGATTGGCGGTTTTGCTAGTGTTTCGCTGTGGTTTTCCAGCGTGCTGTAGACACGTTCTCTACTCGTTCGTCGTCATTCGCCGAAGAAGTTGTTTAAGACTCTGTGTACCGTTGAGACTTGCCGTTGGGAGCGCGTGGAAATTTTACGAAAGCGCAGTGCAGCAGAAAAAAGCCACAACTCGACGAAAGCAAGTTTCGCCGGTCTCGCGGCGTGATCAGAGCTTCCTTGGGACGCCGAGTGCTACATCTTTGTGCCTTCGCACGCTTGAATACCGATCAAGAATCGACGCCGCACCAAAGTTCTGAAGGTGTGCCGCACGTAGATGTCTTTATTTGATATATATATATATATATATATATATATATATATATATATATATATATATATCGCCATCAGCCACGGAGTTCTGGATTGTCCAGCTGTTTCGGTGGGTTGCTATCGATAAAGAGGAGGGGTGATCTGTACGTGCTCTTATGTACCATTAACCATGGCTATGTCCCAAATCTACTCTAATGGATTACGTGGGAGCATGAATAGAGCAACGCTGTGGAGCAAGGAGGGTTTTCGAAGGCAAAGGTACAAGAGGGCGAGAATAAAAAGCTTTGAAGCGCGGCCGATATGGTCGGGCGCAATCTGTTGACCAATTACAATTAGGCGAGCCGCGCTCAAACGTCAAGTGCAACTAAGTAGGTTGATAATGAGCCATCACTGATCAGAGATGAGGAGCTGTTGTTCGCGGTATTCTGTAAATAGTCTAAGGACAAAACAAAAAGACGTACCTTCCCCCCCCCCCCCCCCTCTTCCGTTGCTAGTGGACGCTGGATTAAGCTCGTTTCTGGACCGCGAGGGCCGCAAGTATACAGACGTCAGAGTAAAGTAAGACGCTGGTCCAGAGGCACATACGGCTTCGCGCACATTGCACTCAGCAAAACACATTCACACGGCGTCCATTCTTTGTCGGTATCCAAGCGTGCGAAAACACAGAGAGACAGCACTTCGGCGTGCCAAGGGAGCTTTGACCCCGCCGCAAGACCGGCGAAACTTGCTTTCGACGAGTTATGCCTTTTTTCTACGACACTGCGCTGTCGCAAAAGTTTCCACGTGTTCACAACGGAAAGTTTCAACGGTACACAGAGTCTTAAAAAAGCTTCTTCGGCGAATGACGACGAACGAGTAGAAAACGTGCACGCTGGCAAACGGCAGCAAAAGTCAGGAGTGGAACTCATGAAATGTACTTGGGAGCAGCTACGGGAGCAGCTGAAACAGCTGTTTTGGAGCAGGTTGGGAGCAGCTCAAATTACATTCTGGAGCAGGCTAGGAGCAGCTCAAATCAATTTACATTGCACTTCAGCTTGTGTCTTAGCCGAGCACGGGAGCAATTTCAATTGTTCTTAGCAGCACAGTTGAACATGAGTGGTTAGGGACCTAGGTAGCTGGGATAGCAGTGTTAGAGATGCGAAAACTTGAAACGTTGTGAGCCTTAATGAGAACCAAGAAGCAAGCACCATGTTTCTGAAGATAGTGTCCTTGATATTTTCTGAGTGGCTTTCAGCTGCTCAAAATGCAGACCAGCACTGCATATATCACAACCCTCACGTGCTCGACAGAGTAATTATATGTGCGAACCACGTGATGTGCTTAAACAACGGACGTGCAGCTGCGCGGAGGTACAGGGCAACACATTTTGAGTTTATCCTATTGTGCAACTCAATAACGAAGCAGCAGACTACGATTAACGGAGTTATCATATTCGAAGCGATAAGCCTAAGCAAGATTAAGTCGGTCTGCGCCAAGCTGATCTACCGCTCGCGTGAGAGCTGATGGTCGGCGAAATTTCGGATCGGACCGCGTTTCCGTTCTATCAAATCACGATTTATCTTCTGGAAATGCGGTTCCATCTTCTAACAATGAACCAATAAAAGGAATCTTTTGGTCATTTGTTTTCAACTGGCTGACGCCCGGAACCCGGGCCGCACAGCCTCAGGAAATCTGACGCTTAACGACTCGACCTCACCTGGGCCGACTTGCTTAACCGCTTATGGTTGAAGAATAACAATCCAGTCGCAGGTGATGTAGCGCTTGGAATCCGACCCCCGAGTTTTTTAGTGCGCTTCCCACTCCGGATACACAGGAAAAATAAATGGAACAAAAAATTGCAAGGCCGACCAAGTTAAACGCGCTCATTGTTGTCAATGGAGTCGATAAAAACCGAAACCAAGACAAAATATTTTTTTTTTTGGCGCACGCTGTGCAATTTGGAGCACAATGGCGCGAGGTATTGGCTGTGGCGCAGTTCCCGCAAAATCATCATCATCATTTATTATCCTTGAAGGCCCTTACGGGCATTACACAAGGGGTACATTTGTTATTTGTTTTTTCTTAATCGAACACTTTCACAGGCAATTTTAACACAACAGAAAAGGGAACTAGTCGGATAAAGCAGAAATGAAAGTGGTTACAGAGGCGGCAAATTTATGTGTGTCAGCTATGGTAACAATGTCGTTTGGTAGTATGTTCCAATCGTTTATTGCCAAAGGTAAAGTTGAATTACTGTATGAAGTAGTTGACGAAAAAATGGGCCGCAACTTGCAGGAGTGGTCAAAGCGGGGGAAAATCTGCCACGGGGTAAAAGCAGTGATTCACGAAGAGGCCTGTTATGGTGAAAGATTCGGTGAAGGAGAGAGAGACGGGACACTCGGCGCCTCAATGAAAGCGTGTGAAGGCTAGCTGCTTCGCGCAATCCGGATATGCTCGTGAATGGTGAGTAATCAGAAAAAATAAAACGAAGAGCCCTGTTTTGGATGGATTCAAGTTTGTTAGATAGGTAAGATTGCCAAGGGCACCACACAGAAGAAGCGAATTCAAGCTTAGACCGAACTAAAGTTGAGTATGCTAGTTGTTTTATCTCTGGTGTTGCTGGTTTCAGGTTTCGGCGCAAAAAAAACCGAGGGTACGGTTTGCGTTTGCTACGATATTACTGATGTGAGACGTCCATGAAAGGTCATATGTTAGATGAATACCGAGATATTTATATGAACTGCAAACGGGGATGGGGGACGCGTCAAAATGGTAAGAAAAGGGTTGAAGAGCACGACGAGAAAACGAAAGGGATTTACATTTGTCGATATTGAGAGTCATCTGCCATTTATTGCACCATTGAATAACTTGTGCAATTTTTTTTGCAAGGTATGGTGATCGTCGAGCGAGAGAATGGGCCTGTAAATTACGCAGTCGTCTGCAATTAACCGAACTGATGACGAGATGTGCTCATGAATATCATTGATGTAGATTAAAAAGAGTAAGGGACCGAGTACACTACCCTGAGGGACGCCAGAGGTTACCGGGCACGAGGGGGATTTAGAGTTATTAATGGTGGTGTACTGGGTGCGGTTAGTCAAGAATTCGGATATACAATTTACGATAGCGGGATGGATCTTAAATTCGTTAAGTTTTATTTTAAGGCGTTGATGAGGGACCCTATCAAACGCTTTAGAAAAGTCGAGAAAAATGGCGTCACTCTGAATGTTGGTATTAAAACCTGCGTGAATGTCATGAAGAAACGCCGTTAGTTGGGTTTCGCAAGAGTACGCTTTCCGAAAACCATGTTGGTGACTAAAAAGGAGGTTTTTATCTTCTAAATAATTGATTATATTGGAGTAAAGTACGTGTTCCATGAGCTTAGATGATACGCTAGTTAGGGAGATGGGCCGATAGTTTGTAATTAGGTGGCGGTCACCAGATGGCGCAGACAAATGCGTCTGGCGCAAAATGGCGCAAATGGCGCAGCCGTTCCACCCCTGCGAGGCTACCAAAACCGGGGGGATCGGTGGCCAAGTGGGCTAGTGCACACCAGCTCGGAGCACGGGGAGCGAAAGCTCGCGCTGCAGAGCCCAGGGATCCTGGGCTCAATCCCCACCCCTACCCGTTTCGATCTGAATGAGCATCGTACCGGCGTGCGGTCGTGTATCACTACTGCGTGCACTCTTAGAAAAAAGGGTATCGATAGTCCTCCCTAAGGGGAGGAACGGTCTTGTAACCTATGTTCCTTTAGAAAGGGAGAAACCTTCGTGCCTGAAGCAGGGGAGCATAGTTCCTCCGTCGCCAGCATCTCATTATGGCCGCCCTGAATCGAGCAAATCGAGCTCAATAAGGCTTAACGAGGACGCTACGTCTCTTGTACGGGACGAGAGGAGCAGCAAATAAAAGCGTAACACGAGCTTTCCGCGAACAGTGTTTATTTCCGAAGCCAGATTCCCCCCGCAGGTACGGAAACTTCCGTTTCGAAAGCAGTTACTCAGTCTTCTCGTCGTCAGCACTGCGATGTTATACGGAGACAACCGACACCCAGTTACTTCACGCACTTTACGTCTTACCTTTGCTGTTCCTCGAGTCACAACTCCTTCGTCAACCGCACATCACGGAGGTATGGCAAACCAATCCGCGAAACCAAAAGCCCCTCTTAAAAGAGGAAACTCGAAGCCGCTGTTTATCGCGTAGCGTGAAAGAAGGTTAAATCGCTTGCCACCAGATGGCAGAGTCAAGCAGAGTAATTGCAATTAGCTAAGCTAGGTGGCGCTAGGTACCGCCAAATTCATGTTCTACAAAAAAATATTTATTTCCGCGAGCTATAGAGGTTCGCGACCTTTGCGAATTTGTACTGACTATACTATGTACACGTGCACACACATATACTACAAGCATCAGGTGAACATACATTTAGCGCATACACATACATGGCACATACAAGCATCAATACAACGGCATACTAAACAGAACACTACACACGAGCGTTGCGTTTCCGTCTTTTATACTGGTCGTTTTGAACGTACGGAGCTTCTCGGTGACTGCGTAAGCAATAAAAAATATTCCCACATGTTGATTTTCGTCCAGCACTGTCATACCTCTGAGAGTATTTTGAATGGCTCAGGGGATGAATTTCTTATTAAAAAGTAAACGCTCGATCATGCCGTAATTATTTGAAAGCCAATAAATCAAGCCGCTCCAATGCGGTTCGAAGCCATGAGTTTGTTTCCCCGCACGGCACGTCGTAGCCTGCATTTCTATTGTAGTGTTTGCTTTTCTATTTGTGCTGTTCGCGCACGGCTGCAATTGCCGTCTTGAATTAATCTCTGTAGAGCGGATATTCACTCGGCTGGAAGTGGTGCTTCACGGGAAGAGAAATCGCTTTTCGATCAACTTGAATGCAGTCAAAGCCGCGACTTGCGGCAGGTGTTAAGTGTACGGAGCTACGCCGTGGAGAGCTCGAAAACTTGATTGATTGATTGATTGAAGTTTATTTGACATATGAAATGTCGGGGAAGGAGGAGCAAAAGGTTGCCGAAGCTACCTGACGAGGCTCCATTCCCCTTTTCGGCGCTACAGCAGTCGCAGCAGCAGTGTAGAAGTCATACATACAAAATTCAAGCTGAAAATATTTTCACAGAGACTGTTTTGACATAAATTAAACAAAGAAAGCACAAATTAAACACAAACTAAACACAAAACAAACACAAACTGGGATGATTTGCCTTAACTCAATTCATAAATGAATGCATAAAATAGTAATCATCTGAACCTGGAGGCAATGAAGCAGCGGCCCCATATTTAAGCCGACAGCGTAAAAATGTACTCTTTTATTTTCTTTTTAAAGCTCCGCAAAGAAGAGCAGCAATTTATAAAATCTAATACTTCTGAAAATTTGTTTAAATATTCCGGAATCAAAAAGCTCAATTTCTGTGACCCGTAATTTGTGCGAATTCTCTCCTGAAGGAATAACTTGTGCCGTAAATTATATGTCGTAATTTTCTTTGGATATATATCTAGAGACGAAGACTCACTGTTTTTTATCTCTTCATAAATTAATAAGGCTAATTTGAAGTTATATTGTTGCTGAATTGTAAAAATCTTGTGTTTGGAGAAAGAAAGAGCGGTGTGAGCGCAAAAATCTAAATTGTCTATGCATCGAATCGCTTTCTTTTGTAGGACAAGTAACCTGTTAAGATTCGTTGTTGCTGTTGTACCCCAGATAAGTAGACAGTAGTTTAGGTGAGAGTATAACAATGCGTAATATAATTGACGTTTTAAGCAACATGGAAGAAGCAATCTAAGCCTGCGTATTATGCCAATAGATTGACAAAGTTTTGAGCAGAGGTGCTCAACATGGCGCGACCAAGTCAAATTTTCATCAAACCAGACACCAAGAAATTTATGTGAGCTTACATGTTCGATAATATTTCCTTCAAATGTGATACTCATGTCATAACTAACCGGTTTATTTTTTGGTTTAAAAAGAATATATTTTGTTTTACCAGTGTTCAGTTGAAGTTTATTAGACCGCAACCATAGTGCTAAATTGTTTAGCCACTCATTTGACAACAATTCTAGTTCCATCAAGTTCAAATGAGAAACAAATACATTTGTATCGTCTGCGTTCATGATAATGTCGGGTGTTTGTGGCAGATTAACAATGTCATTTATGTAGAGAAGAAATAACAGGGGACCTAAGATAGATCCCTGAGGTACACCATACTCAATAGTTTCAAGCCTGGACTGCACGCCGTTTATTACCGTATACTGTGTCCGTTCCGTTAGATAACTTCGAATTAGCTCCAACGCCGTACCTCTTATACCGTATCTTGGCAATTTTTTTAAAAGAGTATCATGCTTGATCGAGTCAAAGGCTTTTCTAAAATCTAAGAAAATTCCGAGTGTAAATATTTTATTTTCTATATTGCTGATTATCTTATCTTTTACTTTCAATAACGCCATTTCGGTTGATTTGTCCTTTTGAAACCCATATTGCTGGTTTACGATCAGAGTATTGGCTGTAAGGAAGTTGGTGAGTCTTGCGTTTATAAGTCGCTCTAATATTTTTGAAAACAATGGTAAAACCAATATTGGTCGGTAATTATTTAGATTATTTGGTGTTCCCCCTTTATGCAAAACGCACACCCTAGCAATTTTCATTCTCTCTGGGAAAATGGCTTTGCTTAATACGGCATTAAAAATGTGAGCAAGAGGCGCTGAAATTAAATTAGACACCGCTTTAATCGGTTCAGCTTTTATTTCATCCTCGCCAGCTGCGGTACTATTAGCCAAAGCATTGATCATAGTAAATATTTCCTCCTCACATGTAGGAGACTAGCGCTCATCCCAGCGCGCCACTTGGAGGGCAGTTTCTCCAGGAACCGTAGTATATTTAGACAGCAAAATAAAGGGTAGCTTTTTCTTTTCGGTTTTTCATACTACTCTTTTTTAATGCTAAAATTCCACACTGTAAATACACGCACTTTCCGTCATAATTTCGTACTGTTCAGTCCTTTCCCCAGAGCGCAATCGCTCTCGGGGAGGAGACAACCGCCAGTCACACTGGCCACTGTACGATAGGAGCTTACTGTTTAGACCAGCGTTCCAACATGACTATCCACACGTCGATCGATTGCACCCGGAATATCAACCTGCGACACTCCGCCCCCTCCGATCACGGCCCGACAAGCGGCATCAATGCCCGGCAGTTTACGTCATCTCATCTAGTTGTTACACCACTGATACGCGAACACACAGTCACATCGGCGATAATTCCAGCCTTCAGTTCACAACCCACAACACTGCCATCACGATGTTGCTGCTGCGTTGCTGACACGCAGAAATACAGAACCACGTTGAACGTTAGTTGGCACTCGGCATCGGAAAACAGAACCGAACTCAGCACGAAAGGCAAAGACAGGCAGCGAAACCTGCCTGTCTTGGACGCAGTTCCTGCGATTTCCATAACGTCGAAAACATCGACACAGTTCCGCGTGGTTCCGCTACTATAGTTACGCGTGGGTCGCGCAATCCGGCGGACACCGGCCATCTCACCCAGAGTACGTAGCGCTGGGTGCTGGTGGCACTGCTCCGGAACTTCACTGTTTCTAGCGGCTTCGTTTGCTCGTTTGATAAAATTAGCGATAAAATAGTCAATGCAACCGAAATTTTCTGCACGTTTGGACTAGAAGACGGAATTACAGGCCGCCTTCGCTGCCGTTGAAGCCCAATCAACTCAACAACATTTATTAAACAACGTGCGCGACGTGCTCGAAAAACGAACCCGAAAGAAGATGAGTCGGGAGGGCGAAAGCTTTCTCCTGCCTGCCTGGAGAAGGAGAAAAACGTCTCGTTCCTCCCTTCTTCTCGTGTCCGCTGGGGGCGCGTCAGTAGAAGGGAGGAAGCCGCGCCGTTCCTCCATTTTTTCTTAGAGTGTGGTGCGCGTTAAAGACCCCAGGCTAGCGGTTGTACTGCACTGGCTAAATTGCTCATCTACAGCGAGTGACTCGTCGCAACTTTAAATGGCTGACAAACTACACGCTGTATAAATATCCACACAACCCCCAATTCTAGCAAAACCGCAAATCGTCTCCCACAAGATGGCCGTCCGGTGGCTTCACTCGCGCTGCAGCGAACAAGCGGGGAAGGGCGATACAGCAATTGTCATTGAGATGAGTGGTTCTATGGGAGGAGCCTGCACTCTTATAAATGCCTGCGCGTCTACTTACACGCAAAACACTCAAAGAGCCAATCTCTGCGATCTACGAAATCAGCTCAGCGAATTATGAGGCGGAACATCTGTTTAGACCTTAAAATTAAGTCTGCGCTGTGGCATTACGCAATGCAAGCATGACGCTTTGCATTGCGTAATGCCACAGCGCAGACTTAATTTTGAGGTCTAAACAGATGTTCCTCCTCATCATTCGCTGAGCTGATTTTGTAGCTCGCTGAGATTGGCTCTTCGAGTGTTTTACGGGTAAGTAGAAGTGCAGGCATTTCTTAGAGTGTGGGAGGAGCGAAGGTACAGCGAGAGGTCACCGAGGACAATAGATCTACAGACTCTTCCCTATATATAAGGCTCTGGCACACCGGCACCATGCCCGCTATCTGTCGGCGCTTGCAGAAGGTGCTTCCTATGCAGTTTCCTTAGCCAGTGCGGCTGTGGCGCCATCCATTGGCGGTCTTGCGAATTTTGGTTAGATCAAACGGTCAAAACCAGTCCAAGGTCAGAGAATGTACAAGGGCACTAATGCTAACGCATTAAAAACAGAAACCTGTTTTGGGGAAGCTAAGCCGCTACTTCGCAGACGATACGCGCGAGGTGAGAAGTGCTTCCGGCAGATAGCATAAGCCTCTATCACCTATGGAGGCTATCATCTATGATAGAGGCTTTTTACATGTCGGAAAGCGGGGCGCAGTGCATCAGCGAGCCGTCGGTGACGCTATCTGTGAAAGAGATGTTGTTTTTAAAGGCCTGTTCACACATGCAGCGGAGCGCTACAAGCATAGCGCTAACCTCGCGCTAAGCGCGTGCTGACCGGAGCATTCACCAGCTTTGAATCGCACCGCCAGAACTGTTGCTCGTGGCAGGCGATAAGTAGCTGACGGCACGTGAGGAGCGCTACATCAGCGCTTCGCTCCATGTGAGAACCGGCCTTAAAGGGGCGATGCAACAATTTCGTACTTTGCGCAAATATCGCTTAGAACGGATCCCTGACGTTAATGACCTATGAAACATGCGTTCGTTTTTCACCCCGCGCAATAGGAATCCCAGAAAAAAATTAAAGAAAAATAAGCAGCGTTCACCCCCTCAACTCGCAGCCAGAACAAGGGGCCACGTGATCTGGAGCCGATTATATGCCGCCAATGCTGATCATAGCCGCGCGCTGGGGTTGGCAAAGCACAGGACACGCGCTGAGTTCCAGACATTGTTATGGCTCAGCTACTGTCGTCGTTGCAGCGATTGGACACGGGCCACTACCCGAATGCTTCTCGAGCTAGTAATTATCACGAGCCTAAATCGAGTGCTCGCGCAATGCTCGGGTCCAATCTATGAATCGCATTCAAATATCGCCATTTGGGTGTACATCAATCCCCACGTTACGTCATCAAATTTTGCAAAGGAGAGATTGAACAAAAATGATCGCTTTTGTCCTTGAAATTACACCGTAACAAAAGAATTTCTTGGCCAGTGGCGTTGCGTGCGAATATCATTGAGTACCACTAGTGCTAATAAGCTCGTGTGAAGTGAAAAACATTCCAATTGAATATCGTTGCACCGCCCCTTTAACTTCGACAATGAAAAGAAGAGGGGGGCGGGAGGGGGGGGGGGAAGCACGCGGCACGCGAATGACCGGTGCCCTATGTGATGTGGCAGAGAGTTTGGCGCATGTGTACATTGCTGCCTTACGTGCTTACTTGTTTATGTATTCTGTAATAAAACCTTCCGTCGCGAGCACGGGTCGCGAGTCAGCCTGTCCCGTCCTGTTTGTTCTTTCCTTCTAGTCTTTGTCGTTCTGCGCTGTTTTACCTACATTATTTTTATATATAGGGTGTTTTTTTTAATTAACAGATCTGTTCAAAAAAAAGCCGTGAAAGTTACACTAATGCGGTTTTTGCAGATGAGTTATGCAGCCAGGGGCCAGAGTATAGGAGGCTAATCGTAACGATCAGTCGGCTAATTAATTAAAATTTGTTAATTAACTTTTTAATTATTGAAAATCAACATATGGTTCCAATGAGAAACTTGCTCAGCGTCATCGAAAACCACTAAATCAACTCTTTTTAGAAGGATATAAAACAGGGGCAGTATATTACAGCGCTCCCTAAAAGCGCTCGATTTGGACGCGTTTCTACGTTTCAATTTCTTATCGGAGCGCATCTATGCACCCACGGTCCTGCTCCCCAGTGGCTGAGACGCGCAATACACGTGCGCCGAACTTCCCTCCATGCTACGAGGGAGGCAGAGGGGGCTTCGTACCGCTACCACCGGGGGGCAGGACGGCGGCCGCGAAGATACGGTCCGATAAGAAAGCGAAACCTAGAAACGCGTCCAAACTGAGCGTTTTTACGGAACGCCGTAATATATTGCCCCTGCGTTATATCCTTCTAAAAACGAGTTGATTCAGTGGTTTTCGACGACGCTAGGCAAGTCTCTGATTTAAACCATATGTCTATTTTCATTATTAAAAAGTTAATTAACGAATTTTAATTCATTTGCCCACTGATCATTACGATAAGCCCCCTATACTCTCTCCTTTTGGCCGTATAACTTATCTGCACAAACCGCATAACTGTAACTTTCGTGGCTTTTTTTAAACAAATATGTTAAGTTAAAAAAAAAAAACACGCGGTATATATACTGTACATGCAACACGACTGCGCAGCAAATTTGCCTTACGATTTTTTTTTTCTGTTGAACGAGGTAGAGCTCATTTTGTTTTATATTTTTTTTTTACTGTAAACTTTCAGAACCTGTTTGCACCTCTGTAGTAGATCGCAGAGCATAACTTGATGAACCAATTTTCGTGGGCCGTCTCAAGTGCCTTAAAGGGATACTGAACCAAATAATTTTGAGCCCATAATAAGTGGCGCACGTTCTTTCCACGAGCCATCAGCCGCCTGTGTGCGGGAGCACACGCGACGAAAATGACGTCAAAGACCTCCATTCGCGCTTAAGAGGACAGGGAAAGGCATGGGCTTCGGGCCAAAGGAGAATAAATGCAGGCTTTTCATCTCTACAAGTGAAAGCTACGTGCTTGTTAGACCAATTAATCGCTTACCTTTTACACCAGACACCACTGTGTAGATGAAAAACTTGTCTTTATTCTCCTTTGGCCCGAAGCGCATACATTTCACGGTCATCTTAACCGCGAATGGAGGTCTTTGACGTCATTTTTGTTTCGTGTGCTCGCGCACACCGGCGGCTGCTGGCTCGTGGAAAGAACGTGCGCCACTTAATATGGACACTAAATTCTTTGGTTCAGTATCCCTTTAAAAGCATTAGCTTACATAGACGCTGAAATAACAAAAAGCGTCGGGAATTAATTTGCGAACGCAGCTTATTACCGTTTGCGATTTATTTGACTGCACGGCAACGGGTCACCTATGTAAACGCATTTTTTTCTATTTTTGATGCTTCCTTGGGGCTTAAGACAGCTGCGTGTTGAATCTTTGGAGAGCTCGACTAGAAGCCTTTGCGCATGAATAACCACTACTCTCAAACTCGCGCGACATATTTTTTTGTCGAACGCGTATTACGCTTCTCCGGTTACATGTAGATGATCTTTTAGCGTTCAAAATTCAGGGTAAATCTGCATTTGGCCCTTTGAAGAATGCTGCGCCTAAGCCGCAGACAAATACTTTATACTCGCTGGAAAACGTAGGGAGTACCGGAATGAACTCTTTGCTCGTTAAAAGAGAAGGGCACGCGAGATTGATAGGCAACACGTCCTTCTTCAAACAAGCCGAAACAAAAAGACATTTAAATTTGCTTTGGCTGTTTAATCTTTTTGTTTTTGTGCTAACTCAGCAGACGCGCTCACCGATTAATTTTTGTTTTGTTTTCTATTTTAGAAGGGAATTTTAAATACATCTCACAGTATTCAGCCTGCGAATATGCTGAAACAAAGTGGAGGCGGCCGTGTGGCTCACCGCATTCGGGAAATACCAAGGGCGGTTCACCGACATGCTTCGAGTAAATATAACTATAATCTAAACTCTTTAATTAAAATTTATGAACCTGAATGAGCGATGCTTTCTTTACGCAGAGAAGATAGCAGCTCGAAAACAAGCCATCTTGGAAGAAACGCGTAAGTAGAATTAACAAGCTTTTAAAATATGAAGGAGCTTCTGAAAATTAGTTAATTGAGAAAACAAAACTTAAAAAAAATGTGTCTAATATTTTGCCGAAAATGCGTTCACCCGTTCACTGTAATTTACGAAATATATTCAGCGATGTACGACGCCTTTATACGCTTATATGGAGCTTAGAGGAACCGTGCAACGTTTATTTATACTTTTCCGTAAATGTTCATAAGAAATAAATCTCGATGTTTATAACGTACGAAGCACGTATTTCTTTTTATCTCCACAAAACATCAATAACGTAAAAAAAAAAAAACTTTGCAGCTTTTATTTTTTCAGCATTCTTAAAGACGAAGCGGCCACTTGCTGGGGCTGACAAAGCTCGACGCCTGTGCAATACTCAAGACTATGTTAGGAAGACTTGCACATAATAGGCTAATCTCACTGAGTGTTCCAGGCGTGCGTGACGCGACCATAAGTACAGTTCATAGGAGGAGACCGCCAGTGCACGAGACAGCTCGTGCCCCCTCGCGCTCCTCACGCGCAAAACCGTCAGCGTGGTGGTCGCGCGTGCTGAACGACTACAGACATAGCCTCCTTTCTTCTGACAAAGCCTGGCAGATCTCCAAGAGACGCGGCCGCTGAAATTGAAAATGTAGAGCGGCAGACAACAGGAGAGAGGAGAGCCACGCGACGGGCACACCGCTGCGGCGAGACGCTGAAACACCCTTCTCCTGAGCGATGGAATGTCCGCTCGTGCTCCTCGCGTTCCTCCCGCCATCGATTTTTTTCTAGTCGTGTTTGAAAACCATGTTTCGGGTTCTCGCCGCCGCAAGTGCTGTGCGCTGACGTCCAGGTTCTCCGAGAAATGCTCTCTGCTACCAGATCCTCGCACTCCAAATCTGCGACCGGGCACTCTATGGCTCCGTCGTCAAACTGCCAGGCTTTGTGAGTATAGAGGAGGCTCTGCTACAGATCTCACCATAGTCTCCTATTTACTCATAAAGCCTGGCAGCTCTACGACGGAGCCATTGAGTGCCCGGTCGCAGATTTGGAGCGCGAGGATCTGATAGCACAGAGCATTTCACGGGGAACCTGGACGTCAGCGCACAGCTTTTGCAGCGGCGAGAAACCAAAACATGGTTTTCGAACCACACAAGAAAAGAAGCCATGTTGCGAAGAACGCGAGAAGCACGAGTGGACATTCCATCGCTCGGGGGAAGAGTGTTTCGGCGTCTCGCCCCAGGGAGGCGCCCATCACGTGGCACTTCTCTCATCCGTTGTCTGCCCCTCTACCTTTTCAATTTCAGCGGCCGCTTCTCGTGGCGAACTGCCTCGCTCTGTCATTATAGAGGAGGCTATAATTCCACGATGGATGGCGTCCGCGGTGGCGTTATGAAACTGGCGGCAAGATCTGTCTATTTGTTTCGTGTAACAAAATGGTCTGTAATCCTTTATATTTATCCGTAATTTTGTAAGGCAATAATTACTTTTTTTGCACTAAAATTGCAAAGTAATTTTCTTATTTCGATACGGAAAGTGCGATTCGTTACGTTTTCGTTTTCATTCACGGAGGAAAAAAAGCGGGAATTCAAAACACAAAATGAAACTTCTAGAAATGTATTTTGTGCGTAAGTTAGCCTTTTTTGGATTCACATCGTCACCTGTACTTACAAACGCAGGGTCGGACAGTCGTCAGATGCTCAAAGACTTTCTTAACGTTGCCTAACACCTCTATTCATTATTTGTTTGGACTTAGGGAGTTTGTCATCATGAGGATACTCATGTTAACTATGTAACTTCAGAAGCTTTAAGAGAAATTATGTATGTACTTAGAGAAAACGTTCAAACCAGCAACCACAGCCAAAAAAACATCTAGCTTATACTGCCGCGCGCGCAGCTGGCCAAGGAGGCAGCGCGCGCGTGGCCTAACGGTTATCGTGCCTGCCTCCCACGCGAAAAGCCAGGGTTCGATCCCTGGGAGCGACGCATCTTTTGTTATTCCTGCAATCTAGTTCTCTGGTAAATTCGAGAATGCTGTTGCGTGTTCGAGGTCCGAATGCTCTACGCGTCGAACATTCTACGCTGATTATTTCAGAAGCTTACGCATGTACATAAGGGGCTCCGCGTGGCGAACCGGAGTCAGTCTCGCACCGGCGTTCGACTCTGCTGTTACACCGACTTCGACGCCCGCGACGCTCTGGTATTATCTTTTGTACCCTTTCATTTTTTGGCACAAGTTCGCCACATTAAACGTTTATTTCTTTATGTTTATTTATTGAGTCTTGAGTGGGAGGCTCTCCCGCCGCCTTCGAAAAGTCACGACGCCGTGGGATGGACCTCAAATACGAACCGCCGGAGGGCACCTCATCACACCAGTCGGGAGAGGCACTGCTGGCGTTGAGATCCACGGTGAGACGTGCCCTGTGAAGTTCGTCGTTCTGCAAGACTGTTCGAGGGACGTTATCCTCGGAATGGACTTTCTCTGCGAGTATGGCGCCGTCATCGACCTCGCGGCAAATCAGTTGACGCTGCGAAAGCCTGTCCTGCCGCCGGCGGAGACCAACACGACGTCAACCGCTATTCGAGTTATCGCCGACCATGTGAACCTACCGCCGCGGTCGAGTGTTTTCGTCAGCGTCATAACCGACGTAGCCATGCACGGTGAAGCTCTTCTGGAAGGCAGCGTCCAACTGCTCCTCGAAGAAGGAATTGGTGTCGCACGAGGCGTAACGGATATCCAAGAAGGACGTACAACTGTTCTTGTGACCAACTTTCGAGAGGAGCCCCAGCACCTAACGAAGGGTACCACCGTGGGCCACGTCGAGGGGCTTCAGGCGCCAGCCGTGGTCGCCGCAATCTCCGAGGAAACCTCGTCGCCACAGCAGAAGAGTACGACACCGCCGCCGCTCGACATCGCCCCCAAGCTCCCAGCTCCGAAGCGCCGGCAAGTGGTTGATCTCCTCGCCGAATACAGTGACTGTTTTGCCACGACATCGAAAGTTCGCCAAACACCAATGGCGAAACATCGCATTATTACCGACGACGACGCACTCCCTGTCCACCAGTCGCCGTATCGAGTCTCCTTAAAGGAAAGGAAGGTAAATCAAGATCAAGTCTAGGAGATGCTCGACGACGACATCATTCAACCCTCAAAAAGTCTATGGGCGTCCCCGGTCGTACTTGTAAAGAAGAAGGACGGAACCCTAAGGTTCTGCGTGGACTATCGTCGACTGAACGCTGTGACGAAGAAGGACGTCTATCCGCTCCCCCGCATCGACGATACGTTAGACCGATTGCGCCACTCCCGATATTTTTCGTCGATGGACTTGAAGAGTGGTTACTGGCAGATTGAAGTCGACGAACGTGACGGGGAGAAAACTGCCTTCGTCACTCCCGACGTACTGTACGAATTCAAAGTGATGCCGTTCGGACTTTGTACAGCACCAGCCACCTTCCAGCGCGTCATGGACACCGTGCTGGCAGGTCTGAAATGGCAGAGCTGCCTCGTCTACCTGGACGATGTCGTGGTATTCTCACGAGATTTCGACGAAGACCTCAGACGACTTCGAGCCGTGCTTCAAGCCATCAAGACCGCCGGCCTGTCACTCAAGCCAACAAAGTGTCGGTTCGCCTATGGGTAACTAAGTTCCTTGGCCATGTCGTGAACACCAAAGGCGTTTTACCTGACCCTGAGAAGATCCGCGCCGTAGCTGCATTTACGCCGCCGGCTGACAAGAAGGCCGTGAGAAGAATTCTCGGACTCTGTGCCTACTACAGGCGCTTTGTTCGAGACTTCGCCAAGCTGTCCGCACCGCTGACACACCTCACGAAGGACGCCGTAAAGTTCGAGTGGACAGAAGAACACCAGAGGTCATTCGACGAGCTCAAACGAAGACTCCAGACGCCCCCGATTCTTGGCCATTTCGACCAGTTTGCTGAAACCGAGATCCACACCGACGCCAGTAACACTGGACTGGGTGCAGTACTAGTCCAAATGCAGGACGGCGACGAGTGAGTCATCGCATACGCAAGTCGGACGCTGTCTAACGCGGGGAGGAACTATTCAACTACTGAAAAGGAGTGCCTCGCTGTCGTCTGGGCAATAACAAAGTTTCGCCCATATTTGTATGGAAGTCCTTTTCGTGTGGTCACAGACCACCACTCGCTCTGCTGGCTGGCGAATCTGAAGGACCCCTCCGGACGCCTCGCCCGGTGGAGCTTACGACTGCAGGAGTTCGACATGACCGTGGTGTACAAGTCCGGCCGGAAGCACATTAACGCCGACTGCCTGTCAAGGGCCCCAGTCGAGGCCGCTCCTGCCTGCACCAAAGAGGACGACGATGAGTGTTTCCTCGGCGCTCTGGATGCCAGCGACATGGCAGCACTTCAACGAGATGACCCTGAGGTGCGAGCACTCATCGAGCACCTAGAGGGACAAGGAAGTGCCGTTCCCCGCAGTTTTGTACGAACACTGCCAACCTTCTCCCTCCGACGAGGTGTGCTCTACAAGGAGAACTTCAGCGACAACAACATGGCGGGGCTGTTGGTGGTCCCTTCCAGTCTTCGAGAAGAAATTTTTCAAGCCTGCCACGATGACCCGACGGCGGGACACCTTGTCTACAGCAGAACTCTCGCGAGGATACGCGAAAAATACTACTGGCCCAAGCTCGCGAATACAGTGCCCCACTACACCCGATCTTGCTACGAGTGTCAACGACGAAAAAAACCACCGACGAGACCGGCAGGACTTCTTCAGCCTATTGCGCCGCCATCTGCCCCGTTCCAGCAAATTGGAATGGACTTACTTGGGCCATTCCCACCATCGACGCAAGGGAACCGATGGATAATCGTCGCAACCGATTATCTCACACTGTACGCCGATACAAAAGCCCTTCCATATGGAACGGCTGTTTAAGTCGCCAAGTTTTTCATCGAGTCCATTGTCCTCCGGCACGGCGCCCCCGAAGTCTTGATCTCAGACCGTGGATCCTCGTTCATGGCCCAGCTGACACAGGAAGTCCTTCGTCTCAGCCACACCAGCCATCGTCGCACCACGGCGCACCACCCGCAGACCAACGGGCTGACGGAAAGACTCAACAAGACCATCGCCGACATGATCTCCGTGTTCGTCGACGTGGAGCACAAGACATGGGACGAGGTGTTGCCGTACGTCACATTTGCCTACAACACGGCCGTGCAAGAGACCACCGGGGTGACACCATTTCAGCTGGTGCATGGCAGGAAAGTAACGACCATGCTCGACGCGATGCTACCCCACGAACCAGCTGACGATGGAAGCCCCGACGCCCAAGTGGTTGCTCAACGAGCCGAAGAAGTTCGCCAGCTCGCCCGACTCCGAATTGAAGATCAACAACGTGTCGACGCTACCCGGTACAACCTTCGTCGTCGGGACGTCCACTTCCAGCCCGGAGACCGGGTATGGGTCTGGACACCGATTCGTCGCCATGGTCTCAGCGAGAAACTCCTGAAACGGTATTTCGGACCCTACAAGGTGCTTCGTCGACTTGGAGATCTGAACTACGAGGTCATGCCCGACGGAACAAGAACATCATCACACCGCCCACCACGACCTGAAGTCGTCCACGTCGTGCGTCTGAAACCGTACTACGCTCGATAGGACTGTGGACCTTATGTGTTCCAAATGACTCTTTATTTTACCGTTATTTTTATTTGCTTTGTTTTGTTCTGTTTTGCATAGGGGCGATGCACTTTTTAAAAGGGGGGAGTAATGCCGCGCGCGCAGCTGGCCAAGGAGGCAGCGCGCGCGTGGCCTAACGGTTATCGTGCCTGCCTCCCACGCGAAAAGCCAGGATTCGATCTCTGGGAGCGACGCATCTTTTGTTATTCCTGCAATCTAGTTTTCTGGTAAATTCGAGAATCCTGTTGCGTGTTCGAGGTCCGAATGCTCTACGCGTCAACATTCTACGCTGATTATTCAAAAAGCTTACGCATGTACAGTCAGCGGCAATTTGACCTGCGACAACGTGAACGCTGGCGGAGCAGGCAAAATGCCGTATAGGGCGCAGCGGTCGCCGCGGCGTTCTGGGAACGAGACTTGGCGGACTGGTCCACTCTGTAGAAGCGGGGGGGGGGGGGGGGGTCATTAAGACGGAAGGGAGACATGACGAAGGGCCGGCTATGCGGCGCGGCATTTCGCAGCGGTTAGCGAAATACGCCGACTTATATTTTTAAAGTATTTTTATTGCTCCCTTGGCAAGGCTATCTTGGTTTGCATTCGTTCTGGTGCTCATATCTTAGCATGAGTTTGTAAAGCCGTCGGGCATTACTATCAGTTCTTTCGCACGTAACAATTCCAACTTGATCTCAGTTTACGATTCGCGATTCAGTCTAGCAAATATATAACTAAAAGTAAACGTATAAAACTTCCATGCTACCATATATTGAGTGCACGCCTATAAATGAGCTATTAGTCATTCTTAACTTACTTTCCATGATCAAAATGAAACAGCGGAGCGTTTGACCCATTGAGGAACTACAGTCCGAATTTACAAAAAGAAGGCGAAAGATAAAACGCAGAAAAAATATTGTGCAAGAAAGAGCTTATCTGATATGGTAGAAGGCCATTCTAGCGCGAGGGGCATTTGTTTTGACTCGACCTCCCCCGGCAGCGAAACGTGGACTGCTCCCGTAGCCTCTTCCCCAGCGTGAAAAAGCGAACGCAGCGCTGCATACGGCAATTGTTCCCCGTGGCCGCTCGCTCCGTTGTCGCAGGTCAAATTGCCTCTGACTGTACATAAGGGGCTCCACATGGCGAACCGGAGTCAGTCTCGCCCCAGCGTTCTACTCTGCTGTTACGCCGACTTCGATGCCCGCGACGCTCTGTTATTATCTTTTGTACCCTTTCATTTCTCGGCACAAGTTCGCACACATTAAACGTTTATTTCTTTATGTTTATTTATTGTTATTTTGGTCACCACCCGTGTCAATACAAGTCTTGTTTGGCTTACACTAGAATACGCGAACATAGTCTGGTTCCCTCACACAAAAACCCTCATAACTTAAAAGTATACAGCTCAAAACGATAAAATTTATCTAGAGTAGATACAGGCGCACGCAATCTCCTACCAAGCTTAAAAAAGGTGTTTTCTTAACCCTAACACACCTAAACGACTTCAGGGTGATTTCGGATAATATCGATCAAACGGTGGCTGGCCGACATTTTTAAATCAACAGATGTTTTTATATTCTACTGTCTAGTGCAGGGTTGGGCAGTATCGCGATACAAATGTATCGCGATAGTATTTTAGAAATACATTTCGTATCTGTATTTCTGTATCGCGATACATTTTTTTCACCAGTATCTGTATTCCTGTATCGAAATACATTTTTGAATGTTTATTTGTATCGCGATACAATCAGGATGAAATGTATTTCGTTACATTTCTTGAGAAATATCCCCCCCCCCCCGAAAAAAAAAAAAAAAGTCCGAACGCTTTTTTTTTTACTTCTTAGGGCTTAGGGTTAAAAGATGCTGGGGCATTGTTGCTATGCTGACCAAGGTTCCTTCCGATTCTCCAAACTATTTTTCTATGCATCCTCCTCTCTCTTTTGAGAAGTGTTGCGTAGTCGGGGACTTGTGGCGTGCCAGGATTGGAGCCAGAGCACCTTCTGCGGCAGGTCCTTGGTTAAGAATTTCTTGAGTCATCCTTTGCTGGCATCCAATGTTCGCTTATAAATGTATCTCTTGCCTTATCGTACAGAGTACACCCAGCCGGCAAAGCTGAGTCACACCCAGTCCGTTGCAGCACGAGCCTGGTGGTGGTTGACTTGAAATAGTAGGATGACTCACGCAGTGAAGTTCACACATATTCGAATGCGTCTGCGGCTGCGCCCGTAATATTGCACGACTCACGGGTACATCAGCCGACGTGAACGTGACCCGCTGCTCTGGGGATCCAAAACCCAGGAAAGATGCCAGACGTGGCCTCGCTTTGCCGACCCAGCCTTCGTACACCTACGACTCGTCTCGAGCGCGCTGTTTCTCGTAGAGGTCGCACCTGTGCCGGCAATATCGGGTCGCAATCCACGAGGTCTCTGTTTGATGGATACTAGGCGAAACTTGATGACTGCAATCCATGCGTCGGTGGCGGAAAGTCTGCAGGAAGCACCTTCACAACAGGGATGCCATCGTATCGCTTTTTCAACCGTTACAGAAGATGAGACACGTCAAAAACTTCCACTTCAAACTTCAAGCTTCATCTCAGTTGGCGTCTCTAACAAATGTGAAAAATGTATTGCAGTATCAGTATTTCTGTATTTGTATTTCTGCCCTCCCGAAAATGTATTCCTGTATTTGTATTTCCAAATACTTTTTTCCTCTATTTAAAATGTATTTCCGATACGTATCGCGATACATGTTTACAGATGTATTTTAGTATCAGTATTTTGGCTACTATTTTAATGTATCCCAGTATTTGTATTTCCAAATACATTTTAGAGTATTTCTGCCCAACCCTGGTCTAGTGTAGGGTATGAACGAATCCAAACTGAGTTTTGAGCAGAAAACAAAATTGGGGATAGGAAAAATCGTAAGGCATAAAGAGGTGGACAGTTGTATTTACGCGCACTGATGGAGAAGGCATGTTTGAAAGTGAATAACTAAAACGATAAAATTAGGAAATTGTAATACTTTTTGCAAACAAACTATGGGTACAGTGCGTTTGTAATATATGGTAATTTTATTTATATATATTATATTTAGTTTTCTAAAAATTACCAAACATACCTGCTCGAACGACAAATGGAAAGATTCGGAGGCCTGTATCTTATGAAATAATTTAATTACCATCATATACTTTTCCTGTGGTATTCTACGTGTATTTGACTATCATTTAAAAAATAAAAGAGGTATCTGAGTGATGTGATAGTCGGTATATATTTAGGCAAACATGGGAAAAACTTCAAACAACGAAAAATTCCTATGCGAATTAAAAAACAACAACATTACCTTCGATTTTTTTAAAACAAATTGGTTCCCTGTCATACTCTATTTCGGAATTCATTTCTATTAAAAACATGTTGCATTATTTGATTGAGAAAGAAGGCACAACTCCCCAATTTAGGGTCCTTTTTCAAACCCTACACTTAGCAGTGCCCTATACGAGAAGTGACTCTGAGTTCCAGTTACATAAAACAAACTCATACCTTTTACATATTTTTATTCAGATCAGGCCATTTATAAGTATAGAAATCGCTCACACGGTAGAAGTGAGGAGAAACTACTGTGTACAAAGAGCTATCACATTACGAATTAGTGACCCGAGAAAAGATCCAGCAGCCATCGGCCACTGTGAACTTTGTTTACTTTATTTGCCTACGACACTATATGCTCCTCTCGCTCTCTCTCTCTTATATATATCCCTGATTTATATATAGAATAAAAACATATCCAAGCATTCCCTTTCTGCATGATAGTGTTCTGTGGCTAGAAGCAATCATTTCTCGCGAAGATCACGATTATGGCGCAATAGTATGGAAGTAGCGGACGACACTCGTCGCTAGTTCTGGCAAAACGGCCAATTCAATCTCTTTTCGCATTTCCCCGCTCGCTGTCGAGGACGAGTAGGTAACCGGCAAAATATGGCCACCGATGCCTGTTTACTGAGCAGTCGTGCCTGTCGCCATCCCACTCGCTGGCGTCACGGTCAATAATATCAGGCACAAAGAGACACACCGACAGACAGCAGAACCACCAAATATTCGAGCCCCGCCTAAATACAATAGTGCACATACACTGTCGCCATGTTAACCTGGGAAAGGTTAACATGGCGACAGTGTTTACGCTCTAGGTAAGGAAAAGCATGGCGTATGGTGTGAGCCGGATGCTTACACAAGATGCCAGGTGAGCCCTGAGAACGTGCCCGCTGCCCTAGAGTACCTCACGAAAGACGAGGTACAATGTTCGCGCCAAGGTCCCAACCAGAAGGGCGCGATCTCTTTCATGCTTGACGGAAAGAAGACGTTCGTGCCAAAACGCTTCCTGACACGCTCAATCCAAGAGGCCTTTCGTGTATACAAAGACAAGCATCCTGATTCCGGCGTTGGGCTAACTAAACTTTATTCCTTGCGCCCTAGATGGATCAAATATATTCCACACCAGGAAGTGTGCGTTTGTGTGCGCTGCGCCAATTATTACCATTGTATTTCCGCTGTAGAGAACGTTACAGTATCAACATTCAACACTCGTGAAATGAACTCAGCATTTCAGTGCGACCCCCTAAGAAGTCTGTGTCTTTAGGGGACTGTGATCACTGCCCAAAAGGCCAGTCTCTTACACTCGAGGAACTTCGTATCCCAGAGGCTGAAGAGATTGTGCTTACAACATGGTAGTCTGGCGACCTTGTGAAAAAAACATTGCATCCTGAGACTTTCCGGAAAGTCGTTCAAGTATTGGTTGAAAGTTGGATATTTCCCAACCATATTCGACAAACGCAAAATAAAGCGATCTACGATGAAAAGCAGTGCATGCAACGCGGGAGCATTGTCTTTCATTTTGACTTCGCTGAAAACTGGACCCTCGTGCTTCCTGACAGTTCAAGCCTATCAATGGAAGAAAAAAGTTACGGTATTTGCTTGGGCAGTCACGACAAGACAATCTACAGACAGCTTTGCTATCATCAGTGAGGACCTGTGTGACAACGTCGCTCTTACGTGATTGGCTCTAGAAAAAGTGAAAGACTGGGTTGAAAACAACGTCGCTGTATAGTCGCACGTGACGTACGTAAGTGACGGGGCCACCAGTCTTTTTAAGAATTGCTACCAGCTTCACCAGTTTGCACAGAACGATTGCCCACAAGCGCAGTGGTTATTTTCTGCTTCTGGACATAAGAAAATGCATGCGACGGAGTTGGCGGACTCGTGAAGCACCAGGCCACGCTGAACAACCTGAAAGAACGTTCAATAAACGCAAATCAGACGGCCAGTACAATGGTGAGCGTTCTATTCGAGAAACTGGGTGCATCTTGTGTATCTGGACGAAAATGAAGTTGTTCGGTATCGTCAACAAAAAAACAGAAGACTGGCTAACGGTGCGCGCCTTTCCTGGCATTCAGTCTTGGCACGGGTGGCGGCTGTGCAAGTCACCAACAGTTGGAACCTGTGACATATATGTAGCACGGAGAGTCGTATCTGGTTAGAATAAACTTTATTAAATCTGTACATCGAGGAAAGCCTTAGCGTAAAGTGACGAATTTGATTCCCCAAGAACTGCTCATTTTGAATGCACGGACATCTTATTTATCACAGTTTTCTTCGCGGAGTACTTAACCTACAGTTTTACTTATTGATAGCGTCTATTTTTTATCTGAGCACCATATGAGAATCACGAAACGTTGTCCTCGGGCAGGATAAAATATCTCGGCTTGCCACGATCTATTCGTACCCCGATTGTATCGAAGCTCTTACAATGCGGCGCGGTGGCGCCCCTCACCTGAAAGGGTTTGTCCCCGGAAATACATAGCTAACCTAAACAATTTTAGTATTCTATCTTTATTTTTGTATGTGGAAGTAAAGTTATATCTTTTAATCTAAACATAAAATATACCGGAAAGTGAAACTTCACTCTGCATAATCTTTTTCTCGAATCACTAGTCTCTAATTGTACGCTGTATGTAAAATGCTGTATATAGATTCGCCTCACCTTTACTGTGTGACTGATTGCTCTATAGTTGTCAGTGAACTCATCTGAATGAAATATATGAAAGATGTGTGTTAGGTTTTTTTAAACTGGAACTCAGAGCCACTTCTCGTACAGGGCACTGCTAAGTGAAGGCTTTGAAAAAAGATCCTACTGTGGGGAGTTGTGTCTTCTTTCTCAATCAACTAATGCAACATGTTTTTAATAGAAATGAATGCCGAAATAGAGTATGACAGGGTACCCAAATTTAAAACAAATTGAATGTGGTTTTTTGTATTCGCATCGGAATATTTCGTTGTTTGCATTTTTTCCCATGTTTTCCTAAATATATACCGACTATCGTATCGTACCTTATTTATTTTTTAAATGATTGCCATATATAATTAGAATACTATATTAAACGTATATAATGGTAATTAAATTATTTCTTAAACACAGGCCTCCAAATTTTGCCTTTTGTCGTTCGAGCAGGCATGTTTGTCAATTTTTACAAAACGAAATATACTAGAAATAAATATAATTATTATTACAAGCAAGCTGTACCCATAGTGTGTTTCTAAAAAAGTATTCGATTTCTCATAATTTTATCGTTTTAGTTATTCACTTTCAAACATGCCCCCTCCATCAGTGTGAGTTAATGCAACTGCCCACCTCTTCATTCCTTACGATTTTTCCTGTCCCGAAATTTTTTTTCTGGTCAAAACTAAGTTTGGCTTCGTTTATACCAGACACTAGACAATGGCATATAAAAACATCAGTTGATTTAAAAATTTCGACCAGCCACCCTTTGGTCGATCTTTTTTTGAAATCATCCTGAGGCTTAAGTTCCCCTACCTCATACTTGAAGATTATTTCAAAATTGATAGGTCTAGGCATATATCATTTTCTGCTAACGAGCTGACTAGACATAGACATAGCAAAACATTCTCCGAATATTCCTTCAAAAATGACTGTTTCCTGCACTCTTTCTTTCCCTTAGCCATCACAGAATGGAACCACCTCTCTGATAGTGTTACTAATAGCACAACCATCACTTCCTTTTACTAGATACTCTTACATTACCTGTTATAATTTAGGGTGTCTTAGTTATGCCTAAATTACTATGATGTTGTACGCTAGATGCATGTACTTTTTTGTATATGTGTGATCAGTCCTGCTAGAATCCCTTGCGGGATTGACACTATTTCTAAGTTATAAAATCTTTTTTTTTTTTGTGACTTGGCAGTTTGCAAATTTCAGCTAATTGCTCGCCCACAACGAAAAGGGAAGCACACTGATTTATGGAATCGAACTCCCGGTGCAAAGGACATTAGACAAAACTCCCAAAGTTAATATGGTTATTTAAAAAGAAGAAACGAAACTGTCGAATCAATGCAGATTGTTGGGCTAGTTGGTACTGGGAATTTGACTGTCTAGTCTCCCTTTAGTCGTCGTCTTCAGCGCCATCATGACGTCACAAACTGTCGAAGTGCACGCGAGTTGGTGCAGTGGATCTGTGCGCGCCTGGTATTTTTGTCACTTCACTCTTTAGGCCCGTTCACACTCTTGCGACCGAGTACGACTGAGAGATACGAGATCTCTTAAAACTTCTTAAATTTTTTTTTAGAACGAGGGAACACACTGGCATTGTGGCGCCATCTATGCGGTGACCCTGGAACTGCATTTCACAAGAGCGAAGGTTTTGCGAGATTTCCGAGGTCAAATGTGCGTAATACCCATAGAAAGGCTCGTTTATAACATTGACGAAAGTTTTTCGAGCCAAAAAAAAAAGAATAATGCGCGAGAGAAATAAAAAAAATATGCCGGACCGCCGAGTTTACACTGCTACCCAATAGAGGGCGCCAGTGTGTCCTCTGGTTTAAGAAGTTTTAAGGAACCCAGGTTTAAGAGGTCGCAAGAGTGTGAACGGGCCTTCTCTTTACTCTCGAAGACGCGGAGTGGAGTACACCAAACTACTGCGCGCGTTCCAAAATCTCGAGACAATTAGCAATATCATCTTAGGTTTCAGTTACTACGAAAGTTAGTGTAATGCCGCAACAGGAGCGAACGTTTCGTCGTCGGCTGAAATAAAGTTTAATACTGAAATTCTCTGAAAATGATGTGACAGTAACAGCGTGATACTCAAAATACATTAGAACACATCTCATCATTTTAAATACTACTGTTTATTTGATCTTTTTTTCTGTTTTTCCCCTATTGATTTAAAAGTTCCAGGCTGTCCACCCTCCTGGCACCCTTTTCATTCGTCAGCTTTGTGCGACCTAGATAAAATTGATGACGTTATTGTTGTAGTTTTTCTATGTTATTTGGGCAGGTTGTCGGTAGATTGTGTTTTCTGACGAGGATCCTTTTGGGTTTTTTAAGTGTCCTTAAATCAATTAATAATAAAAAATTGCCCGATGTCAGCTTTTTTATCTCTTAGTAATAATACTGAGTAGTGGATTCCCGACTTGACGGACGTTGGCCCTCGCTGTGGAGGGAAGCTGCTTTGTGGTTCACTAACCGAACATCTAGCTAAAATAAAAAAACACTGAGCTTTGATGCGTACGGCCGACCCAACGTACATGCGTTTTGGGATGACCCTACGTACATGCGCATTAACATTCTTCTCTTAATTTACACTAGGACATAAATTTAAAGTAACGCAGCGAAGGTAACGGACTACTTTTTTGGAGTAACGGTCACTTACATTTATGGAAGAGTAATAATAACACTTTTAGTTACAGTTGAGTCTTGGGAAACTGTAGATGTAATTCCTTACTTCTTTTATAACGTGCACAAGTCTGATGTTAGGGTATGACTGTTAACGCCAACGCAGCGACTACCCGGATGATCAATGAGGCGGTGATTGTCGCACGCCCGAGGCTAGTGCTCGCGCAGTCCAAGTCTCCAACCATTAAGACACATACGACTTTCGGCTCCAAGAAGTAATCATCGTGACCACAAAAGCTTTGCGAAAGAAAGACTGAAGTGAACAGGCTGCTTGATCCTTGAAATTACGCAGCAACAAATAATGATCAAGTATGGTTCTGTCACATAAGTACCGGTAAGCAGGCGTAAAGTAGAAAACATGCTAACCAAGTATTGTTGCACATTGCCTTTAATTTAGAGTCCGCACTTTGATACTCATTAGGGTGCTCACCCGTCTAAAACACGCTTTCCTTCCCGACCATCTCCAATGCGAGATATACTAATTGGTTTCCTTTTTTGTTCCTCAACAGCCAGGCCCTACGCGGACGGAATTACTCTACCGGTGTCAATTATTGTGGACACTGTTCACCGTGCATCATGTGCGAGCGACAAAGAATCCATAGAGTATGTCGCAATAATGATGAATGCGGTACGTATTATATGTGAATGTTTTACAACGAACATGACAACAAACGTTGCAAAAAATGAATCCTCAAAGAGCAAAACTATAATGTATGCATTGCTGCCTGTATACAGTCTCGAATAACTGTACTGACAAGCAATAACGGTGCTTTTGTATATTACTGGCTTGTCTTCCAGTAGAAAACTTTGTGTGTGGCAGACGTGTTTTAGGGCCACAGACGAACCATTGTGCATAAGCTTTGTTGTAGAAATGTACAAATCTTTCAGCGAATACAAAAGATTGCATTGAAACTTTTGGTCATGGCTGTTTTTCGCATTCCTGAAATTATTGTGAATCCTGGTGAAACAATGTTTCGTCTGAAAAAAAGCTGCTTTGATTCAGCATGACCAGCCCTCAGTACAAATAGCCTTATTCTGAGTTTAATCCCGAATGAGTTTGCGGTATAAATTTATTTGTGATCAAACCCACGTTTTAACCAAATTTTTGGGCAGATGAACTTGAGGTTCGAGCAAATTCCAGAAGTGAATGTGAAACTTACGCTAAGAGAAGTAAAAATTTTGGAGGTAAGAATATACGCGCATTTCTCAGATGTTCTCAGGTGGCTCATATGCTATTCATTGATCCTTGTTTTTATTTTTTAACATTAATATAGAGCCAGAACGAGGACGATTGGGCAAAAGTGGCGATGGGAAACACTTTAGATACAAGCGTGACCATGGACAAATTAGAGGAAAGAGCAGATGAAAGAGACCCCTTAATAATGGGAGCTGCCATCGTGTTATTTCTAACAGGGTTCGTAGCTATTTTGTTTTTAATTTTTAGATTGAGGAACGTTTTTCAATACAATCCTTCATCCCTGACGTGTGCCCGTGCGTTTGTTTGTCCCTGATTTTTCCCGCTGAAAGTGGCTGTAAAATTGACTTTAGGTGACGTCATGGTATTATTTGACGCCGCCACTTGACACCTTGGCGTCATGTCACATGACCACGTCGTGTGGTGTTAGATGACGTGACGTCACTTTTCCTGGTAGATTCAGCAGAGATCTAACGCCAAATGGCATCATGTGACAAATTGGTATCACGTAAGGCCACCGTGCTTACCAGTCAGATCAAGCGACTGCAAATCCCGTGACGAGAATTTCTCGGCCGAATTTAGCGGATAACTTGATAGAACGTGACCTGATATCACGTAACGTTGAGCAGGTAACCACGTCACCAGATGTCAGTAACGTGGCAGTTCCTTATTAAATTTGGTAGGGAAATTATTATGCCATGCGTTCTGCAATTCTTTAAACAACGGTTTTTAATACCTTGCGTACATATTTAAAGGGCCCATGAGACGAATTTTGGGCTGGAATAAATCAATTCATATTGGGATTTTACTAATAGCACATCGTTCAGTGGGCCAAAAGAAAAAAGGTAGAAAGTCAAAAGCCTGACTTTCGGTACGAAAATCTGAAAACACTGCGGACTATTTCGTACCTCCTTCCCTTCGTAAGCTCTCTGCCTTTTCACTGTGATACATCCGCGGACACTGCAGCGCGTCACCGGGCCCCCGCAGCGCGTCACCGGGCCCAAACGAACGTCACACGGCACCGGAGCTCACTTATTCCCTTCATCCCTATGCTGACATTGTGGTGGAAGCTACGCGCTTGCCGGACCAATCAGCCGCCTCCCTTTCATCACCTGACCTCATTCTCTGCGTGTGGGTATGCGCGAGAGAGCGTGATCACGTGGCAAAAGTGTGGCTGGCCCAAGGAGCACGTAGCTTCCACAGCACTATCAGCTTCGGGGTGAACACGGGGTGAGGAAAGCAACTTATGTCGGAATTTTGAGTGACGGGCTAATCTTCTAGGGGGAGAATGAATGTGTCCGAATTACACAAAATGAGAGTCCGAGCAAGAGGGGACTCCCCCTTTTCGTCTTCTTGAACTGTTTCGTAGAATGCGCGATTTATGAGTTGAGGAGGAAAGCTAAACAGGAAAAAGTTGGAAAAGCGTTTCATGACTCTTTTACACGATTGCTCATTAAAAAATCATACTATGCTTTATAGGACTTTGGAGATAAGGTTGCTGATAATTTCTTCTTTTTAGAAACTAGGATACACCTTAAACGCAGTAGAGATAATAAAAAAGTTAGGAGATTAAGACGTTTTTTTTTTAAGAAAAAAATATCAGACACTTAGTAGCGTAATATGCAACATTTGTTTTGGATAAATTAGCTAGGTTTTTGTTAAGAACCTTGTACTGTACCTAGCTTGAAGCGTTTGATAGTCTCAGTGAACACGGTTACTCGGGTTTTCTTTTGTAGTCGCTGTCAAGGTTTTAAGTACAATCTACAGCCGACACGCTCGTAGTGGCTTAGTTGAAAAGTGAAGCCGATGAGAGATCGAAATATTATTTGATACTGTTTCGGAGACAACGCTTGGCTGACGACGTCGCACGCTGAGTTATACCCGGAATGTTTTGAAGGAGGCATTTTTTCTAGGATCGTAATGCCCGGATTCCTTGTGATCATTCGAAATATGACCATTTCCCCACTGCAATTTATTTACAGGAGGAACTGCTGGGCCTCATCAAGTGGTTATCCAGTAGAAGGTGACAATAATTAATTTTTTCACATATGTATAACTATAAACAAATGCGGGTTAATAGAGCTGTCGAACATCTTAATACCACCAAACGAGCGCCAATAGCCTTCTAATACTGCCGCGCGCGTTGTCGAGCGACTCCCGAGCGCGTAACCGAGTGGTTACCGCGCTTAGCAATCACGCGGAAGCTCCGGGTTCGATTCCAATGAGCGGACTCTTCTTTTATTTCTTCTTTCAACTTGACATTCTCGTAAGTTCGAGAAACCTGTCGTCTCATTGTGTTACGAGTGTTCTATGCGCCGAAAGTTCTGTTGCAGAAACCCACGAGGGGTATAAAAGGTGCTCCGCGTGGCGGTCCGGGGTCAGTATCGCCCACGGTGGTATCGCCCGAGCGTTCGATCCTGCTGCTACGCCGACTTCGACACCCGCGACGCTCTATTGCTATCTTCTGTTTCCTTTTTATTTTGGGCACAAGTTCGCCTCATGAACGTTTCCGTTTCCTCCGTTCTCCTTTACTTCGTCACCTCGTCATTCGTGACAATATCGAGGAGAATTGCAGCTTCCTTTTGAGGTGCAGTTAAATCAAGTTATCTTATGAAAAGCAGGATTATTGCGTTACTAACGGAATGATGGTGTGATCATTACACAAAGCTCGAATTGTTATTTCTTTACCAAACATACTCTGAAATTATTAGCACGAGACTGTTCCCTATATTGTGTTATATGTTGTTGCGACATTAGCTATGAAGAACGCAGGTTCAATTTCAGTGCGAGCTCTCTACTACGGATAACACTTTGGCGCACGTGCTGCCACGAAATGACGGAAAGCAAAACAAAACAATAAATGGCACTACCTTTTAATGAATAGCAGCCTCATACTTCCATATGATGGCCCCTCTGTATGCAATATCGAGGGACATGCTCTTCGCCGCGCCATCGTCCCATCTCCCCATCTCCTCCTTTTTAGCAAGGCGTAACTGGTAATAGAATTGCTGTCCGCTATCTTGCGACAATCGTAATGGCGATTCAGACGAAGACATAAAAAACATGAAGATAAAGTGATGTGCGCCAGTGAGGGAGGGGGATGGTGTTACTTTTCTTTTTCAGGGGTATTACAGTCACTGAAAGTTTGCGAAAAGCACGGCGGGGCTTAATAGGCTGGATAATAACGATCTAATTAGGTGCACAAAATTCGCCATACTCTGCGTTTCTTGGATGCATAGATGCTAACGGCGGTACCCTTATAACGGGCGGTAGCTTACGCCACCTAAACTAGACTATGGTCACTGACAACCAGACTTCGGCGGCCGGTGGCCGCATTCAGCTTTAGCTTGACATCAGCCGTTCCTCCTTTCTTCCTCGGGAGCCCTGGACGTTCCTTCATGTTAAATATTTTTATTATTTGCTTTTCTACGCTCGCGGGTACAAGGTGGAAAGGTCAGGATTGTTTGAAAATACCAGGTGGCGTACTTCAGACGACAGACGGAGGAATTAGTTTTCGAAAGCAATTAAAATAAATTGCTAAATTTTTTCCTCAAAAATACGCAAATACAATTAGATGACACTACAAAGCACCGCAGACAAAGTGTGATTGCATTAAAGTACAATTACTTTTCAAAAGTAAAATACTTGGAAATTACTTCTGGGTCATTCCATGTAAAACGGCCCAGACGTTGCGCTCGACCACCTTCGATTTCTAAAAAGAAATTCATGACCTCTTTCCGCATTGTCCGTAGCCATGCCCTAAAATATTTTTGACGAAAAATATTTTTTGATGGCGTCAGCGCGGTTTTGACTTTTAGAAATAGCGTGAAACTAGGTATCACTCCATAATTTATGAAAAATCAGCTTTCTTGTGAAACACCCAAAAAATATTTTTTTCTTAAATCTGCATGGCTTTCGACTTGCATCGGCGTTGGGCTTGTTCAGTTTTGTTTAATTGAAATAGTTTTTAAAAACATAAATTTTTCGAAATATTTAACATTTTGTTTTTTTATTATAAATATCTAATTGCTCCGGGGACTTAATATGACTTTTTACCGGCTGCCCTGCAGCTATATAATCTATAAAAAATGTCTAAATTGCTCAATTAAATATCTCGCAGTAAAAACAAAATCCTGAAGTTGCCAAAAAGTGCGTTTAGGACGCATAAACAGCCGTTTATTTTCATAGGTGATTCAAACAAAAATACAAAATATTGTGTGTTTGGAAGAACAATCGCTTGTCCTTTGATTCTGAAAGTTTACTCAAAGTAATTATTGTTTAAAGTGAGAAAACAATTTTTGAATTTGAACTCTCGCACCACAACCCGGCGTTGCTTCTTAACGCCTCTTCGCCGCACAGCACGCCACCGGCGACGATAGTTGACACGATTAGGTATACAAAGAAAGAACGGAGTATACTGCCGCTTCCTCTTGTCGGTCTTTTCAGCTGCAAGGGAAGAAACGGCGGGCATCGTGTTGATAAACGGAGGTGCCGCCAGTGCGTAGCCATGGCAGGCCCGTTGTGCCCTTTGTATCCGAGGGCGGCTCCTCACACTCCGAAGCGCGATGCCTAATCGACGGGCGACATCAGCTGACGTAGACTTCTCAATGCGTCAGGCGACGTGGACTTCTCCATAATTATATCTTACTATCTCCATAAGAAGTAAGATATATTTATGGAAAGGTGGAATATTTTTTGTCTAAAACCACACGGTACTTGAATTGCTATGTAATAAGCATCATGAATATTGGCTTGAAGCAATTTAAAAAATAAGGAATATGTAAGAATTTTAGCAGTTTTGATAGTTTTGTTACAAACTATTTCGTTTTTCCAGGTGACTGTAAAATTTCTTATTGACAGCCCTATAGGTATACTGCACACACACACACAAAAAAAGAAGGTTTCAGGCCGTACTACTAAATATCATGCTGAAAAACAACTAAATTTGTGCAAAATCGCGTTTTGCCGTTACAAGAGCCGTCAATTATCCCTTGAGGTGGCCCAAAAAAAATACGAAACATGGTGACTTTTCAAGAAGGAGTTTATTGCATTTGTTCTCGGAGAGTTTGAATAATATAATTTTGTTCTAAAGAAAAAAAAAACCTTTTAAAGTTGAGCTCTCGCGCCGCAACCTGGCGTCGTTTCTTGCGCCTCTTCTCTGCACAGCACGCCACCGTCGAGCCTGGCAAAGCGTGCGACGGTGTCACGGTTCGCGCACGCAGGTAGACAGCAGGACTTCGAGTTGTCGGGTACGTCTTGGTGGGAAGAAGCTTTTTTCCACTCTCGTTGTTTTATGGATTTTCCTATTTCGACTGTTTTGCGCGGCGGGGTCCTCCTGTGGTCTTCCACTGTCTTGATATCAGCAGATGCTTAGCGCTGCCGCGTCAGAGCATCCACTAGTATGCTTGCTGTTTCTTAAGTACACATCGCAATCACTCTCTATTGTCAACGTCAGGACACTATTTAAACAGCAACACAAAAGCCCAGTGAACAGGCAATCTTAAACGACGAGGCGATATGGTGTTAACGAATGCGCATCGTTGCAGGCTCACGCCTCGTTTGTGTTTAAATAAGCTGTGAAACGGCAAATTCTTGCGTCGCTGAATACTTCCGCTTCTAACCGCAGTATGCGTGACGGCTAGATTTCGCGGCGATATTGTCATGTTTCCCTTTTAGGAGAAGTCCCCGTCAGCTGATGCCGCCCGTCGATTAGGCATCGAGTTTCGGAGTGTGGGAGCCGCCCTCGGATACGAAGGGCACAACAGGCGTGCTATGGCTACGCACTGGCGGCACCTCCGATTATTATACGATACCCGCCGTTTCTTCCCTTGCAGCCGGAAAGACGGACAAGGGAAAGCGGCAGTAAACTCCGTTCTTCCTTTGGACCTAATCGTGTCAGCTACCGACGCCGGTGGCGTGCTGTGCGGCGAAGACGCTTTAAGAAGCGACGCCGGTTTGTGGAGCGATAGTTCAAATTCAAAACTTGTTTTCTCGCTTTAAACACAAATTAGTTTGATTAAACTTTCAGCATCAAAAGACTATCGATTTTTCTTCCAAACCAACCATATTTTGTATTTTTACTTGAAACACCTCAGGGTGAAATAAACGGCTGTTAATGCGTCAAAACGCACTTTTTGGCAACTTCAGGATTTTTTTTACTGCGAGATATTTAAATGAGCGGTTTAAACATTTTTTATAGTTTATATACCTGCAGGGCAACCGGTAAAAAGTTCTATTAAGTCCCCGGAGCAATTAGATATTCTTTAATAAAATAACAAATATGTTAAAAGTAAAACAAAACTTGTGTTTTTTAAAAAATATTTAAATTAAACAAAACTGCACAAGCCCAGCCACATTGCAAGTCGAAAGCCGTGTAGTTTTAAGAAAAAAATATTGTTGGGCGTTTCATAAAAAAGCTGATTTTTCATAAATTATAGAGTGATACCTAGTTTCACGCTATTTTTAAAAGTTAACGCCAACAAAAACATTTTTTCGTCAGAAATATTTTAGGGCACGGCTACGGACAATGCGGCAAAAGGCCATGAATTTTTCTCTAGAAATCAACGGTGGTCGAGCGCAACGCCTGGCACGTTTGACACGGAATGACCCTTCACAATTTCTTTATGGAGTAATTCATGCCCATTTCACTTGCAGTATTTCAGAACACCGATATCCTTGTTGCACCACTGCAACCATACGCGCCTCGAAATTAGCGTCCGAAATGTTTTCTCGTTTGACAGACAAAATGACAACAGAAGTGTCTAACATAATGAACATCTTCTTCCATGAGTGAGAAGAGTCAATTCAACGGTTTCGCTGCTCATTCAACGGTTAAGTTAATCGGTTCATGCTTCATGTGATTCCGTCTTTATGATGTTAGAAAAGTCGTCGTCCATTTTGGTTGGTCGTGCAGTGGCAGCTCGTTTTCAAATAAAGTCGTAACGACCGTGATAAAATCAGCCATACTGTTTTTTATGTGGCCTTTGGCAAACGAGATCAATCGTTGCCGAAGGCCCGAAAAATATTTCTTCTGACTTGGACGCCGTCTAATCTTTCTCTCACTTGAGAACGTGCCAACGCGTTCCCGGACATTTTTCTTGAGGATAATTCTTCCAACACATAAGACCGCAAGTTAATTATCGCGGGCTGTCAGGCAAGGGGAGCCGATATTTCTTGGGCAGAAACGCCACCAGATTAAAGAAGTGGTGGGAGTCTCCTGAGATATATCCATGCCAATCAAACGAGCGCGTTAGTTTTTTAATGCGATAGAAGTATTAATCTACTACTCAACATTTTCAGCTATGCACATTGTGCATGTAGGGTGAATACTTGGGCGACTTGGTTTTGCATATTGAAGAATTGAAAACAGCGCGAACAAGACTAAGGACAAGAGTGGACGTAGACAGACAGAGCTCTGACTCTCAACTGTACTTCAATGAAAAGCAACACATACAAATCGCCGTGAATTAAAAGGACGCAATTCTTATCACCTTGTCATGCACCATGACTGCCATACACCTGCCTCCCAGGAAAGCGTTTTTTTTTTATCAAACAGAGCTATTGAGGGCGCACTTACGCACACGTCATTTCCACGTCGAGATGTGTGGTGCGCCTCGGCAATCTCCCTCGTTTTGTTTTATGTCTATACTCCTCCCCCCCCCCCCCCCCCGAATGACTGTGTGTTCTCACATCGGTTCACACCCACATCTGTCAGTCACAATGACTAGCGAGATTGCCAGAGCGCGATGACCTCATCCAGAGCGCGTGTTTTCTCAGCCTATCCTGTTTACTGCGTTTCTTTGTACATTCGTGACTCCTCAGTTTACCATGATCTCATCTCGCACATAACCTGTCCAACTTCGATGGGGCTGAAAGCACCACCGGAACGTTGTGTCTCTGCTCCACTTTCTTCAGCCTATGAGTCATCCTTGTGTATGTACGGCAAAGCCACTGGCCTTACTTCAGGTTTTTTACTACTATTGTCCGGATGTTTCATTGCCTTGATGAGGCTCTCTGAAACCTCCACGAGAAGGCTGTGCGAATACCCCCGTTCAGTTAGACTTCCTACTTGGATTGAAAAACTACACCTAATCTTATGTGGACATGATTTAACTAAGGCCGTTTTAATGCAGGTCTACGTCTCCTCTTGTCCTTCGTCTTGTTCGCGCTGTTTACCCCGTCTGTCCACGTCTTCTCTTGTGGTTCGTCTTATTCGCGCTGTTTTTAATTCTTCAATATGTATGTTGTGGTCTTCCTACGTGAACTAGGTATGCGCAGTAGACCATTTCAGCTCACTGCGCTTGCATTTCATTGCGCCACGCGTATGAGGAACGGCAGTACCCACTCCCTGACATTCGCACCCTCTTCGAAGGACCTGACGACCTTGATGTCGTCCTCGACGTTGTCCTAAATGTCGTTCTAGACGTCGTCTTCGACGTCGTCGCCTAGGACGTTGTCATAGACGACGTCATTGACGTCGTCCCTAGGATCACACTAGAGGTCGGCCTAGAGGTTGTCCTAGACGTCCTCTTTGACGTCGTCCTGGACGTCGTCCTCAACGTCGTCCTTGAGGTCTTTCTAGAGGTCGTCCTTGAGGCCTTCCTCGATGTCGCCCTAGAGGCAGTGATGCAAAACTATCGATAAATTGACTATCGATACTATCGATAGTTTTTCCAAAACTATCTATAATGTCGCAGAACTATCGATAGTCCACTATCGATAGTACTATCGCTAGTTTTTCGTTAGTTTTTTTTTTATAGTCAACTATCGATAGTTTTTCGATAGTACTATCGATAGTTCTTTTTACTATCAATAGTCTGATTTCTGGCGACTATCGATACATCGATAGTACTACCGAAATTTTTGAACCACTAGAGCGAACACGGTTGCCGCAGCGCCGCTCGCTTCCCTTCCTCCTCTCTTCGCCCAAACTCCCGTCTTCGTCATCACTGAAAGCTGAACCAAAGTTGGGATGGTAAGTGCTTGGGCTAGTTGGTGTCCCATTTCAAAAAAATAAAGCGAGAAAAAGAAGAGGAGGTGACGCAAACTACCAGTGTTGCAAAACTATCGATAATAAACCTTCGACAATACTATGGATAGGTTTACGATAGTAGACTATCGATAGTTTTCCGATAGTCGATTAACGATGATTTTCCGATAGTCGACAATCGGTAGTACTATCCGAAGCTTTTCGATAGTCAGCTATAGATAGTACTATCGATAGTTTTTCGATAGTCGACTATCCATAGTACTATCGATAATACTATCGATAGTCGACCATCGATAGTTCTATCGATAGTTTTTCGATAGTCGACTATCGATAGTACTATCGATCGTTTTTTTTACTTTCGATAGTCAGATATCTGGCGACTATCGATACTATCATAGTACTATCGAAAGTTTTGCACCACTACCTAGAGGTCGTCTGAGAGGTCGTCCCAGGTGTTGTGTTTGACGTCGTCCTCTAGGACGTTGTCCTCTAGAACGTCGTCCTAGACGTCGTCCTTGAGGTCGCCCTAGAGGGCGACCACTAAGGACCTTTCCTCTAAGGGTTTTACATCCATAAAGGACGTCAGGTCACCTGACCTTTGCACATGACCTATGCACGTGACGGCACATGAGCACATAGCCGGTGAACAAAGTGTGTCACAGGCGGTGTGCAACGATAAATGATATCGCATTCATTGATAATCACCCCTATGCTTACTACAAATTTGTCTCGACCATCGATTTGCTGCCCTGTAATTTTATTATTATTTTTTTATAATGAGCTCGTGTTTCGACCACAGATAATGTACGGAAGCGTGAAAATTTGGGCATCACTTGCTTCCTATGCGTGCGTCCTCCAACTTTGTTACTGGGTCACTTGGTATTTATTAAGCGGTATATCCGATGCTGTAAGCATCTAGGTTTGTAAATTTTATTGTATATCAACTCTGTTCTTTGTCCATGTCGAATGGTTTTCGTATAATACCCCCAAGGGGAAGGCAAAACGAAGGGCAGAATGACATACTGCGGACGAAGCAAAAACAGACAATACACGAAAAAAAAAAAGGAAAACGGTAGCAACGGCGAGTTTTCTCCCCTGTATGGGCGCGTCTCCAAGAGGGCAAGAGAAGAAGGGAGGAACGAGACGTTTTTTCTCCGTCTCCAGGCAGGCGGAAAAAAGTGCCTCCTCCCGCCACATCTTATTTCGATTTCGTTTTCGGGCATGTCGCGACCGTTGATTAATAAACGTTGTTGAGTTGATTGAGCTTAATCCTCAGCAAAGGCCGCCATGTAATTCCATCTCTCAGCCCAAACGCGCAGAACATCTAGGTTCAATTGCCGTTTTTACCACTAATTTTGTCAAATGAGCAAACAAAGACGTTAGAAGCAGCGAAACTTCCGGAGCAGGACCAGCAGCGCTACG
This sequence comes from Ixodes persulcatus, assembly GCA_013358835.2. NCBI lineage: Eukaryota > Metazoa > Arthropoda > Arachnida > Ixodida > Ixodidae > Ixodes > Ixodes persulcatus. The sequence goes on from JABSTQ010009062.1 coordinate 413,950, forward strand.
TGCACTGGGCTAAGATAACCGCCTCCGGATTACTTAAAGGGACAATGAAGACGATTTCATTTAATTTTTTTTAATTGTGTTTTTAGGCTTTTTGGGAACCTAAGCTCGCTGCCTAATTTTTTCTAAACATTTGTGACGCGTATTTATGTGCCTACGAAAGAACTGAAGAAACCGAAACTGAACTATCTCCATTCTCATCTCTGGGTCTCCGAAAACAGAGGTGACGTAGGGAGTGACGTCAAGCGTGAATAGTCGGTATCGGTAGTATTTAGAGTATCGGGACTCTGGTTAACGCGGTGGCGCGGTGGTTTGTCGAACCTGTCAACATGGACGACAATGCCGCTCTCACGAGCGAGTTCGGGCTTCCGCTCAGTGACCTAACACCAACGGAACGGGATTGCGTGTGTTGCGGCCTCCGCCATCACCCGACGGAGACCGCCCAGCCGGCAACGAGCGGCCCGCAGGCTCCGAGCAGGAAAGCCACGGCGGGGTCGTTGGGCGGTTATCCCGTACCACCATGACATCTCACAGTGAGCAACATTCGCGCGGGCGAGACGGGAGCGGCGCGTTGCCGAAGGACAGGTTCGCGGGAGAGATGCCGAGGGGAAAGCGGCAGCGGGAACCGGTTTCTCCACGAGGGACGCTCCCCAAGAAGGAGAAAATAAACAGCCCCATTTTTGGTTTCCACCAAAGCCGGACGTCCTCTCTTTTCGTCGTCAAAGAACACGAACAGCAACCCACACGTGAAAACTAGCGTCGCCCGAACGAATACTGGTCTTCAGTCGCCTGTTTGAACAGCCATCTACAGCGCACACATTTGGAATGACTACAATTTTGCAGAGTCCTTCGAGTACCGTGTTCCCAAAGTAAACACGACACCGACATCTGAAACCAAAACCAAACGTCTCCCACGTGTTCTTTTTTTTTTTCTTTGCCCCCAGTTGTTGGTTGCCCGTTTCGTGTCCAGCGTAGCGAAGAGAAAAACAATTATGCTGTTTTGTTTACGGTTTAGCATTGATTCTCTTTTTAATGCCCAAGACTGCGGTACAGAAATGAAAATATTTAGTCGAAGGAAAAGCCAGAAAAATGGACATGCCAAATTAAGCTACTTTGTTTGCTTCCACGAATCTTCATACATCCAGAAATCTAAGGCCGACTACAGCCATCACTGAACTTCCAGAAAGAGACCTACAGTTACCACAAAACAAAAGTTACCAGATATCGAACGCACCCTTTTATCCAAACATTAGCCAGATGCACAAAAATTAACCACTATTCTCTTTCCTATTTTCCCACCTTCAAACTGAACAACGAATGCCACCTTCACGAAGAAGAACTGGTAGTTTTCAAGACTGACCTTCAGAATTCAAGTCCTACCTTCTTTTCCACTAGCTCGTATCGCGGACAGCAATGTCGAGAAGCAACTGGTATTAAGTCCGAAAAAGGGACTTTGTTAAATTAGAACATGTGAGCTTCTTGTAAAGTGCTCGTACAATGTACATTTGGCTAGTCTGCATTGCCCACCAAAAGCATGAATATGACAAAAACGCTGAGATTTTTAAAAGTGAATATATCAACAAGTGAAATCTTCCTTCCTCTTGTTTTCTTCTTCTGATGTCCTTCCATCACAGCATTCAAATTCGTATGTTGCCATTTGATGGGATAGATAATAAAAAAAAACTTAGTTTGATTTAACCAAATATGGTAATTTGCAAAATACAAATGGAACATCTATGTAACGATACGTTCCTTTTAAAAAACTAACGGGAACGAGTTCCTTCTCAAAGATGCAATTTGTAACGGGAACGCGTTCCAAAATTTAAAAGGAACGAGGAACGAGCTTCCGTTCCTCTTTCTGAGGAACGTGTACAACACTGTAAATTAGTAATCAGTTCCGCTCCAATTTATACTTTTCATGGTTATTCAAGCGGAAATTAGACAGTTTTCCTAAAAAACGTGACCGAGGGCACGTCTCTCGTTTCGACCAATCGCTGACGCGTCTGTAGGAACGTCGCGCTTCTTGGCCGCTCATCGGTCACGTGAGCTCCGCTTCTCCTGGCTTCTCCCGCAACTCTCGGGGCGTCATGTGGTGGCCTTCTCAGTGGCGTGCCTCCCGCATTGTAGCCAAGCACTGTCCCAGATGTCGTGGCGACGTGGATCCGTCTTGTCTGGAGTTTTTTTTTTTGGAATGTGGCATCGAGCTATGTCTTCATATGAAAGTGTTTCTGTCCGCTTCGCCTTTCGACCCAACCTTTATTTGTTTGCCTGGCCCCTGAGGTTCGCGTGATACAATTCACACTTGGTGAATAATTTTGTCGAAATTACCGCCAGAGAGTAATTCCTTGTAGTTTTAATTTACGAGCCCAGAAAAATAATGAATTCCACTACTATTTACAAAAAAGTACTTTAATTACAATAATTTCATTGAAGTTGTGTCCTTACTGCCCTATCTGCATTAAAAATATATTCGTAGTTTTCCGTATAGGGAAGCTTTAGTTGCGCAGCATTAATTCGCAAGCAATTCGTTGACTATAGCGCTGGGGTCTTAGCTCCTCAAAGCGATACTAGTTAACCCAATGTCCTCTGAAAGACAAGGGAAACGCTTCACGATGCATAATATTCCGGGCACTTCCGGCCGCTATGACACGGGTCGAAGATCCCAACAAGTGTGGGCATTGTTCAAATGCTTTTAACGGGCCGCATCCCCGCCAAGTGTCGCTGGTTGTGTAATCTTCTCGGTATTCTGTGGTGTTCAGCGCATCCTGTGGCTAGGAAGACGCTGTAGTGTTCTGCAATTGGACGCACAGCTTTGATTTGGATCATTTCCGCGAAATAAATCACACCGCCGGTTGCGGCCGTCGATTGCAGCCAGTCGCTTTCACGGATGAATCCCCGCATTATTCTTGAATCAAGGATGCGCGCGTCTGACTCTCTCGTGGAGCTTAGGAACTAGAAATTAAAGACTTATTAAAATAGTAACTATTATCCCTCACTTTTGGAGGGTCGGAAGTCGAAACATAGGAAGAAATAAACATTTAGAGCGAAGTATGATGCCATATTGGAAGAGATTCCGGCTCAATTAATAGATCCCCGGCTTCGATAACACAGACCAACTTGGTACTGCATAGAATATTTAGAAGTAAAACATATACGTTCTTTTCTCTCCAAGATAATAAATAAGCATGTGTCAATATTATGAAGAAACCAGTAAAACGGAACGATACCCCTCTAACTAGAGGACTATGAATTTTTTTCCGTTATTCGTTGGCTTCAAATAAAGTCCTGGACAAAAAGAATCCCAGTGTTAATCTTTTGCTTGGTTTTTATGCGCCGTAGTATGTACATCGTAAAAATTGCTCGTTTCTTTTTTGTTCACTCACGATGCCCTTAGTCTTAATACAATTATTATTTTTAGGTGAATCGTACACTGGCCACGCCTGCAGGTATTACAAGTTTGCTGTGGGTCGAGACGTTCCAGGTACCTTTTCAGGAGTCAAGACTCTGTGTCACGAGCTTGGTCATTCGTAAGTGTGCCCTTGCTGGGTCAAATTTGTGTAGGGAGTTCTGAAATGCATGAGCAGGTACTAAGGCTTGAAGGCGGGTCTTAGAAATTAGAGAAAAAATGCTTGTGGAATTTGAAACATACAGAAAAAATCCTATAATCTGAAAACAAACTTCACTCAACCGAAGTTGTGTTTTGTGCGTATGTTTACAGGCGCTGAAGTTAGTATACCTCGACGGGTGACTTGTCTATAAGCTGTAGATGAGCAATTTAGCCAGTGTAGTACAAACCGCTAGCCAGGGGTCTTTAATGTGCACCACGCAGTTGTCATGCACGACCGTACGCCGCTACGATGCTCATCCAGATTGAAATGGGCAGGGTGGGATTGAACCCCGGAGCTCTGAATTCTGCAGTGCGAGATTTCGTTCCACATACACCGACCTGGTGTGCGCTAGCCCACTTGGCCACCGATTCCCCAAAGAAGGGAAGTAACATCATGAGAAACACAATATGCATTTTTTTTTTTTCGAAGGCACAGCACTTTACTGCCGAATAAACGGAACATCCCATTTGTTCGAGCGACATTTCAATGTTCGAAGCCTCTTTATTCTACTACTTTTTTTGTGTTTATTTAGCCTCGTTAATTAGTGTTGATGTTTGCGGTTAGCGTATCTATATTTCAGTATCATTGTTATTTGCTACTTTGCTTTGATTAGGAAGCTCAATTTTTTTTTCCTTCTTTCATCTTCGGAGCTTGTCCTCGACTCTTTATGTATTCGGGTCGTTTGTTTTTACTTTGAGCATGTTTTTCGAAATAGGAGGGGTGGGGAGGGGGGGGGGGGGGAGGGGAGGTGGGGATAACCGTCACACAGATATAATCTTCACGGTGTGCATTTTAGAAGGTGGCAAAAGGTCTCTTTACCTTTCTTCGTCTTCAGCGATGATTTTGCTATTATTGAAATCGCGAGTGCCACTGAAAACATTCCGCGCAATTCGCTGCTTTTTCACATAAGCTTGCTGAATCGTGTCAAAAGAGTCCGTTTTAAATTTGCTGAGTTTGACGCATAATTAAGAATTGCTATCGCGCTGCTTTTGTTTACTGTGAAATCGCCATTGTGCTCGTGCAAGTGGCGACAAGAACGAATGTAATGCAGCTCCAAATGTTCAATGAACAAAGCCCTTTTGGCATAATGAGACACGAAGGTCCTCGCTTTCGATTGCCGCGCGAGCGTCATTGTGCTACATTCTTTTTGACGCTACAAAATCAATCTCAGAACTTTTTAACCGCACCTCGTACGTGGTAGGCACGGAAAGCATGCGAGCAATCATGCCACAAATAATTTGAACAGAAAATGATCAAATTAACCGAACCCGAATGGTGACCTTTAAATGCTTACACACTAATGTGATGGAGTTGCGCAGACTAGTTTAATAATAAAAGAAAAACTAAACAAAGCAGAAATAGAAACTATGACATAATAAAGAAACGTCTGTTAGATACTTCATGTGCAATCGTTTTACTGATTTCCACGAGAAGTGTAGTGTTAAAGACGAAGACATATAGGGCTATATTTCAAAATGTAGACACATATATGTCGTATGTCCTAGTGACAGGGATACACTAAAATATCGGTTATGAAGTGCATCAAGCTTTTCTCCTGCCCCCCCCCCCCCCTTCCCCCGGAAGGGGTAACTGCTTTGGCTGGAGCGCTGTGCTGGCAAGTACTGAAGAACGGGGCAACAGAGGATTGCAATCACCAAAATTACGTGTATAGATTGAGGGAGAACTTGAGAGGCGTGATAATACAGGCAAATAGTTTGGTACATGATTTAACGGGATGACGAAATTTGTAAGGAAATCGAATGCTGAGGGGTGTAAATGTATATCTTTAGGCTAGGTGGCGGAAGCTACCGCCGTTTATAAGCAAAGGGTATAGCCAATACTGTCCACGGTATATCCATTCATTCGTCCTACAATAGAGGACATACGCTTGGTGGAAGCGCTCAAGTCGTCTTCAGAACGTCTCGTATGAGAGGAGCGGACTGAATAGGACATCACTGAAGAGAGGCGGCTGTCCACTGAGGCTGCTCGCCGCGCCTATCAGACGCCGGAAAGGAGACAACAGTGTTTCACGAACAGAGTAACAAGGTGGACTCATTCTGCTACGGCCGAGGCCCGAGTAAAGGAACGAGGTTCGTCACAATTGAATCTGCGGAATAGAGTTTTTCCAGAAGAAAGCTTGCAATGATGTCTCATTTCGATGTATTGTCTACGGCGAAACACAACAAAACCACAGCCCTCTTTTTTCATCACACCTGTGCACAAATGTCTACCGTATACCATACGAAACGTTATTACTAATGTATATTCTTATTACTTAGTGTCCTTTTCTATTATTTGTGTGTTTGCACGACTGATATGTGCAATCTACTGCAGGTTAGGCCTCGTTCATGATGGGGAGTCGGCTCCAGTAGAAGAACAAGATCATCCCGGAGCCGAGGCGTGCCCGTCAAGCAATCCTTATATTATGTGTGGACTGCGGGACTGCGGCGTTGAGCACGACCGTTTTTCCGATTGTACTGCCTCTCAGATCAAGTGGTTTCTGACGTACGCATGTTTTAAATTTGCTCTATGTTGCATATATTTTTTGCATTCGATGATGTTATCGTGTAAGCAGCTGGCAATGACATAGGGCAAACGCTGTGGCGTCGTCTGCTTCGCGTCTTGCACCCGACCGACTGGCGGTGTAATCAGTGACTGAAAAAAAAAACACAAAAAACAATCAATCTTCGAGAGTAATCATGCAGTTTGTTTCATCCGGGAGAACACGTGGTGCTGTGAGTACAAACGGCAATCGTTCGTATGTTCTAAACTCCGTTTCACTCCAAATCCGACTCCAGCGAACGCTACGAATCGATGGATCGTCAAAGCGTTCGTAGCCTTTGCAAGGTTACTGTCCTCGGTTAGACCAGTCACGCCTCAAAAGCAAAGCGCAGGGTCACAGCGCACTCGCTGTGCTTCATTGGGGAGAGCAAACGCAAAAAGGCGAAAAGGCGACGAGTGCAGTGGCGTTGCAAATTTGATGGCGCCTGATTGACTCCGTCTGATGGTAGGCTTGGCTGCCGCCAAAATTAACGTAAAGCGGAGTATAGACTGCTGTGTCAGAGGGCGCGTTAAGTCTGCGCTCCTTGACTCCCACTCCGGCGCTCCGAGTTTCATAATCCGAGCGCAGCAACTAAACGGCTAAACGGCGCAGGGCGTACAGGAGCGCGACACGCCAAAACCGTCGACAAGCTGCACGAGCTCCTACTAACCGCACGGTTAAGACGAACCCGGCATCTCGTGGATATGGGTGGCAAAAGAACCGAAACTATTTCGGAGATAAATTAATTTGGACCGTGTGGAGTGGCAGAACGTAAAGTAAAAGAGACGGCGACGTAATAAAGTTTCTACGAAGGTTTTAATATTCCTGAAACGTTTGAAGACTTGGTTTTGATCACATGTGTGGAAGTTACCCTAGCCGATTTATTTATTCATCATGCATGCTGTGCAGATTTAAATTATACAACATTTTTGAACCCGCTTGTCGACGCAGGAAACCCAGAAACTTGTCAGATATTTGGTGCTTCCGTCTTGATGCGCCAGACAGAACCCGGCAATGTGATACGCCGACACCGCCCCAGCGTCGTTCAATAGATAGCACGTCAATTCGTTTTCAGGCGACCTGCATAAACGTGATGTTTCGGCTTTCGAATCGAAATACCTTGATTCGCTGGGCTAAGCAGTGTAAAAATAGCTCGGCTATGCCAGGATATACGTAGCGTGAGCTTATGCGCACAACATGAGAGGCGCTATCAAGCGGCTCCGGCGCAGCGTCAGACTTGGCTACTGCGCAACGGAGGCGCACAGCTGGTCACGCGGCGGCGCCAGTGCGTCTGCCGCGGCTATAACGTCGCTCCTCTGGAATGCGCAGACCGGCGAGGCGGGCGAGGCGGGCGTGGCAGCGGCGGAGCGCGCGACGGCGGCTTCGCGTGGCTCTCTTAATGAGCCGTGCTCATTATGCGAGCCGTGCTCATTATGCGGAGCTCCACCGCCGCCGCCGCGTGCTCCGCATAATGAGCACGGCTCGCATAATGAGCACGGCTCATTATGAGGGCCACGCGAAACTGCTCAACCTCGGCCAGTGTAGCTAACGCTACAAAATCAACGATCCGACTGCCTTTTCGACAACTTTTTTTCTGCCGAGCTATCTGCACGATCGTTCGATAGATAAATTCGTTTTTAGGCAAGACGCTTGACAAGCCCTTTTCGCAACGCTAATTGATGTTTCGGATTTTCAATCGAAGTATCTTTATTCGCCGAGCTAAGCCTTACAAACAGGGTAGCGGTCCGAATGTCCTTCATCTCGACAGCTTTTCTGTCGCTGTGCTATCGGCACGCTACCTTTTGATAGATGATTTTTTTTTTCAGACGAGATGCACAAACAAATTTTCTTCGGAACGCTAATTGCTGTCTTGGCTATCAAATAAAACCGTTTTGCCTGCTGGATTAAGCACTAATCAACCGAAAAGGAATAGCGGTCCGGCTACGCCTATCGTCTCGACGGTCTGAACAACAGCGCAAACATTTTTGTTTGTTTACGTCACCACACGGAGCGTGAAGAAGTCACTCGCGCTCCGAGAAATTCTTTGAGCACGAAGAGCGTGCTCGAGTGTCACTCTCTGGTGGCACTCCTATCCGTTTAGTGAAAGGAGCCCCAAACTGTCTCGCTCCGGAGAGCACGGACTTAACGCGTCCAGTAAGAGTACTTTGCGTCCATCCAAGAGACTTAGCGGCATGAACGCCCTGATGTGATGCCTCCCTAGTGGAAAAGCCATTTGTGTGAGAAATGTTTTGTGTCCAATAAACACATACGAATCATAGAGGACATATAAGTACATATATTGAACCATATAAAAACTATATATGATATATAAGAACATATCAGAACCATATAAGAAACTTATAAGAAACTTCTCACAAGTTTCTTGTATGGTTCTTGTATGTTC